>JAHRHZ010000069.1:1648794-1706429 GCA_024137785.1 Ginglymostoma cirratum | reverse complement strand
TGATGCTGCTTGACCTGTGTTCATCCAGCCCCACGCTTGTTATCTCGGATTCTCCAGCATCTGCAGTACCTTTTATCTCTGATCAGGCAGAAGTGTTTAGTTCTGAAAGATTAATGGAGTTACAACAAAAAGATGAGATAATAAAAGCTCTGTATCATAAAGCCTACTCGGAAAAGGGATCAGAATGCATCCCAGAATGTTATTACCTTAAGGTTACAATTCTAAGGTGAAAATGGAGACCACAGCAGGTTAATGCAGAGGAGAAATGGGCAGAAGTGCACCAGATTGTGTTGCTGGTAGCATACAAACAGGAAGTATTGCAGGTAGCACACAAATTACCGGTAGGAGGTCATTTAGGAGTGAGGAAGACTCACGCTAAAATACAAAAGCACTTCTATTGGACTGAATTGCAAAAGGATGTGGCTGAATTTTGTCATACCTGTCATACATGCCAAAATATAAGGAAAGCCACAGGCAGTAATAAAACCAGCACCTTTGATGCTAATTTCCACATTTGAAGGACCTTTCACTCAGGTTAAGATCGTGCAGGTCCCCTCCTTAAAACCAAAAGTGGGAACGAGTATTTGCTAACCATAATGGATGTGTCTACCAGATTTCCAAACGTCATTCCATTACGGAATGTCAAGGTGAAAAAGGTTACGGTGGAGTTGCTTGCTTTCTTTACCCATTATGGCCCACCCAGGGAGATTCGGTCAGACTAATGGTCCAATTTTACTGCCAAGCTATTTAAGGAGGTCACGGCTAGTCTTGGCATCAAGCACTGTAAATTGAGTGCATACCATCCTGAATCCCAGGGAGTATTGGAAAGGTGGCACCAGACCCTAAAGACCATGCTGAGGGCTTATTACCAGGATTACTCAAATGATTAGTATAAGGGTATCCCATTTATATCGTTTGCTATTGGAGATGCCTCAAATGAATCAACTCAGTTTACTCCATTTGAGTTGATATTCAGACACGAAGTAGGAGGGCCTTTAAAATTAATTAAGGAAAAATTGTTTGGTCCAAAATCAGAGATCTCTCAGTTGGATTATGTATCGGAGGTGAGAAAAAGATTAAACAGAGTAGGTGAATTAGCTAGACAACATCTGAAGGTAGCACAACATCTAATGAAGCAAAAAATAGATTAAAAAAATCTAAAATTCAGATGTTTGCCTATGGGGATAGAGTATTGGTGCTGTTACCAGTGGTAGAGCTCTTCAAAGCAAGGTTTAGTGGTCCCTATCAGATTGAGAAGAAGTTAAGTCACGTGAATTATTTGGTAAAGATGCCAGATAGGAAAAAACTTTTATCGGGTATGTCATGTAAATATGTTAAAACTGTACTATGACAGGGACAGGGAACCAGAGAAACAGGTATTAGTCACCGTTCCTCACAGTGGGGAATCAAATCCAGGTGATTTGGGTTTTGATGTGTCTCAGGGTAAATTAAAATGTGAGGAAGTCCTTGGAGAATTGGATAGGATAGTGAGCTGTGTCTCTCAGGAACAGAGAACTGAATTGATAGGGCTTGTCACGGCAATGCAAGGACATATACGGGAATAGGATGGGCAAGAACTAATATTATAGTACGCGGGGTTGAAGTTGTGAATGCTGTTCTGATAAAACAGCACCCCCGCAGACTTAATCCTCCCAAAGCTGCACAGGTGCAGAAGGAAGTGGAAGCTCTTCTCCAAGACGACATCATTGAGCTGAGTCAAAGTGAGTGGAGTTCACCAATCATATTGGTTCCAAAACCTGATGGTACTCAACGATTCTGTGTGGATCATCAAAGGTCAGCGCCATAATTAAATCAGACTCATACCCAACTCTAAGGCTGGAGGAGGGTTTGAATAAGGTTGGACAAGCCGATTACATCACAAAGTTAGACTTATTTCGTGTTTACTGGCAAGTACCTTCGTCAGAGAGGGAGAAAGAAGTTTCTACTTTCATAACCCCAAATAGGCTGTATCAATTTAAAGTAATGCCCTTTGGAATGAAGAATGCACCAGCCACGTTTAACTACTCTTAACAGATTACAAGGGGCAAGGTGAGCTTCTCAGGGTGTTTTGGGTTAATTATTAGAGGGGGTTGCCCTTCCCTTTCTCTATGTTTTTCTACTCTTGCTGCCAAGTAAGCATTTTTCCACATTGTAATCCATCTGCCAGAACTTTTTCTGTCCACTCTCTCAACCTATTTTCATTTGCAACTTCCTTATGTCTTCTGCATAATATACATCTGTATCGATCTGGGTCTTGTCTGTAAATTTTACTGCCATGCCTTTACTGCCCTCATGTAAGTCATTCATAAATATTGTAAAAAATTGAGGCCCCAGCACAGACTCCTGCTAGACTGTATCCATCACATCCTGGCAAACACATCAAGGCTACATTTACACACTCTCTGGCTGGCTGTCAGAAAACTATCTTCTATCTAAACTAATACATATCACCTCCAACAATAAGAGCTTTGATTTTCCACAATAACTTTTGACACCTTATTAAATGCCTCTGGAAATCCAATGTTAATATGTACATAGACTCCCTTTTACTTACAGCAAAGTTACTAATCATCAAATCCCTACAGTGTGGAAACAGGACCTTCGGCCCAACAAGTCCACACCAACCCTCAGAGCATCCCACCTAATCTACACATCCCTGGACACTATGGGCAATTTACATAGAACATAGAACAGCACAGACCCTTCGGCCCACGATGTTGTGCCGACCTATTATTCTACTATGATCAATCTACCCTGCATATCCCACATTTTACTATCCTCCATGTGCCTATCCAAGAGTCACTTAAAAGTCTCTAAAGTATCTGACTCCACTACCACTGACGGCAGTGCATTCCACACACCCACCACTCTCAGTGCGAGGAACCTACCTCTGACATCTCCCTTATACCTTCCTCCAATCACCTTAAAATTATGCCCCCTTGTAATAGTCATTTTTGACCTGGGAGAAAGTCTCTGACTATTCACTCTATCTGTGCCTCTCATCATCTTGTACACCTCTGTCCTGTCACCTCTCGTCCTTCTTCACTCCAATGAGAAAAGCCCTAGCTCCCTCAACCTTTCCTCATAAGACTTGCCCTCCAGTCCAGGCAGCATTCAGGTAAATCGCCTCTGCATCCTCTCTAAGGCTTCCACATCTTTCCTTTGATGAGGTGACCAGAACCGAACACAATATTCCAAATGTGGTCTAACCAGAGATTTTTCAAGCTGCAGCATGACCTCAAGGCTCTTCAACTCAATTCCCCTACCAATGAAAGCCAACGCACAATATGCCTTCTTTCCAACCCTATCAACTTGGGTAGTGACTTTGAGGGATCTATGGACGTGGACCCCAAGATCCCTCTGTTCCTCCACACTGCCGAGAATCCTGCTATTAACCCTGTATTCTGCATTCAAGTTCGATCTTCCAAAATGAATCTCTTCACACTTTTCTGGGTTGAATTCCATCTGCCACTTCTTTGCCCAGCTCTGCATCCTGCTAATGTCCTGTTGCAACTTACAACAGCCTTCCATGCTGTCCACAACTCCACCAATCTTCACGTCATCAGCAAACTTACTAACCCACTGTTCTAATTCCTCATCCGAGTCATTTATAAAGATCACAAAGAGCAGAGATTCCAGCACAGATCCCTGCGGACCACTTTTTTAGCATGGCCAATCCACCCAGCCTGCACATCTTTGGACTGTGGGAGGAAACTGGAGCACCCAGAGGAAACCCATGCAGACACAGGGAGAATGTGCAAGCTCTACACAGACAGTTGCCTTAGGGTGGAATCGAACCCGGGTCCCTGGTGCTGCGAGACAGCAGTGCTAACCACTGAGCCACCATGCCACCCTTTAAAAGAATTTCATTAAGTTAATTAAACATGATTGCCCTTTGACAAAGCCATGCTGACTCTTCCCAATAGTTTTGAACTGTAAGTGTGCAACTATAACCTCTTTAAATGCTCAGCTCTAACAGACGTAATGCTAACTGGCCTATAGTTTGTTTTCCGCCTCCCTCCCTTCGTGAACGTTTACAACTTTCCAGTCTGTTTGAACCTCTCCTGAATCTTGGGAATTTTGGAAGATTAACAAAAACATCTACAGCCTCATTAGCCACCTCTTAAGACCATGGGATGACATTCATCTGGATCCAAAGATTTGTAAACACACAGCTAGTTTAATACTATGTTCTTTGAAATTTTAAATTTCACAAGTTCCCCTCTCCCTTCCAGCTCCTGTTTTACAGCTATTATAGAGATGTTTTTAATATTCTCTATAATGAAGACAGAAGAAAAGTATTTGTTCACTTCATCTGCTATTTCCGTATTGTCTACTATTAACTTTTCATTTTTCTCTCTAGAGGACTGACATTCACTTTACTTACTCTTTTCCTTTTAAATACCTACAGAAAAGTCTTGCTGTCCATTTTCACATTCCTAGTTAGCTTCCTCTCATACACTAATTTCTTCCTCCTAATTAGCATTTCAGTCATTTTCTGCTATTCTTTATATTCTGATCAATCATATGACCTGCCACTCTGCTTTGTACAGTTAATATTTTTCTCAAGTTCTCCAACTTCTTTAGTTAACTGCGGATGGGGAATTTTGTAGAGGAATATACATATTCTGAAATAGCCCCTTAAATGTGTGTCAGTGTGTCTCTATTAATATATCTCTTGAACTAGTAGAGTGCCTTTACTCAGAGGTCATTAATTAATCCTGCTATATTACACAATGCCAAGTCTAATATAACCTGCTCTCTGGTCAGTTCCTAAATATACTGCTCCAAGCAACCACATCAAAAGCATTTTATGAACTCCTCATCCAGGCGACTGCTGCCAATCGGATTTTCAACTTTACATGTAGATTAAAGTCAACTATGTTATTGCTGTTCCTTTATCATTAGCACCCAACACATAGTCAGATCTGGTAGCAAAGTGAAAAACATAATACTCCTCAGAGTGATGCATTGTGCATCGTTATATTTATAGGAGGTGTTACACAAGCGCAGCATGGTGTTCGGGCAGAATCCCTCGAGACCGCCAGAGACATTGGTAGATAGGATCGTTGAGAAGTTGGCTTGTTGCAGTATACCCTGGGCAGTTAAATGTCATGGGGAGGGTCAAATATCAGCCGATCAAATCTCTTGTACAACTCAGCAATGTGCTGGGTCCGACGTGGTTTTTCCCCTTATCACTGATCCTGAGAGATTGCTAAAAGAGATGACTATGCACGTGGCTGACTATGTTCCCATTGACACAGAGGTTTGCATCTCCAAGAGCTGAGACAAACTAGGCCAATTTTGGACAATAGCCAGGTTAGAGACAACACTAGGCAATCCGTCTGACCGAGAAAGGACTGGCCCACAATGTGATCTGTACTCAGAGAGCATTAAACTATCATTCTCTCCCCTGGCTTGGTATGGTCATTAAACTAAAAAGCAAAAAGACCAGTGGATGCTGGAAATCAGAACCAAAAATGAAATGCTGGAAAAACCTGGCAGGTCTGGCAATATCTGTGGAGACAAAACAGAGGTAACATTTCCCTTCGTCTGCACAGACACTGCCAGACCTGTCAGCCTTTTCCAGCAATTTTTGCTTTTGCTGTTGTGAATGGCTATTGCTTGGGATAAACAGCTGGAGGCAAAGGCTTGAAAAACTGGTGGAATTGAAACTGAAATGATGAAACCAAGAATTTTAGACCCAGAACGAGAAAGAATTTTCATCCATATAATGAACTTCATGATCTTAAGATTAGCTTTATTGTCACGTGTTATCAAATGAGAACATTTACAAGTTACCACATTACGGCGCCATCTTAGGTACAAAGGTAGATAGGGACAGATTCTTCAGTACAAAATCTTAAGGGAAAATAATGAGAGAAATAAAGAAATAAAAAGTCCACTGTTACAGCTCATAGGAATAAATTAGAAAAATAAAAGAAATAAAAAGTTCAGAACAATGGTCTTTCCAACCCAAACCACGCTGACACCTAGTGTGCCCTGGGCCTTGTCTCCACACCACAGTGGGCTTCCCCGCGAGGCTGGGAGAGCGCTCTGGGCTCCCCTCGAGGCCGGGGGAGCATGCCGAGGCCACCCCAGGCTGAAATGCTTTACAGTCACAAAATGTACATTTGAATGATTATTTACGTACTGCATAGAAAATGTTTATCATGTGATACCTGGAAGTATGGCATTACACATGTCGTAAATAGCACATGCACTCACCACTCCCATGCAAAAGAGGTGACCTCCTACTGACCCATAACCTCCAGTGGAGTCAATACAGACATGACTTCTAGGATCACGACCCAAGCATTTGTGATGCCAACATCTCTCACTCATGGATGCCTGAACTGCAAAGCAAGTTAATCTGCTTGGTGAGGATGTTCTGTCCCATGGCAGCAGATATCGTTTGCAGATGTAGAGGTGGTCTCGAAGCACGATGTCCTATGTGAGGTACTCCTACAGTGTTACTCGGAAGGGAGTTTTAATTTTATCCTGTGCAACACTGATTTTTGTCCTGCACTGAACACCTTGCCCCTTAAGCTCAGGTGTCTCAAAAAGTCAGCAGTTGACAACCAAATGCACATTGCGTACTGGTTCTCTCATTTCTGGTTAGTTGACCTTACTGTTATTTTTGACAGACATGCACAAAACAAAAACGAGAGAAGAACTCTCTTGACACTGACCAACATAGTACGGTGTGTAGCATGGTGTCGCTAGAGAGTTGTGAAGTGTTGTTTCTTTAGCAAACCCAAAATCCGTGAGCTTGAGGATCGCATTCACATCTTTCGATGTATACAACAGGTTTTCTGGCTGCAAAATTCAAACAAAGGTGGTCAAAAGGTGTCAAGGAGTCCTCATTTAGAAAAGCGAAACAGCGGAATTAGGCAATTAAACACGTACAAGCAGAAAGGTATAAATCAACCGCTTTCAGAAATGCTTCACGTACAACAAGCAGCATTAAGTGCAGACATGGCTGAAAGCCTGCACACAGTATCATCCTGCAAATAGCCATAATAACTGTGAAACCAGATTGCTGGCTTTGGTGTTCATGAATGGGGGTGGGGGCCCCCCCTGTTGTTGCCCAGAGCAGCAGAAGAACTCACTGATGTTCTTTGAACATCAAAAGGATTATTAACATCCACTAAAAGGAGGCAGATGTGGTCTCATTTTAATATCTCATCCGCAAGACAGCACTTCCTTCATAATTAGTACTAAAGTAGGGCATCATGACTTGGGAAATTAGATTTATGTCTTGTCAATGGGAAAACTGAGCAACCATAACTCAGGTTTAAAAGGAATGGCAACGTCACCAAGCTAGTTTCTCAGAATCCCAGGCTAACTTTCTGGGAACATGGGCTTGCATCCCACCATGCCAGATGGTGAAATTTTAATTCAATAAAAATCGAAGTTTAAAACATTGGTCAGTTGGTGACTATATTGGTTGTCTTATAAACCCATCTGGTTCACTACTGTCCTTTAGGGAAGGAAATCTGCCATCCTCATAACCAGAGAGAGAGAGAGAGAGTGTGTGAAAAAGGATATAGGTAGGTCAGGTGAATGAAAGTTTAGTAGATGGAGCATAATGTAGGTAAATGCGAACTTGTCCACTTAGGCTTGAGGAAACAATTTACTACTTAAAATGGAGAGAGATTGCGGAACTTGATAGTACAATGGGATTGGAGAGCCCTGGTACATGAATCACAAACTTAGCATGCAGTTAGCTATAAGAGGAGGCTAGGAAAGCATATGGAATGTTTATTGTTTATTGAAAGGGGAATTGAACATGAAAAGTAAAGTTTGATTGCAGCTGTTTCAAACACTGGTAAGACTAGATCTGAAGTTTGTGTAGAGTGTAGGTTTCCTTATCTGAGAAAATTTGAAAACCACTTTAGAACTGGTTCAGAGAAGGTTCACTCAAATCATCTCTGGGATGGAGGACTTAACGTATGAAGAATAGATTATAAACCAAAGCTGTTAAACCTTACAGGTTTAGAAGAATGAAAGGTAATCTTATAGAAACAAAGATCTATAAGAAGCTGGCTACCAGGAGAACATTTCCTCTTATGCAAAGACTAAAATTAAGGCACGTGGTTAAAGAATAAAGAAGTCTCTGCTTTAAGCCAGATGAGAAATTTTTCTCTGAGGTTTGTTAAGAATGTAGAAATCTTATTGGCAGAAAGCAGTAAGGTCTTTAAATTTGTTCTAGGCTGAGTTGAATTAATTTTGGATTAACAAGGAGGCCAAGGATTATGGGGAGCAGATTTGAAAGCGAAACGGAGGCCACAACCAGATCAATCAGGACCTTACTGAATGTTGGACCAGGTTCAAAGGGGCAAATAGTGTAATCCCACTTCTGTTTCCATCTTAAAAGAAAGGGGAGATACACAGGCAGACACGTTTAGGGGGAAATTCAGAACTTAGAGCCTAGAAAGCTGGAGCATCAACTGCCAGAGGTAGGTGAAAAACGAGAATACGCAGGGAGGAACACAGATTTCACAGAAGGCTGTAGAGTGAGAGGAAGTTCTAGAGATAGAGATAGGTAAGGCCAAGGAGGCAGGTGTTAAATCAAAGATCTAAGTTTAACATTTGAAGTGTTGCTGGGTCAAGAACCAATCCAGGCCAATGAGCTCTGTGCCAATAGTTGAATGGGACATGGTATGAATTAGAACCCTGGGCAGCAGTGTATTCACAGCATAGACAACCTAGGAGGATTTTTTTAAAAATTTAACAAAGATCAGAATGTGAACATCTTTAAGCAATGATTAGAACCAAGTCCCCAGGCTAACCGAACACATCAACACTCTTCCTCAACTAATATCACCAAAACAGGGCTGTTACCTCAACACTTCAAGTACTTAAAAGGGTCACGAAAAGAGTAGTGATATTCAAAGTTACAGCTGGCAGGCAGCACAATAGGCATAAAGGCCTTAATGGCCTAATTTTACATCTCAAACAGTGGCACGCAATACTGCTGAAGCTTCTCAACTGTCCTTTGCAACATGACCTGTCCCTTTGGTTACCTCCCACAGACTGCGGGTTCAAATTCTACTGTACAGACTTTAGCGCAAAATCCAGGCCAACACTCCAGTGCAATCCTAAAGATGTGCTGCAATGCTAGAGGTACCAGCTTTTGGATGAGAGGTTAAACTGAGACCTCACCTGCCGTCACCCTTAGGTGGACATAGAAGAGCCTGTGGCACTATCCAACAAAGAGTCCCTGCGTAATATTCATTGTTCAAGCAGCATTGCTAGAACAGATCATGTGATCATTATTTCACTGAGATCTGGCTGTATACAAACTGGTTGCCACATTTCTACACTACCCTAACTCCATTTCAAACAGGTATTTCACTGGCTGTAAAACATGTTGTTTTTAAACTTCTTACAATAATGAAAGGCATTAGACTAATGCAATATATATTTTTCTTCCTAGTCTGTCACTTTTCCCACCTTTGCTCTCCAGTCCATCTCCTTCAGTGTATTTCTGAATTCTCATCCAGCTCCTCAATTTCCTTATAGTATATATCTCAGCCCAGGCCTCTCTGTTTCCTCTTAATATCGGCTTTATGTTGAATTAAAGATAGATGATGAAAAGTTTAAATCATTCAATGGAAAATGTCTTTTGCTGTAGCCCCGCAATATGTTCACCGATAGCAGTCACTCAACCTAGGGAATTACTAGGTCTTACCTTGACATCCCTGTGAGCAATGTTCATTGCGTGGAGGTACTGAATAGCACTCCCTATATCCCTCATTATTTCAGAGGCCTCTGTAAAAGGAAACAACAGGAGGTTAACTTGACAGGTGACTGTTCTTACGCAAATATTGCAGAGACTGTCAATAAACAGAATGGCAGGTTTCAAGTAAACTGTTCTTTAACAATAGTGATAAACCAATGCATTAAATCATTTGCAGGGTCCTTACTTCAGATCCTGGAGTCCCACCTGTAATCAGAATTCAGAGATTCAACTTGGTTTTATGATGCAGCAATTGAGGGATAGAATTTTTTTTCCACTTCACGCACGTGAGGGAACTATGCACTTCCAAGACTAATACAATCAACAGCAATTGTAGAATAAAGCACACTTCACATTTCAGGGGTTGCCCTGTTTGAGCACAGTATACCTAGAGGGAATGTTGACTTATTCCCTTCTCCAAAATTTAGAGGTGCAACACTAGTTGTTGTGTCCCCCTACTACTATTTCCTTTTAGTGGAGATCAGCTAACTCAGTATCTTTCTATACAGAAATATGATTCTTTGTTTACAAAAAAACGAGCTCAATCTGGTGCTACTCTTTACACCTGATATCTATCCTGTGGTATTTGATACAGATGCCCCCAGTGCAGTGAACAATTTGCCTCTATGTTTTGCATCTTTCCTTTCATTACCTTGAACACCAAGATCACCTTGCTTTAAAACAAACAAAACTGCCCCAGCCTTTTCTGATAAATATAAAATCCGGATATGGAATTGGTGATTCGTCTCTGCATCCTTGAAAGAGCTACAGGATTCGTCTTACGATGAGGTAACTAGAACTGCGCCCTTGGGTTTGACTGGCATATGTGAGATATTTATACCCACAGTTAATTCCCCTGTTGATTGTCTGGCAATGAGAGAAGGTCACGGATTGTGTTCAGGACAACAGTAAAACTATTTTGAATCTTGCGACTCACGACTTACCCCTCTCGGTAAATGCCTGATCGCCTCGATCATGGATCCTGCTGAACAATTCACCTCCTTCCATACTGTTAGGGAGCGATAGCAGTCAGAGAGCAAGAGAGAAATGGTAGAGTTAGCGATGGGCTTGGCAATTATCCAGAGGATTTGACCTCTATTTTATACTCTCAAAATTATTTCACGGTTTCCTATCCTAACAGATGTGTAACAACAGATATAGAGAACAATAGAAAATATCCTGTCTCATTCAAAGTCCTTGACGAGGTTAACCAGAGACAAGTTCATCTCAATTACATTGATAAAGACATTATAAAATTATTTTTTTTAAAAACAAAAAAAATGAACTCCATCAAGAAGCTACTAGGTATAGGAAATACCTTGAGGGTCCTTATTTCTGGTCACTGTTCAGGTATCCTTCTCCCCCTGCCACTGGACAGACGATGATGCCTACCATAGTCAAATAATGCGATTACCATATGAAGAGTGACATTTAACTGAGGTGTTAGAGGTTTGCTGCACTTATAGAGTCATAGAGTCCCCAAGCAGAAAGACAGGCCCTTCGGTCTAATCTGGTCCAAAGTGTCCATTCACACTAACCCCATTTCCCTGCACTTGGCCCATATCCTTCTAAACCTTTCCAATCCATGTATTCGGCCAAATGCCTTTTAAATGTTGTTAATGTACCCGCCTCAACCACTTCCACTGGCAGCTCATTCCATACGTGTACCACCCTCTGTGTAAAGAAGTTGCGCCTTGGGTTCCCATGTATTCTTTCCCCTCTCACCTTAAACTGATGCCCTCTAGTCCTCAATTCCCTAACTCTGAAGAAAATGACTGAGCGCATTTACCCTATCCATGCCTCTCATGGTCTTATACACTTCTATAAAGATGCCCCCTCAACCTCCTACGCTCTAAAGAAAAAAGTCCTAGATTGTCCAATCTCTCTATAACTCAGTCCCTTGAATCCTGGCAACATCCTTGTAAATTTCTCCTGCACTCCTTCCAGTTTAACAACATCCTTCCTACAGCAACGTGACCAAAACTGAATAAAATACTCTTAAGTGCGGCCTCACCAACGTCCTGTACACCTACTACATAACTTCCCAACTTCTGTACTCAATGCCCTGACTGATGAAGGCCAGTGTGCCAAAAGCCTGTTCACTGCCCTGTCTACCTGTGACTCCACTTTCACAGAACTGTGCACCTGAACTCCAAAGTCCCTCTGTTCCACTACGCTCCTTAAGGCCATACCATTCACCATGAAATTCCTACCTTGATTTGACTTTCCAAAATGCAACACCTCACACTTATCCATATTAAATTCCATTTGCCATTTCTCGGCCCACTTCCCCGTCTGATCAAGATCCTGTCACAATTTCTGATAACCTTCCTCAATGTCCACGATACCGCCTATTTTAGTGTCATTTGCAAACTTACCAATCATGCCTTGCACATTCTCATCCAAATCATTGATATAGATAACAAACAGCAATGGGCCCAGCATCAAACCCTCAGGTACACCACTAGTTACAGGCGTCCAGTCCACAAACTTCTTCCACTATTACTCTCTACTTCCTACCATCAGGCCACTGTGTGTCCAATTTGCCAGCTCTCCCTGGATTCCATGCAATATAACCTTCCAGAGCAGCCTACCATGTGGAACCTTATCAAAGGCCTTACCGAAATCCATACAGACTATGTCTACTACCCTGCCCTGATCAATCTTCCTGGTCTCTTCAAAGAACTCTAACAAATTTGTGAGGCATGATCTCTCACGCACGAAACCATGCTGACTACTGCTAATCAAACCCTGTCTTTTCAAATGCACGTATATCATCCCTCAGAATCTTCTCAAGTAACTTACCTGCCACAGATGTAAGGCTTACTGGTCTATAATTCCCAGGGCTTTTCTACAGCCCTCCTAGAATAAGGGCACAACATTCACCATCCTCCAATCTTCCGGGATCTCACCCGTGGCTAACGATGATGCAAATATATCAGCCAGGGCCCTGACAATTTTTTCTCTAGCCTCTTGCAGAGTTCTTGGATATATCTGATCAGGACCAGGAGATTTATCTACCTTCTTACATTCTAATACTTCCAACACCTCCTCTGTGATATGGACTGACCCCAAGATATCGCCAGTAACTTCCTCAAATTCCCAAGTCTTCATGTCTTTCTCTATGGCAAACACAGAGGAGAAATATTCATTGAGGACCTTGCCCATCTCCTGCGGTTCCACTTTGGTCCTTGAGGGGTCCTATTCTGTCTCTAGTTATTCTTTTTCCTCTAATATACTTAAAGAATCTCTTTCAATTCACCCTAATCTTCTCAGCCAAAGCTATCTCATGCCACATATAGTAAACTCCTGCATCCCCTATATACCTCCAGAGATTCCCTTGATCCCAGCTGCCTATTCCTGAGTCATGCCTCCTCCTTTTTTCTGGTCAAAGTCTCAATATCTCTCGTCATCCAGGGTTCCCTACTCCTGCCAACCTTGCCCTTCACCTTCACAGGAACATACAGACATTGAACTCTAGGTATCACACTTTTAAAGGCCTCCTACTTGCCAGAGATCCCTTTGCCTGCCAACAAACTACTCCAGTCAACCCCCGCAAGCTCCTGTCTAATTCCATCAAAATTTGCCTTACCCCAATTTAGAACTTGAACCTGTGGGTCAGTTTTGTCCCTCTCCATAACTATTTTGAAAATTAATAGAACTGTGGTCACTGGTCCCAAAGTGCTCTCCCACTGTAACCTCAGTCACCTGTCCTGCCCTATTTCCCCAGAGTAGTTCAAATTTTGGCCCTTCCCAGGTAGAGCCCTCTACACATTGCTTGAGGAAACTTTCCTGAACACATTTAATAAGTTCCACCCCGTCTAAGCCCTTAACACTATGGCAGTCCCAGTCTATGTTAGGAAAATTAAAATCCCCCACTATGACAACCCTATTGCTCCTGCAAGTCTCCACAATCTCCCTGCACATTTGTTCCTCTAATTCCCGTTGACTGTTTGGGGGCCTATAGTAAAACATCAAAAACGTCACCTGCCCCTTCTTTCCTAACTCCACCCACAAAGCCTCACCGGATGACCACATCCAAGAAGAATCAGCAGGGGTTACATTTTTACAGACATTCTCTTGAACAGCCACCACAGCTGCATGGATAAGCACAAAAATCCTCAAGAATGTGACCCATGTCATTTAGATGATTTCCCTACAGGATCACAGATGCCATGTCCTTCAGCACGTCCTTTCATTCAATTAGCTCATAACTAATCTATGACGTAAATCCATAGCCCTATCTTTATCCTTTACTTCCTTTATCAGCAAAATTCTGTTGTTGGAATTTTTAAAAAATTTATTCATTCACAAGATGAGGGTGTCATTGGGCAATAAATGCTGGCCTAGCCAGAGGGCAGTCAACCACATTGCTGTGAGCCACATGTAGGCCAGATCAGGTAAGGATGGCAGTTTCCTTCCCTAAAGGACATGAGTGAACCAGATGGATTTTTCCCAACAATCAGCAATGGATTTATGGTCATCATTAGACCCTTAATTCCAGATTTTAATTGAATTCAAATTCCACCATCTGCTGCACTGGGATTCGAACCCAGGTGAATAGGATATCACTGGGGTCTCTGGATTAACAGTCCAGCGATAATACCAGTAGGCCATTGCCTCCCTGCAAGGATGACAGTTTCCCTCCCTAAAGGACATTAGTGAACCAGATGGGTTGTTTGGTTTACTGTGCGCTTAAATTTAAGGCAAAAGGAAGGGGATTCTATGAGTAGTTTTGGAATCTGTCTGCTAGTAAGCCAGTGAGGTTTGATTACAAGGCATCAAAGGAAGGCTTAAATTGCTTACTGGAAAATAGGTGCAAACTATTTATGGTTGAATACAACATCAGCAGACTGTATGATAACAGTGGTGACAATGAATGTCCAAAGTCATAGAAAAAAAAGTTGTTGAGAATATCAATTTATAAACAGTTGTGCTTTAAACTGTTCATTTATGTTCAAGACGACAGACATTTGGACTCTCAAGGATAATACAGTGTAGAGCTGGATGAACACAGCAGGCCACCAGGCAGCATCAGAGCAGGAGGAATGCTGACATTTCGGATCAGGGCCCTTCTACAGAAAGGCCTTTAAAGTTAGAATTGATCTAGCATCAATTAGGAATTTACAAAACAGAATTCGCAAGTTTCACCAACCTTTGTGTGTATAAGTGTCTCCTCATTTCACTCAGGAAAGATCAGAAAAATTTTAGACAGGAAAATTAAAAGGTTTGGTGAGGTGTGATGTGCATGAAGGTCCCTATAAAACAGCAGGTAATTGGGTTTTTGGTTCCTGCAGGAACAAACTTGAACCAGAGTGCACAATGTAACTTATAACATGAGCACATTGATAACTGTAACAGCACATGGTCTTCTCCTCCATTCCCTCTTACATTCTTCATTAAGAATGCTGGATGAGAGGCCAGACACCCACTACTCTGTTGAGACAGTTACACCACAGAGAAACCACTCCTTGTCCGATGGCTCTTAACATAGAAAGACAGAAAATACGAGCAGGAGTAGGCCATTCAGCCCTTCAAGTCTGCTCAGCCATTCAATATGATCATTCATACCAAATTAGTACCCTGTTCTTACTTTCAATGACTTATCCTTTGACCCCTTTATCCCTAAGAATTGGATCTAACTCCTTCTGGAAAATATTGCTTTGGCCACTTTCTCTGGCAAAGAATTCCACAGGCTCACCACTCTCTGGCTGAAGAAATTCCCCTCATCTCAATCCCAAATGACCTACCCGGTATCCTTAGATCGTCTCCTCCGATTCTGAAATCTGCAGTTATCAGGAACATGCTTTCTGCATTTACTCTGGCTAGTCCTGTTAGAATTTTATAGGTTTCTATAAGATCATCCCCACCTCCAACTTTCTAAACTCCAGTGGGTATAACCCTAACCGACTCGATCTCTTCTCATACGCCAGTCCTTCCATTCTAGCAATCAGTCTGGTAAACCTCCATAGACAGAACATCCTTCCTCAGAGAAGATGATCAGAACTGCACACAATACTCCAGGTATGGTCTCATCAAGGCCCTGTATAATTGCAGCAAGACCTCCCTGCTCCTACACTCAAACGTTCTTGCAGCGAAGGCCAAGATATCATTTACCTTCATCACAACCCGCTGCACTTGCATGCCTACTTTCAGCGACTGGCGTACAAGGACATCCAGGTTCTGTTGCACCTCCCCCTCTCCTAATCAACCATGATTCAATAATGTGCCCTCCTGTTTTTGCTACCAAAAAGTGGATGATCTCTCAGTTACCCACATGCAACATGATCTGCCATGCGTTTGTCTAAAATCACACAACTTGTCTAAAAACCACACTGAAGCACCTCTGCATCCTTAGTTCACCATCCCACTCAGCTTTGTCTCATCTGCACTTAGGGAGATATTACATTAAACCCCACATCCAAATCATTAACATAAGTTGAAGTCCAAACACAGATCCCTGTGATATCCACCAGTCACTGGCTGCCACTTGGAAATGATCCATTTCTTGCTCAGAAAATACTGTCAATCGCACAATGTTTATTTACACAGGTAAAGAAGTTTCTAGTGCTTGCAATTTCCTTAATTGAAATGTTAAAAGGGTCTGGATGGGTGTAGCCCTATAAACATGCAAGTGAGAGAAAAAAGAAGTTTTGTTTAAAGAAAGTTACGAATGAACAACAGATTTCTTTAAAATCATTTCACACGTTCTGTTTTACTATAAAGTTCATTGGCTCTACATTGTGTAGTGGGTGAATGGATGTGGAAGCGTCATTGCTTAGCATGCAGTTTATGAGGGATCATGGCAGGTGCCTGAAGGGGCATAGCTTGGCATGAAGACTAAGACGAGCCATTGTACTGTGTTTGGGTGGACACAGCTTGACATGGAGGTGACACAGGTAAGATTTTTTGGAGACAACCTTTCAAACGGTTCCCTCATCCAGACACCTAAGGTGTCATGAACCAAAAGACCCTGGAAAGCAGCCTGACTCCGTGATGAGGAGTTTAGGGGGCTATGACATGCCTATCCCCACTATGGAGCCAGCCAAGTGTGAAATGCTAGTTATGGACTTGTACCTTTAACCCACAAAACGGGTGATAACTAGGGACAATCCAACAATCAAATGCCTTCTTTTCTGGACACAGTTTTCAAGGTGCAGTATGACCGCAGTTTAAACGATCCGATTATAATTTAAAAGCTCTGACTTGTATTTTAGGTGTCATCAGACAGAAGTTTCCTCTTCTGAAAAGAATGCTGCTTGTAATTTGTCAACATCAAAACAGAGAAATGCCACCTGGTACAGGTCTTAGTTATGGAATTGACTGAGGAGGCCAAGGGCTATCAAAACACATGGAAGGTGATGCTGTCTGTGCTTCTGGAAGGTGTTGCTAAGGGATACGATATAAAAGCTAAAAAACAAGTTTAACCAAGAATTGCAGCGAGCCTGTGGACATCATAACTCCAAGCTGCCAATTTCACCCCAGCAATTTCCACTTCCCCCAATCTCCCAGTATAATTCATTCTTTACCATATTTTCTCTCCTATACTTTACAACATTGTTATTTTATTGTTCTCGCAGACCTTGTCACTTCCCCTTGGATTCTTACTCACCATTCCATCACTATCAGGAGACAGCGCTTTCCATGGTGCATGTTCTCATAGACATTGATGATTTGGACAATGTGGAGGGTGCTGGAGGCTCTCCAATGCATATCGATTTCTCGTCGTGCCTTAGGACTATCATAGAGAATCTGTAAGGAAAGATGATTTGGAGAATTAACAGTGGGAATGTGCTCACTCTTAGTATTATGACTACACATTATGGAACTTTCCAGAATGATTTAGCAGATTTGACCGCATAACTGTCTCCTTTGCTGGAAATGGGTTGGTGCTCTAGTTATAAGCTTGGAGCTGGGTTCACTTTAAATCCCCTGATAACTCAGCCTAGGTTTTGTCTCTTTAGTTCGGTTTGTACATGTCTCCTCACTTCAATTTTCTCACTACTTTATGATTGTTATATAAGATTGCTTCCTCTCAACATTTGTTTCTTAATCTCCCTTCCCACTAGCTTACATCCTGTGCCTTGTGTTGTGTGTTAGGGTTAAGACTGCTCATACTATATGCCCTAACTCATGGTTTCTAAGTGTTCTGAAGTACCAGCACATGACATAGAAAAACACAGCAGGTCAGGCAGCATCAGAGGAGCAGGAAAGTCGACGTTTCAGGTTTACACCCTTCATCAGGACCCTCAATCGCCTGAGTCTCTTCACCCGTCTCACTCATTCCAACATCTCTTCCATGGAACGCACAGCCCTCTGCTCCAACCTCAACCTCACCATCAAACCTGCTGATAAGGGGGTGGAGGGTGGTGAGGTAGTGGTATGGCGTACTGACCTCTACATTGCAGAGGCCAGGTGCCAACTCTCTGACACCTCCTTCTAACGTCCCCTTCAATTATGACCCCACTCCTGAGCACCAAACCATCACTAACCTCAACACCTCAGGTGACCTCCCACCCACAGCCTCCAACCTCATCATTCCCCAACCCTACACCACCCGTTTCTATCTCCTTCCCAAAATCCATATGCCCTGGCCAACCCATTGTCTGTGCCTGCTCCTGCCCCACCGAACTTATCTCCACTCATCTCAACTCCATTTTCTCCCCACGGTCCAGGAACTCCCCACCTACGTCTGGGACACCACCCACGCCCTCCACCTCCTCCAAAACTTCCAATTCCCCAGCCCCCAACACCTCATCTTCACCGTGGACATTCAGTCTCTCTACACCTGTAGCTCCTACACGGGTGGCCTAGAAGCCGTCCCTTTCTTCCTCTCCTGCAGGTCCAACCAGCCCCCTCCACCGACATTCTCATCCACTTGACTGAACTTGTCCTCATCCTCAACAACTTTTCCTTTAACTCCTCCCACTTCCTACAAACTAAAGGGGTAGTTATGGGCATCCGTATGGATCTGAGCAATGCCTGTATCCTCATAGGATACGTGGAACAGTTCCTCTTCCACAGTTACACTGGCACCATCCCTCACTTCTTCCTCCGCTACATCGTTAACTATATCGGTGCTGCCTCATGCTCCCACAAGGAACTTGAACAGTTCATCAACTTTGCTAACACCTTTCACCCCAATCTCAAGTTCACCTGGACCATCTCCGATACCTCCCTCTCCTTCCTGGGTCTCTCCATTTCCATCTCCGCAACTGTTTTAGCACCAACATCTATTTCAAACCCACCAATTCCCACAGCTACCTTGACTACACTTTTTTTTTTTACCCACCCTCCTGCAAGAATGCAATTCTTTACTCTCAATTCCTCCACCTCTGCCACATCTACACCCAAGACGGAGCATTCCACTCCCAGACATCCCAGATGTCCTCCTACTTCAAGGACTGCAACATCCCCCCTCCATTGATTCATAATGCTGTACGAGTCCTGATGAAAGGTGTAAACCCAAAATGTTGACTTTCCTGCTCTTCTGATGTTGCCTGGCCTGCACACCGTATTGACGCTGACTCCAGCATCTCCAGTTCTTGCCATCTCTCATATAGAAACACAGTAGGACATAGACTGCACATGTTGGAAATCTGAAATAAAAACAGAAAGACCTGGAGAAAAATCAACAGGTCTGGCAGCATCTATACAGAAAGAAAGAGAGAGTTAATGTTTGGATTGCAGTGACCAGTCGTAAGAACTGAAAGAAGCTGGGAAAAGGTGGTATCAGGGAAAAAGGGAACTAAGTACATGGAGACAGGGCTGGGAGAGAGAGCGAGTGCGAGAGCGAGTGCGAGAGCGAGTGCGAGAGCGAGAGCGAGAGCGAGAACGAGTGCGAGAACGAGTGCGAGAGCGAGTGCGAGAGCGAGTGCGAGAGCGAGTGCGAGAGCGAGTGCGAGAACGAGTGCGAGAACGAGTGCGAGAACGAGTGCGAGCAAGGATAGGAGAGGCAAACAAAGGGATTGCTGATGATAAACTGAGAGGGAGATAATGCTGAGTGGGGTGCTAATGAGAGGTGTGAATGGTTACAAATGGATTGACAGTGCTGGGTGCAACACATATAGAACAGGACTTAGGGTGAAGCACTGGGTAACAAATGTAAATTTTCAAGAATGTACATTTCTCATTAGCAGTCTTCAGCACTTATCTCCTGGTCAGTTTATCGGCAGAAATCCCTTTGTTGGCCTGTCCTTTGTTAATTTCTGTATGCACTGTCTTCGTGTATTCTACTCACTCTTTCCCCAATCCCAACCACTGTCAGAGGCAATAAATACCACGCTTTTGAAGTTGGTTTCAGTTCTGACAAATGCTATGGGGTCAGAATGTGTGATTCAGCAGACATGAAACTGAATTTTGGTGAACCTACACCTGCTTACTCGAGGCTAACTTAATTTGATTTCTCAATAGAAGCTAAAACTTCAATTTCATGTAGCCCAGAAGCCAATGTCACAGCTCCAGCACACAAATCCAAAGCTGTGATAAACCATAGTCTCTGAATGTATCAGGCTCATTGGTCAACCTGCAAAGATCGCATGGCACGCTAGAAATTTTCACAGTCAGCACTTGGGCATTCTCGATTCAAAATAAATGATACTTCTCAAAAAAAAAGCAAGAGAAAGGAGAAAATGTAAAGACCAACTAAAATGATGTTGTTCTCATGTTCAAAGAACAAAATGGTTCACTTGGATGTTCCAAGCAACACTGGAGATGTTTCAGAAGGTTGGGAATGAACGTTGCCAGCAGCAGGAAAATTAACCCAGCCTTGAACATTGGAAATCCTCTCCAACATTTAACAGGTCCATGGCAAAACAAAGATCACCAGCCCTTTAGAGACTGGTAAACCGCAAATGAAGAGACAAAAACAAAAGGAAATCCTGAACTTACGTAATGTGTACCAGGAATGCAATTTTCAGAAGCTTCCACTGCTCTGTGAATAGATTGCAAAATAAGGACCAGGAAGACGACAGAGGAGTGGGCTCCTGTATCTGAATGAGCTGTTAGGCAGTGGTCAACAGGTATGGATTAGTTTGGGCTTCTCTGTGCTATCTCCTCATGGTGTTCACCTACTGGTGTTCAGTGCCCACCTGCCAGTATGAGCGCCAGAGTTAGACAGTGCGCCAAAACACAGTCAGTGCCATGTTGAAATTGTCTCACACGTAAAGTACATGCAGAGGCTCAAATTCTTTTCTCAGCAGTAGAAACTTCAGAATCTTTCCAATGGGTAGTATTAGAATAAAAGGTTACGTAAGTAAACATTTCCTCCTTTGTTACTGCCCTCACTCCATTGATTGCTGTCTCACATGCCCCAAAACAAAGACTGTCCCTTGCATCAACTTGGTCAAGCCAGGAGATTGTGGATAATGGACTGAAAAGCTCCGAGTCAAAATGGAAAATATTAGAAGTGTAGAATGGTTTTCAAAATCAGCAGCATCAAGTGCTCCTGTGTGTGGATCCTCTCTCCCTTATGTTCTAGAGCTCACTCTCATTGTCCAGTATTTACCAATACTATAGTATAACACAGGGTGTAAATCAACACATCCTCTTCTTGACATACAGCTCACATACTGTACTTTTCGCCCATGCCTCACATGCTTTTCCAAACCCTGCAAAGGTGGACTGAGCAGAAACTTGGCAAAAATACACAGAGTTAGAAATAAGTGGGTAAACTGCTTTCTTTCACAGACAGCTGGTAAATATACTGAACACAGGTTATTATTACGCTTACTTAACTCAATCGGTACAAAAACAAACATTTCCTCACTGTCATGCCTGATTTAAACAAAGTACTACCCTACAATAACTCCTATTTTATCCAAATTTCTGCTCTCTGCCCTTGACATCCAATCCTACAGAAAGTCCAGATCCTGCACACACCCCAGTCCACACTGACCTTTACAAGCTCCCTGACGGATTATACTCTATTACATGCAGCCTTTCATCCGAGTGAGTACTGAGTGACAATTTGTGTCTCTCCTCCTCTTCATTTTACCAATGATAGCAAGCCCTTCCGGATCAAGCGCACTCTTGCAGACTTGAATTTTCCTAAGTCCATACTAAAACTCTCCTCAAAATCTAAACCATACCACTAATTACTTCCCTGCCTCCTTCACGCACACCAACCATTTGCACTTCAGACCAAAAGTGAAGGCTTTTGGGTCTGCATCCATTCCCAACATTCACTTCCTTCCCTCCCACAGCATCCTAGGAATGGACACACAGCCACTTGTTTCCTGGTCTTGGCAGACAGTGGTAACAGGCACATTACTGACTATTCACTCCTGTCCAATTGTTTAAAGTTAGCTTTTTATCTTCGCTCTGCTTATCTATTGCCATTGATTTCCCTACCTACTTGAGGCACAGCTTTTCAGTCACAGGGTGGTGAGGATGTTGAACTGACTGCTTGGAAAGGTAGTCCAGGCAGATCCTATATTCCATTTAAAAAGTACTGAAAAGGCATTGAAGTGTCACAAGCTATAGAGATACTAAAGAGCAGAAACGTGGGAGTCGGTTTTTCATCTGGCACATCTCCTGTGCCCTTTGTGCTCCCATTGATGAGGCAACATTTCATTTTGAATGTGGAGCTCACTGGTAAGGAGCACTTTACTCAAAACAATTTCCTGGGGTTTTTTTCTGACATAATAGTTGGAATTTAAAAACAATTCCAACAAATCATCACTTCAAATCTGAAGTTTCAATTGCGCATAGAGGTACAATGCAGAGCAAAAACTTAACTGCTAAATCTTCTCGTCAGCCCACAATATGACATAGAATTTAATGAAGAAGGGTCTAGGCCTGAAACGTCAGCTTTCCTGCTCCTATGATGCAGCTTGGCCTGCTGTGTTCATCCAGCTCTGCACCTTATTATCTCTGGAATTTAATGGGTTGAGTCTATGAGCAGTGCAGTAGCTCAGTGCTCAGCACTGCTGCCTTACAGCACCAGGGACGCAGGTTCAATTGTCTGTGTAAGACAGCAAGAACTGCAGATGCTGGAGTCAGAGATAACACAGTGTGGAGCTGGAGGAACACAGCAGGCCAGGCGGCATCAGAGGACCAGGCAAGTTGACGTTTCAGGTCGGAACTCTTCTTCAGAAATGACCCAAAGCGTTAGCTTTCCTGCTCCTCTGATGCTGCCTGGCCTGCTGTGTTCCTCCAGCTCCACACTGTTTTTATCAACTGGCTGTGTGGAGTTTGCACATTCTCCACGCGGCTGTGTGGGTTTCCTCCCAAAGTCCAAAGATGCGCAGGTTAGGGTGGATTGGCCATGATAAATTGCCCCCTAGTGTCCAAGGGTGTGCAGGCTACTTGGATTGGCCAGGGGAAATGCAGGGCTACAGGGATAGGGTATGGCTGTGGGTCTGGGTAGGGTGCTGTTCAGAGGGTCGGTGTGGACCTGACAGGCTGAATGGCTTACGCACTTGCGGGGATTCTATGATTTCTATGACGTGACAGCACTTGCTGACTAAAGTGTTGTTAGGTTACACTGCTCTGGTTTACATGCCTCAGTTACACACTGGATGAAGAAACTCAGTTATTGATGACTACATTTCTGTGCTCTTTTAGAATCTTGGTCCATTGAAAACACTCAGCAACCAACTGGACATCAAACAAAGAACAAATGAAAAATAAAAAAAATCATTTTGTGGTGTTTTGAAGATCGATCTTAGGATAACGAGCAAGCCCCATAACTTCCACATCCAGTTGTAACAGGGAGGCATTTGTTCACCTGACACCTCACCAAAGGCTGAATGTGTTGGTATAGTTACAGGAACTTACAACATTTTCCAACCTCGAGTGGGTTATTTTGAAAGGTACTTGGTTTTTTGGGTCAGGAAATTTCTCAATACTTCCTAACAAACCCCAAAATCTTGATGTGTAATGATGGTTTATCGGTGGCTTAGCTAGGATATCTAGCATTCATCATGCAAGTCAGCCACACTGACCAGAAAAGATCTCAAGCTGGAGCTTCAGTTTGTGCTAGTTTAGCTGGGTTACAGGCACTCTGTAATATGCCGAGGTCCCTGCCCCGATTTCCTCCCAGTGACCTGATTCCTTGGCCTGCAGTCCTCTTGATTACAGCAGCTCAAATACTTAGAGAATCCCTACAGTGTGGAAACATGCCCTTTGGCCTGACAAGTCCACACCGACCCTTGCAGCATCCCACCCTGACCCATCCCCATACAACCCACACACTCTTGAATGCTCTGGGCAATTTAGCATGGCCAATCCACCTAGCCTGCACATCTTTGGACTGTGGGAGGAAACCAGAGCACCCGGAGGAAACCCATGCAGACACGGCGAGAACATGCAAATTCCACACAGACTGTTGTCTGAGGCTGGAATCGAACCCAGGTCCCCGGCACTGTGAGGCTACAGTGCTAACCACTGAGCCACCGTCTCGCCCACTTTTCCAAGTGTTTTTCAAATAAAAACTAGGATTGCTGCCTCCATCATCCGTTCAAGCAAGGGATTCCAACCCCTCAATGCCCTCTAGATGAATAGAGTTACTCAACTCTTCTCCAATCCTTCCATCTAGGACTTTGAATTTATACCAAGATGTTTCAGTTAACAGAATTAGGTTCTTCCTATCCATTCTATCCAGGCTTCTCAATGTTACATGCTTTAATTAAATGCGCCTTTTGATATCTTGCATCTGTGTTACAAGGAAAACAAATCCAGCCTAACTAATCCATGCTCACAGTGACTATTCTCCATTCTTGGCCATCTTCCTGTACCCTCTCCAGTGAAATCACATCCAAGCTGTGATGTGAGGCCTAGAATTCTACGCAATTTTCTAGCTATTTATTCAATACATTTATGTGGTGGCTGATTCTTAGTTGAGATATCATTCCACAGGCACCGATGTCTGACCATGAACCTAAATGGCGAGTAAAGGCAGGTAACTTATGATGAGTACCAGGTCCATGAAATTGGGTAGACAGCAGGACCAACTGATACTGTTTACAGTTCTGTCATAACCTCACTGCTCTGCCAATTAAAGAAAAAGTATCCCTTCTTGACTATCTTGTCCAGCAACGTCACTGGTCTCTAGAAACAGGCCTGAAATTTTACACTGATGGAAAGCCTTTCCAGTTTTAGTAAAGATGGCACTAGAAGCATGAATCCATATTCCCAACTCCAAACTCAACCTTGGCCATTCACGTGTGGGTGCGGTGGGCTGGAAGGGGATAAAATGGTAACAGGTTGAAATTTGCACATTTGCAAGAGCAGCTGCATGTATTAAAAAGTGCGGCTGCTTCAGTCGTATCTAATTTGCTAGCAGGATTTCTGAAACATCTGCACTTTAGATCTAGAAGGAAGTCTACACCGATTGGAGATGCAGGCTACTCCTTTGGAAAGGCAAGATACCTTTTTGGATACGTTTCTGGGACATCTTTGGGAGAGGTCAGGCACTCTTTGGGATTGTTAAAAGTAAATGCAAAAGTACATAAACTCATTGGAACTATCAAGGTCATTGAAGCTATGAAGTCATTTCAGTCCCTTACAACTTTAATTATCTTTCAAATATTTGTCTGCTGTGATTCAATCACTGTTTGCTCTTCCACTCTATATGTTGGCATATGCCAATCACAAATCTATTATTACAAAGTTACTGCTTCTTGACTGATGTTATAATCTTTAATTATCAGTGTGTGCCTATCAATTCATTTTGATTGGCAGCTCCAAGTGCCCATAAGGTATTTGAATGGGGACTATGAATACAGATGCTAGTTCTTACAAGGGTTTCAGTATTTGAAGAAAGTTAGATGCTGCGATTTATTTCATGACTCAGTGTTCAGTTTTAAAAAAAGACGTACTCAACTCACCAAAAGATGCTTAAGAACTTTATTTAATCTTAACGTTCATCTGGAGGTTTGCTCATGGTATATATTGGGTAGGTTGTCGTGGAAGATAAATGAAAAGCATAGTGACTAATGGGTACGGTTTGGCATGAGTTTTAACTAATTTTACAGACAGGCTGTAAAGGACTGTTGGACATACATTCCTTAGCATGGAAGGTATATTGGAGGACATTGGAGCTAGAAAGGGAGCATACACTGACATGAAGAGTTGAGAAACAATGGGGATTAAATAGATGGAGCACGGGGTAGGGATGGTGGGGGTTGAGATTGTGAGGGCTGTTTTCTTCTTTATTCAAGAGCTGGAGCACTGAGATGGCCTTTGCATGGGCCACCTCCACAATTTCCAGGGTTGGTAAGATACAACTCACCTAGAACACAACAATATCCCCAATCCCAGAACAAAACTCCGACTTTCTGGAGCACCTTTACTTGTTCAGGTTAGTGGAGCTGAGAATTGTCCCAGCTATGCAGTCCTGATCTAGGAGCTGATATTCTTGCCCCTCATTTCCAATACGCCTTTCAGAACCACCCCCCGCCCCGACCATTCATTCTGTAATCCGAGGTCTTGGTCATGGTTTGTCTTCTGCAGGCAAAGAGGCTTTCACAAACCTCAGTGAAAAGTTCTGTGGCATGACTTTAATACATTGTACTGTCATTACTGAACAGAAGTGCAGTTAGCTCACATGCTAAGTTTATCAGAAACTTTCAACCACAATCATCTGAGCCACCGAAACCTTGAACCTCAGTATGACTCAGTCAAACATCATTCAAACTAACACTAGTCAAAACTAATAGGCCAATTTTGTTATCCCTGACCGGACCCAGCTAAAAGATAATGAAATGAAAACTGGAGGTGGGTGGGGGGGAAGGGGGCGGAATGTGTGGTCTGTATGATTCCCTCATTGCTCAGTGACAAAAGAGTATGTCTGACACTGAGACGGCTTGTTTCCCTTGCTCAACACCGTTCACAATGACTCAACATTTGTTCTGGACATGACAAGCAGGCTCCTTCTTGCTAGGCCGTCCCTTCAATCTTCCCCACGTCCCACTTCATATTCTCTTTCCTCCCCTGCTTATGACAACAATTGCCTTAAATGTAGGAAGTCTCCCAAGAAAGCTTAGAAAAGGTGTTAGGAAATTGAAACTTCTCTCTCTCTCTCTCTCTCTCTCTCTCTATTGATGTTGCCAGGCCTGCTGAGATCTCCAGCGTTTTATATTCATTATATCTATTTTTATATTAGATTGCCAGCACCCACAGTATTTTGCTTTATATGAGAGATAATGAGGGTCTATTCAAAAAGATGAATTATAAAGAGGGAGACAGGGCGAGATGGAGAGGGGGGATTATATAAAATACTGGAGTCAGAAGAATGGAAAGTAGACAGTGAAGTAATCTGTTGCATTTGACAAAGGGGCAGGAAGAGATTTAAACACAAGGTTGAGAATTTCAATCTTGAGGGTTTGGGAGTCATTACTGGTCAATGTAGAGTAAACAATTGTGGTGGGCAAGCTGGATAGTATAGAGTAAACTACAGGCAGAGCCATGAGCTGAGGTTAATGGAAGGCAGAGGATAAGAGACCACTCGGGGCAGATTGGAACAATTTGCTGCCAGCTGTAGCTCAGTTGGGAGCACTTTTGCCCCTGAGCCACAAGGCTGTGGGTTGGCATTCCACCCTGGGCTGCAGTACAGTAATCAAGGCTGACACTCTAATACTCTCAAAGACCTGCATTGTTGGAGGTGTCATCTTCTGGCTAAAAATGTAGACCATCTGTCTTCCCCAGGTGGACATTAAAAAAATTCATAGTATTATTTTGAAGATGGCCAAGGGTGTTCTCCTTGGTGTCTTGCCAATATTTATTCTTGAGTCAACATTACATGAAAAAAAGGCTCATAATTATCAGTATTGTTTGTTGGGGCATGCTGTGCATAAATCAACGGTAAAAGTTTCCAAGATTACAACAAAGGCTTTGCTTCAAAACTATTTAAATGCCTGTAGAGTGTTTTGATAAATAGCCGACAGGTGGGAAAATCTATCATGCATAAATGTAAGATGTTTCTTTTATAACTTTCTTCCTGCCCCCAAAGTTTGCATGCTACAGATCGCAAGCACAGTGCGCTACTATGTAGCAACTCAGCAAGTACCGCCCTAAGGCAACCAGGTAGGGAAATAGCAACAATGCAAAAGGACATTAATAGCTCCAAAATCTCATCCAATTCTCACACCACTCTGGGGTCACATAGACCACGTTGATGAGGTACTTTCTCCCTTTTGGCTACACAATGTTTTCCTTTCTCTCCTGCTTACTTACTGTGCTGTATTGGGAGAAAACCTATACAGCAACATCAACAGAAAAGTACATTGTTAACGTCATTGAACCAAAGGATCTATTACATACTATAAAAGGTGACAAAGTAATACTGTGTGCCAGCTCCAGGTTATTTTTGATCATGCTGTGGCAGACAGCTTTTCTAAACAAAAATTGCTTGCAGGAGATGGGTGACATTGGCAAGGTTACATTATTGCCCAGGTCTATGTCTCCAAAGGTGATGACAATTGACCTGCTCCTTGAACTACTGTAGACCCTGTGCTGAAGAACATCCCACAATATTAGGCTAGTACTTCTGGGTACAGTCTGAGCAATGATAGGACACTGGCAATTCAAGTCTGGACAAGTGTGCACATTGGAAGGAAATCTGACAGTAATGACATTCTCAAGACACTCTTGCTCTTGTTTTTCTTGGTGGATGTATAGATTTGTTCTCTCGAACTGGAAGTTAGGTATTACAAATGCACTAAATCGATATTAGACATTAAAAGTCAGTCCCAGAACCACTACAGGATAATAATGCTGGATGAACATCCTCCCCGCTCCTTAAATTATAATATCTAATACAAAATCTAATGGGCTCCTTGTAATGGGTTAAGCCCCCAGGTCAACAGCTTTGAACCAACGGGGCAGCACGCTGGCTCAGTGGTTAGCACTTCTGCCTCACAGTGCCAGGGCCCGGGTTTGATTCCATCCTCGGGTGACTATGTGGAGTTTGCATGTTCTCCCAGGGTCTGCATGAGCTCCCTCCGGGTGCTCTGGTTTCCTCCCACAGTCCAATCATGTGCAGATTAGGTGGATTGACCCTGCTAAATTGCCCATAGTGTCCAGGGATATGCAGGCTAGGTGGGTTATCCATGGGTAGTGCAGGGTTACAGGGATTGGGGGGGGGGGGGGTGGGATGCCCTTCAGAGGGTTAGTATGCACTTGCTTTGGCATGCTTCCACACTGTGGGGGTTTCTACAAACAGTCACTATCCTTTTCTCTTACTGATAATATATGCCGATACCTCAAGCCTGCCCACATAAAAAGAGAGATCTATCTGACTGTGACCACTAAAAAGTGGAGAAAGCAAGAGGGAGAGAGAATTCTTTTAATTCTTTCCTTAACTTTGCAAGACAGGGATTGGTATGCCTGAATGCTAAAAGAAAAGTACTGTGTTGGCATGGAATTTAATTGCAGTTGAATTGTTGTTCGGCTCAAGCTCCCCGACAGGCACCCTGAATGAAAAGCATTCTACCATCAGCGGGTGAACTGCTGTGGAAAAAAAAAAACTGAACAAATCCCTGTTGTTTAAAAGTATTGAGACTTCAAACATGCAGAAATTCATGCTGCTATCTGTATTCTATACAACTGTACTAATTAGCATTCCTAATGACTGATGTATTTCAGAATTAAGCTTCCGTCAGTGGAATTTTATCTTGCACCAATAAAATATTCATCAAGTCATACCTTACAGTCAATGATCCAGACAGCACCATCATCATCCCTGGGTATGTCCTGTCTCAACAGAAGGACAGATGATCATAGATGGGAGAAGGTCCCCTAGGAGTCTCTGCCATTGACTCTAGACTCCATGTGGTCTAATTGCATCATGTCTAACATGGGCAAGGAGATTTCCTGCTTCCTACCACATACTACCCTCCTATACCTGATGAATCAGCACTGTCCCATGTTGAACACAACTTGGGGAAAGCAGTGAGGATGGCGAGTGCACAGAATGGTTGAGGGGCCTCAATATCCATTATCAGAAAGCTTAGCATCATTACTACTGGCCAAGTCCTGAGGATACCTTTGCAAAGTTGGGCCTGCAGCAGATAATTAAGGAACCTCACTCTCACCAACCTATCTGTCAGATGCATTTGTGCAGGACAATACATGTAGGAGTAACCGCCACACAATCCTAAGATCAAAAAGTTTCATAGGTCATCTGTACCAGTACCATTGCGCTAAATGGCATGAACTTCAAACAGATCTGGGTATCCATGACACAGTGGGCCACACACAGCAGCAGAATTGCACTCAAATACAAATAGTAACTTCATAGCCTGGAATATCCCCTTACTCTATCATCATGAAGCCAGGGGTTCAACGAAGAGAGCAGTGAAGCAATGAAGAGGCCATGTCAGGAGCAGCGCCAAGCATTCCTAAAAAAATAGCTGCTTCAGCCTACAGCACAGGACTATTTGCAAGCCAAACAGCAGATGAAGCCATGCAATTGATAAAGCTAAATGATCCCACAACAAATGGAGATCAAAGTTCTGCAGTTTTACTACTTCCAGTCATGAATGGTAAGGAGCAACTAAATCAATACACATGGCCCTGCAAATATCCCTGTCCTCAATGACAGGGAAACCAGCATAGCAATGCAAAAGACGAGAACTTTCAAGCAGAATTGCCGAGTGCACGATCCATCTTGGCCTTCTTTTAAAGGTCCTCAACATAACAGATTCCAATCTTCAGCCTATTTAGTTCACATTACGTGACAGCAAGAAATAACCAAAGTCATTGAATACTATAAAGGCTATGAATCCTGACAACATTCCAACAACAGTACCAAAGACTGGCATGCCAGAACGAGCTGCAACCCCTAACCAAGCTGTTCCAGTGCAGAAACAACACTGGCATCTACACAACAATATGTTGCCCTATCCACAAAACAAAAACAGGTAAAGTCCAATCCAGCTGATTATCATCCATTAGCCTGTTTTTGACCATCATGGAAGTTATCGTCAACAGTGCTATTAAGTGGCACTTACACAGCAATAACTCACTCAACGTCTCAGACATATTCATACTACTCTTCTAGTTGGTGTTTTTCAAATGCTTTTGAAGGATCCTTGGCGAGTTGCTATAGAACACTTATAAATGGTACACACAGTACCATAATCCAAATGTGGTGGAAAAGGTATATGTTTGAGGTGGTGGATGTGCCACCAGTCAAAGGAGCTGCTTTGTCCAGGACGAATTTGAAATTCTGGACTATGGTTGGACCTGCATTCGTCCAGGGAAATGAAGAGCATTCCAGAGGTGACTCATGCCTTTCAGATGGTGGGCAAATTTTGAGGAGTCAGGAGGCTAAACAATCACAGCCTCTGACATCCTCTCACACTATGTAAGAGTTGATCCAGTTAATTTTCAGATCAATAGTAACCCAGAGGAATCAGATGGTGAGGATTCACTGATGGCATGTCATTGAGAGGAGATGGTTAGATTCTCTCTTGTTGAAAATGACCATTGATAGGACACTAGTGTGGTTAACCATTAGCTGCATAGCCCATTTATTTAGAGACAGATTGGGCTTTGGAGATGCATTTGCACTGACTGTGAACTCTGTACTGGAATCCAGTTCTTAGACTGGTTCTGCTCCCAGGAGTAGAGTTGTCCTTTTTCATTTTGGCTGTTGGAGTGCCTGTGTGGTAGAAGTATCGTGGGGATATGGTACAAGATAAAAGGCACTACCGTAAAGGGTGTGCGGTAGCAGATAGATCTGGGTGTGTGTGTGTGTGCGCGCGCCCAAGTTACTATTGATGTAAAGTCAGGTAGAAGGAATAGTTATTAAAAATACACTATACTAGACCTTATTAATAGGGCCTAGAATACACTGAACTTATCTCGGACACTGCAATCTACTGTTCTGGCACCAGACTTTAAGAAAGATGTGAATGCATTTGGAAAGAATGTAAGAAAGGTTTCCAATGGTTCAGAATTTATCAGTTGATAAACTTCAGTTCGGAGGATAAATTGGAGAAATAGGACTGTTTTTCTTAGAGAGGAGAAGAACTCTAAGAGAACATTTGACTATGTTTTCAAAATTACAGAGGTTGCACAGAGAGGATAGGGACAAATGCTTCCCTTTCAGAAAAATAACGAGAGAATTAGAGGGCACAGATAATTGAGGTAACTTGCAACGTAACGAGAGAGAAAAAAAACTATAGACAATAGGTGCAGGAGTAGGCCATTTGGCCCTTCGAGCCAGCACCACCATTCATTATGATCATGGCTGATCATCCACAATCAGTATCCTGTTCCTGCCTTATCCCCATAACCCTTGATTCCATTATCTATAAGAGCTCTATCCATCTCTTTCTTGAAAGTATCCAGAGACTTGGCCTCCACTGCCTTCTGGGGCAGAGCATTCCATATATCCACCATTCTCTGGGTGAAGAAGTTTTTCCTCAACTCTGTTCTAAATGGCCTACCCCTTATTTTTAAACTGTGTCCTACTTCTCCAATGAGTAGTTAGAGTTTGGAACATCTGCCTGGAAGTGTGGTGGTTCAACAAGGCGTACACAAGGGCATGAGGTGATTATTTAAATTGAAACAATATTCAGGATTCTGGGGTAAAGGCAAGAGAATGGCACTGAGTCATAATACTCATTCAGAGGACCAGGGCAGACACAATGAGATGAATGTTCTCCTTCTGTACCATAACAATTCTGTGATTCTGTAGAATCAAGATTTTTCTTCACAACTTTCCATTGTTCCAGAGAGGATTTTAATGCCGGAATTGAGAAAAGTCTCGTTAAGAGATGTTTTACAAGAGGTATGGTTATCATTACAGTTTGAGAATCAAATAGTTATTTATATTCAACAAGATCACTTATTTTATCTGTTATTTTGACTGTCGGTGCTTTATTCATAGCATCGTTGGAATTAAGTTCTTGACTCACCCTTTGCATTTGAACAATTTTCAATTCATTACATTCTTATTGCACAGCTATGGGTTTTAAAAGCACATACAGTGTGAAACTGCCCAACGTCCACAAACTACAAATTTATCTCTTCCTTTTCCCTTTGGCATAATATGTTCCTCTCAGCCTCCACCTTCCATTATCGAGTTATCTCACTCTGCTAGAAATTCTTTACAGCATTTATAGTTTGTTGACTTTTGCACGTTAGCATTTTCTTCCTAGTCGTAGAAGTTTCATGACAGACACAGACACAGACACAGACTCCATGTTCCTTTATCATAGCTAGATGTGACCTTCCCAGTCCAGTTGCCTCATCTTTTCAACAGAAGTGCTGTCACATGAAGCCTGGTTCAGCTGCTTGCGTAGCTTGGAGCTGATTACATTGCATTAATGTCAAGGGGATCAGTTAACACATTAATCGTATCTCTATTACCCTGAGCAGACTGTGGAGGCAGGGATATAAAAGCCTTCAGTAAGCAAACCACACAAGCAGCAGATCCTTCCTATTAGTACCCTTTCTTATAAAATACAGACCAGACTTTGATACCAGATGTACTCAAATCATTAGAAATAGGATGGGACATGTGATCACATCGATTCTTTCTTCAATATAGCACAAGGAAGACAATCAAAACTGTAAAATTATGCACGCAAAATGTAGGCAATACAGCTGTGCTTTGAGAGGTGGGCGAGACTAATATAATACAGACAAAGAGGATCAATTTGTCTATAATTGGTTGGTGGGTAACCCACAAATTAGGTACAAAATAAGTTTTACACATATCACATCCAGTTATAGCCTGCACGGACTTCAATAGGCGGGGGTCGTTTGTGGGGGGCAGGGAGGCACAGGGGAGAAAGTGGGGAGTCTAGGTAGGTGGAGATGAGTTCGGTGGGGCAGGAGCAGGCGGAGACAATGGGTCAACCAGGGCATTCAGGTTTGTGGATTTTGGGAAGGAGATAGAAGCGGGCAGTGCGGGGTTGGGGAACGATGAGGTTGGAGGCGGTGGGTGGGAGGTCACCTGAGGTGGTGAGGTTGTGGATGGTTTGGGAGATGATGGTTTGGTGCTCGGGGGGTGGGGTCATGATCCAGGGGGCAGTAGGAGGTGGTGTCAGAGAGTTGGCGCCTGGCCTCAGCAATGTAGAGGTCAGTGCGCCATACTATGACTGCCCCTCCCTTGTCTGTGGGTCTTATGGTGAGGTTGGGATTGGAGCGGAGGGAGCGGAGGGCTGCACGTTCTGCGGTGGAGAGGTTGGAGAGGGGTAGAGAGGTCGAGGCGATTGATGTCTCGACGGCAGTTGGAGATGAAGAGGTCGAGGGAGGGTAGGAGGCCTTGGGGTGGTGTCCAGGAGGAGGGCTTGTGTTGGAGGCGGGAGAAGGGGTCAGTAGAGGGAGGGTTAGATTCACGGTTGGAGAAGTAAGCGTGGAGGCGGAGGCGGAGGCGGCGGAAAAACTGCTCAATATCCAAGCGTGACCGGTATTCGTTGATATGTGGGTGGAGGGGGACAAAGGTGAGCCCTTTACTGAGGACTGACCGTTCGTCCTCAGTAAGGGGGAGGTCTGGGGGGATGGCGAAGGCTCGGCAGGGCTCAGTGTTGCTGCCTCCTCTGGAGCTGCTGGCTGTGGAGGCAGTGGGCGGAGCATTGTCGGCGTCGGCTGTGGGCGGAGTTGCGTCAGCGGTGGGCGGAGTTTTTGCGTGGGTGGTGTCACGGACGTAGGTAGGTTTTTGCGTGGGTGGTGCCCACCTACACTCACCTTTACTGGCTCCATCCCCGCCTCTTCGACATGTCTGCCTCCTCTCCACCTATCCTCTCCTCTATCCGCCTCCCCCTCTCTCCCTATTTATTTCAGAACCCTCTTCCCCTCCCCCATTTCTGATGAAGGGTCTAGGCCCGAAATGTCAAGCTTTCCTGCTCCTATGATGCCGCTTGGCCTGCTGTGTTCATCCAGCCCCACACCTTGTTATCTCGGATTCTCCAGCATCTGCAGTACCTTTTATCTCTCCAACAAAAGAACCTCTCTCTCACTGTCACTGCTTTGTGGAACTCTTTCCCCCTGAAAACAAAAGGGGAGCGGAGGCTGGGTCTCTGAATTTGTTCAAGGCTGAGCTAGATTTCTGATAGACCAGGGAGTTGAGGGTTATGGGTGCAGACAGGAAATTGGAGTGGAGACCACAACCAGATCAGACATGACCTCATCGAATGGAAAGACAGTTTTGCTGGGTCCAGTAGCCTATTCCTGCACCTATACACTTTGCAGGGACATTTCCAGTGCATGTTGGTGGTTTCTTATTTGAACTCTTGTCCCTAGGAATTGAATGGAACCCTATTCTAGAAGGCTTCTAATCAAACTGTTCAGATATTACACGCCTCTAGAGTAGGTGAGACCTGAACCCTGGCCTTCTAGCTCAGAAATAGGGAGTCCATCACAAGAACACCCTTTCTAAACAAAAATATAAATCTATTGGATATTACTTGGCCCTAACCATGATTAATGTGGCTATTTCTTAAATGAACCTGCTGTAACACGCTATGACACATTTCCAGGGAAGGTGCAACTTATAGCCAGACCTTCCAGCCTATAGGCAGGGACATACACACAGGACCTCCGTGGCTAATAGACATTCCTACTGGCAGAATGTGTTGGATTTCAAGCCCGGAGGTGAAAATGAGAGTGATGTAACACTATCCCAATGCTCCTATAAAGTTTCCCGAACTGTACTGAGCTTCTATACCAAACAGTTTTGCTGCGTCCCATTGCTCGAAGCCGAATACAGCAGTGGGCTCGAATACCAAGTGCATATAATTACAAGTTGGAACACCATATGGAAGGTCAAGTAGCAAATGCAGATGTATCGAGCTGCCTCCTGCTCGCGGACACACCGCCAAGCGGTACGGCCACTGGAAGAATCAGTTATGGCTTTAAATTTTCTGGATACACTCCAAGTCACAGCTGACAAATATCAGACTTTGGACACGAAAAGATCCGGTCCTGGCAAAACTGAAAAAACTGGCGGTGATGGGGGAAAACAAACGGGCTTTCACAACCAGGATTCGAAACGATTTTGGACCCGGAGAGACCAGGTCACAGCAGAGGACAGCATTTTATCAGAGAGCAAGTGTGACTGTCCCAAGCAAAATTCGCTACCGGGTGCTGGCTCAACTCTACCAAGGTCATCCAGGGATTTCCATAATGGAGATGTTGGAGAGAAGTTATGCCCAGTGGCCAGGATTGGATGCAGACATAGCTGTGGTGGTGGGGCAGTGGAACGTCTCATTAAGGGTTAAACCAAAATGACATGCCTCTGCCAGTCATCTTAACCACGTCAAAAATCCTGAAATGGGTTCACCTGGGTTTTTGAATCGCTAAGTAAAACTGATAGCATCTCAGAATTAAAGGAGGTTTGTGTTGTAATATTCCTTAACTAAATCCCTCAACTCGAAAGGTTTTAGTAATTTGGTGCCTCAGGGCAAGTTGGGCTCCTCCTAACCGAAAAAGCTGTGGATCCACAATCTGTTAGGAGAATTGCTCGTTGCTTTTCATCTGCGCCAGTATCATTTGCCTTAAAAAGATACTGCACTCTTTCCACATACTGGGCTCAGTCTTCGACAGCAGGATTGAACGAGCCATTCTTATGCTGACAGAACTCAGACGACTATTGCGAGCGAATTTCTTTAGCAGCTTCCTTTCCTCTTGTCGGCACTGAAATAACTCCACAGAAGTTGGTATCCCATCACAATGTCACCCTATATTTACACGTTGGAAGTCCTTGGCACTGATCTAGCTTCCTCAGAGCCAGCTCTCAGACTAAACAGCACCTCTGATACTCTTGTTTATATCTGTCAGCCAGAGCTCCCTGATTGGAGCCGTTAATGTGGTCCAATCAGAGAACTCATATTTTATGAGTCCACGTGCCTGACTTCACCACAATCACAACAGCTCTAACAGAAAATCATTTCAATGGCCATGCTCGGCGGTTTATACATGTCCTCTGGAGCGGTGCACTGATCTCCCACTGGATAGGCCTTGAAGAAAAATACTGCAAGACTATACGAGCCAGGAAGCACAATAACAGAGCCGTACCTGAAGGAAGACCAGTAAAGATTAACATTTACACTGAAATCAAAAAACTGAAAATGAATGGATGGATTTTACAAAATAAAGTTTAAAAACAACTTGTTCTGAATGGCTTAACAGCTCACCGTAATTCTGAACATTGTAAATGGATTTACAGAAAAGGGGAATCATGTTTGACAAATCTATTGGAATTTTTCAAGGATGTAACTTGGAGAGTTGATAAGGGACAGCTGGGGGTATGGTGTACTTGGACTTTCAGAAGACTTTAAGATAAAATCCCCATGTAAGAGACTAGCCTGTAAAACTAAAGTGCATGGGATTGGGGCAGTGTACTGACATGCATACAAAACTAGTTGACAGACAGGAAACAGACGGTAAGATAAATAGCTCTTTTTCCCAAATGGCAGCCAGTGAGTGGTGGAGTACTGAAGGGATCAGTGCTTGGGTACCAGCTATTCAGAATTTGCAAACAACACAGAGCCAGGGAGGGAGGATGAACTGTGAGGAGGATTTAGAGAAGCCTCAGTGTGATTTGGACAAGTTGAATATGTGGACAAACGCATGGTAGTTGAAGTATAATGTGATTAACTGTGAGTTAATCTACATTGGTAGCAAAAACAGGAAGGCAGACTAATTATCTGAATGGCTATAGATTGGGAAAGGAGAGAGGTCCAATAAGATTTGGATGTCTTTGCACACTAGTTCGGAAAGTAAGTGTGCAGGTGCAGCAAGCGGTAAAAATAGCAAATGGTATGTTGACCTTCATGGTGCAACAATGCTGTGACTTTAACAGGTGTATTTTGTCCTTTTTTTTGAAGGGACGTTTAAGGCAATGGTGTCGAACTAACAAGAAGGCCCATAAAGTAAAATCCTTGGGGGGGGGGGGGGGGGGGGGGGGGGTTTTTTTTTTAAAAAATGGAAAAATAAAAGCAGCCGGAATGGGTGTGGCCAGCTCTCAGACCAGGATTTTTATAGTTTATAGTTTGTTTTTTTTTAGCTTTGAGATTCAGCAGCAGCTGCTGTTGGAGTCTCAACAAGGTTGGAAGCTTAGTAAATATCTCTTGGCTGCTAGTCTCTGAGTTTATGCTTAATATTTTTTCTCTGTGTCTACTGCTGGATTGCCTGTAAGACAATCTGTGTCTGACTTGGCCTTTTTGCCAAGGTATTTGTTTATGGGATGTTACCACATTTGAACTGTTAATTAGTAACAGTTTCGGTATCTGTTATTCTGTTAAGTTTTCCAATAGAGTTAAGTTATTGCCAAGTTCTTCTTTCTTTTGTTGTACTTTAACTACAGTGTTCGAATAAATTGTGTTTTGCTTAACGTCCAGTAGATTAACCAATTGAATTGCATCTGGAGCACAGCACTTTTACATCTGCCTCTAGAATAAGGAGAAGTTAGGGTCTAAGCTACCTTCTTAAAATATTTTGAGGGGGTCCGATCTGGTCCATAACAACAGCGAGAAGATTTTAGTACGGAGGCAGAAATGTCTAGTTGAAATTGTACTGGGCTTGGCTGTGGAGGGAGTGCAATAAAGGGTTACCAGGCTGATTCCTCAGTTGACAGGCTTGACGTATGCAGAGGAACGAGATCAGTTAGGGCTATATTCGCTGGAGTTAAGAAAAATGAAGGGGATCTCGTATGAAATTTTAACAGAGTGAGACAGGTTAAATGCCCGAAAGACAATCCCAATTCACTAGGGAGTTCAGAACTAGGAGTCACTCCTTAAGGATATGGGGTAGGCCGTTTAGGACTGAGAGGAAAACTATTAAGTAAATTTCTTCACCCAGAGAGCAGTGAGCTTGTAGAATTCTCTACCACAGAATGTGGTTGACATCATGACATTGAACGTTTCAAGAGGAGCTAGATATAGTTCTTGGGACTAAACAGATCAAAGGGTATAGTGAGAAAGCAGGAGCAGCATATGGAGTTGTATGATCAAGTCATGACCATATTGAAGGTACAGCAAGCTTGAGGGAATGAATGGCCTGCTCCTATTTTCTTTGTTTCTAAAATTCCATACACCATTCATGCTCAGTGTCAAGGGATTTGGTTTCAGCCAAATAAATCGTGACAGGATGCCACAAAGAGCCTCAGATCTATTATCACTTTGATGATCAGCTGGAAGTGGATAGGGCACTAGAGGGCCAAATTTGAAAATGGTCCTGCTTTTTGTAGACAGGAGATACCTAGCCATGTTTTCAGTACTATTGCCAGATGTTGGCAGCACCCATAACTTCTGCAGCACCCAGCACCTTCAGTAGTTTCTTGGTGTCACGTAGAATGTATTAGCTAGAGGTTAGCATCTGTCATGCTCAACTAATCAGCAGAAGCCAGAGATGGGTCAGCTACCTAGCACTGCTGGGTGAAGGAATTTCAAACGCTTCAGCTTTGCCTTTTTATATATTGTCCAGAGATGTTTTATGAGGAGTTTTGAGAAGCCACTCGATAAAATTCCTCTTAAGAGATTGATTGATCTAGTTAGGAAAGTGGTTGAGTGGCAGGAGGCAGAGTAAGGGTACAGACCACATACTCCAGTTTGAAGAATGTGGTGACTCATAGCATTCTGTATTAGGATTTCAACTGTACACTGTTTCCTCTAATGGCTTAGGATATTGGAATAGAGATCCACATTTGCTGATGGCACAGGATATATACTGTGTTGTAAGCATCATAGATGAAAGCAAAATCTGTAAACATCTGTGTAATTTTAAGTGGATGGACAAGTCTGTGGCAAGTAGTTTGCAAGAAGAACAGATACGAGGTTATTATTTGGGACTACAAGGATGGGTCACGGTGCTTTATAAATGGTGAAAAAAAAAACAACAGTAGAGATTCAGATAGACTTTGGGGTCCTGATATACAGACCATTAAAATTCCATGGACTGATATAGATATTTAAAAAAGCAAATAGCTTTTACATCTAGAGGACTAGAATACAAATAGTGAAAAGGTCATGCTACAGCAATATAAAGTCCTGATTAGACCACACCTAGAGGATTGTGAACAGATCTGGGTATCACACTATAGGAAGTATATACTGATCTCAGAGGAACTGCAGGATAAAAATTTATCAGAATCACATCTGTACACCACTGGTTGAGTTACAGAATCCAGGACATTATTTCCTGGAATTTTAAATGGCTGATCCATCAAAGCTTTCAAGATATTGAAAGGGAACTGATGGCATAGAAAGAGAGAAAAAAAAACTGGTTCTTCTGGTTGGAGAATGTAGCATTGGGCATCTATGTAAATATTAATGCTACACCCTTCAGGAACAGAGTTAGAAAATATTTTTAACATGGAAAATCCTATTCCACCAACAACAGCTAATGTTTGGTCAGTTGTTAGCTTTTAAATCTGAGCTTGACATATTTCTGTTAAGCAAAGATATTAAGCATTATGTAGTCTGGTAACAGCTGAGTCATGAACTTACTGAATGGTGAAGCAGGCTTAAATTAAATTCTAAATTTTAGAACGCAAGCATCAGAAATAGGCTGAATTTCTAAACTTTCATGCACTATTCATGCTCTGTGCTGAGGTAGCTGGTTTCAGCTGAAAAAAAGTTGTGACAGGACTCCACAAATAGCCTCAGATCTAAAATTTAGCCTATTCCCAAGGCTTACATTGAGTGGGTTGCAATGGGTTCCAGAGAGCTGATGTTAGCACCAAACAAATCCAGATCAGGTCAAACTCAGAGTTAAGCTCCTGCTAGACTGTGGTTCGTTATGCTAGAAGAACACCAATTTTTTACAACAGTGTGACATATTTCATTTTCCATAAACATCCACCAAATTCCTTGGATAGAAGGATCAGATTCATGTCATATTATGTAGTAGGTGAAGTCTGGAGTCTGAAGAGGCACAGTCTGAGAAAAAAAATAATAATTTTCATCTGATTAATGTGGGATGAATTTGGAGAATGGCAGTCGATGGAGCTGAAGAAAAAGCGTCATTCCCTGTACAAGAATTTAAAGTACATGGAAAAGGAACAGAGAATCCTCGCGGTTTATAGAAACAAGTCTGCAGGAAATCCTTAAACACTATTCCTGCTGATAACAGTTTCTGTAAAAGGTCAATTAAACCCTCATTGTGCCACTCAGGCAACGTATTTAAGAAGAAAACTAATCAAAGCTTATCGTTTCTATCCATTTGTTGCCACAATACTGCAGAACCATTAACCGAGCCTACTTTCCTGCCACTCCTAAAAGTCTCGGGGGTCACCGACCCTTTTCAAAAAATGGAGAACAGAACCATAGCTTTTAAATCGAGAAAGGAAATTCTGGGAAATTGCAACCAGAAATGGGGAAACAAAACCTTATTTGGAAAGTTTTACATCTTGCAGGACTGCACAGTTCTTTGAATTGAACGAGCACACAAGATTGAGTTTTGTAAACTTCAGCAATAAGCCAGCTCTAGCTTCTGCTCGATTGCATTGCAATTGCATTATATAAAGCAACCTGTTTTCCAGTTTTAGTAAAACTTGTGTACAGTCAATCCAATTGACTCATAACATACCTTAATGCCATACCATGTTTTAATAGTAATTGCATGGTTCATTGCAAGCATTTGCTGACCTAACAGTAACTATTTTTATTTACATAGTGCCTTTAATGCAATAAAGCAACATGAGGTGCTTCGTGGAGCATTATAAAGCAAAAAATGACACCAAACCATATGGACATACGTTGTTATATGACTAAAAATGTAGTCGAGGAGGTAGATTTTAAGGAGTATCTTTAAGAAAAAATGTGTGATACAGAGACAGGGAGATTTAGGGACGGGATTCCAGTGCATCGGAGGGCAAATTAAAACAAAACATTGCGAGAAAATCCCACACAGATCATTAGTGAACTCATCAATTTGCATTTAAAAGCTGCATGGCAGTGGTTACTGTAGAAGCTCACCTCAAATAAATCTCTATAAAGCAGTTATCTTCCTATTTGGGACAAAACTACCTTTCACTCAAATCAAAGAAAACTACTGCAGGTACTGGAAATCTGAAAAACTGAAAGTGCTAGAGAAACTCAGTGGGTTTGTCATCATTTAACATGTCTTTTCTTTTTTAAATCCAGTATGACCCTTCTACGAAATCCAAATCCACAAAAAGAAAGTCAGACTGCACTCGAAACTTCTGTTTTTCACTCTCTACAGATCCTGCCAGACCTGATGAGTTATATTCCATATTCGTTCATGGCTGTGAGCATCACTGGCTAGACCAACATTTATTACCCATCCCTAATTGCCCGGAGGGTAGTTAAGAGTCAACCAGATTGCTGTGGGTCTGGAGTCACATGTAGGCCAGTTCAGGTAAGGATGCCAGTTTCCTTCCCTAAAGGACATTAGTGAATCAGATGGATTTTTCCAACAAACAGCTATGGTCAATAATCATCAATAAACTCAATTCCAGACTTCTCTTATTGGGTTCAAAATCCAACATCTGCTACGGTGGGATTCAAACACGAACATGACCTGAAGTCTCTAGCAAAGCCACCTCCCTCCAGTACTGCTTTTATATCATCTTTCACTGGTGTTATGACAATCTTTACCTACTAGTTATGTGAACTATTTTCATGGAGTTCATATTTGATTACACATCCAAGTCCTTTACCAAACAACCATTCTGGATGCTATTGGTGTCCCCTTGTATCTTAAGCGCAGGCAGAAACCATTTGCAAGGAAAGTCTGAAGTCCCCTATTACCCTTGTGGACAAGGATCATGAAATGTTATAAGTACAACCTGCTGGTAATTCTACCTTTGATAGTTGCAAGGACCTACTTTACAAGGACCTGCCTTCCAGACACCAGCTAATAAAAACTTGCTTGGCAAGATCTTCAAAAGTCAGCGAGGTTCAGGTAAGGTCAGAAATGAGTGTTAATGTTACAAAGCTGAGGCTAGAGATTAGGGACTTCAAGCTCACCTGCATTGAATAAGACATTACAGCATGAGGCAGCCTAAGAACCACCAGCATTCAATAAGGCGATCACGGGAAAGGCACAGAGTTGAGTTTTCTTTTAAAAAAGTCATGATGGTTGCTGACATTGAAATGGTTCAAATTCTAGTTTGTTGATGCCTTCAGATGGCTAGGTCTAGCTACACACAGGTTGTGGAAGAGTCAAAGCAGGTGGTAAACTGGTAGCTCTACCGTGGTTGGCAGAGGCACAAAAGATGACCTCTGAACATTGGTCACCAAGTGGCAGAACGTGAGTGAGGAAAGAGAGAAGACAAGAAGTTATAAAACAAAGTTTAAATCTTTCATTCTAATTACTTGGTCATTTCTACTGACTATTGCTTAGCTATTTTTCTAGCTTGTTTGCATTTCACAAACAAAGAGCATTGCACTTCTACTTTCTGTGTTCTCTTCACACTGATCTCTCAGACATTTGTGGCTGCAATCAAGACCTGCTGCTACATCTCTGCCCATTGGGAGAATCCTCCAGCCTATTCATCATAATCCCGTCTACGCCCCAATCTTCTTTTATTGAGAGGTACAGCACAGGAACAGGCCATTCAGCCTACCATGTCTGTGTCAATCATGATGCAATTCCAAACCAAACCTACATCCCTCTTATTCCTGCTCCTCTGATGCTGCTTGGCCTGCTGTGTTCATCCAGCTCCACACCTTGTGATCTCGGATTCTCCAGCATCTGCAGTACCTTTTATCTCCCTCTTATTCCCTGCCTGTTCATGTGTCTGTCTAAATGCCTCTTAAACATTGCTATTGTATCTGCTTCTACACTCCACTTTTACAACACCTCTGTTTCCAAGCTTTAACCCTGTCAGAATTTTCATCCCACAGTCTTTGACAAACTTCTTACACTTTGGTCTTAACTTTGTCATTCACCAATTTCAAATTTGTCTTCTTGTTGTACTTTATTACAGTGATAAGCCAGATCTGCCAGTACCCATGATATGATCTAACTAGAGCACGACACAGTTTAAAAATAATTGATCGTCTTAATACCTGCTCCACAGTCTCAGCCATATGGTCTAGTATTTGATTGTTGCTGTGCCTGAGGAGTCCACTCCTATCACTTTTTACAGCCTCATTCCTGGCTATTTCAAACCATTTGTGAAGTGTATTTGTTGCTTGTGTATTTCATCTTATGTTGAATGCCTTAGAATTATCATTAAGTTTCACTCATTCAAGTACAGATTTGATTCAGCTCATTTTAGACGTAGAATACTCAGGAACAACAGCTTCAGCTAGCCAAGGGGTGGAAGGACTGTAACCAGAGGACACAAATTTAAAACAGTTAGCAAAAGAACCATAAGAGGCAGAGGAAGATAATGATTATAGTTATTATCTGGAATATACGGTTTGAAAAATCATGAATGACTTTCAAAAGCAAATTGGATGCATATATGAAAAGGAACAACTTCTTGTTTGGGGAAAGGATGAAGCATGTAACAAATTGAAAAGCTCTTTCGAAGAGCTAGCACAGGTATGATGGGCCAAATGGCTTTCATTCAGTACTGTATTGTTCATTCTGTAGGCCCTTGGCTGGCTCTTCGTTACTGATAATTTTGCCAGCTTTGAAGTGACAACTGCTTTATGTAATTCTTCTTATGCACCTTGGTGACCAGAGGAAAAGGGGAGACTTTATTTATATCAGTGTCATCTACAAACTGCGTCTGTGTGGTGGACTGCAGTCTCAGAGCTGCACAGCGATTACCACACTCTGCAAAATAAACTACCCTTCCCCCACCCCAGCCAACCACATTACAGATACTGGGATTCTACAATATAAACTCCAGCTAAGGGATACCGTAGAAGCAACAGAATGTCAGTTTCACACCTAATGTCAATTTCTTGTAGGATGCAAACAGCAATCTCCACTCCAGAAGAGCAATAGTGCAGTTTATTAAAATTTCCCAGTTTCTACAGCAGGCTATGTCAGGGACTGGGCTCTCCCTCAATTCCTATCAACCTGCAAAAACCTCTTTATTCTAGGAAGAGCTGGCTAATCACTGCCAAGGAAAGAGTTTGCAGTAGTCCAGGGGGTTGGGATAAAACGGAGAGATTTCCTGTACATCAAATCCGGGATTTTATGTTCACGTTGATGAATCAGCCACAACCTGTTTGCAGTGGTAGATCCCAAATGCCCTTCATTTGCCCCTTGAATTTCATACTGACTCACGGTAATGACAGCCTATATAATAAATATTCTGCAGCTAGAAGGCTGCAGACAGTCTGAAGCCACAACAGGAAGAGGGACAATGGAACAGATCAAGGGTAAAAGCAAAGCAAAGGAGGAGATGAAATACGCTTTCCTAGCATTTCTACCTCATACCACTTTCATTTTAAGAACTGCTGGTTCTCCCTGTTCAACTGAAAATATCTCACTTACACAGAAGGCTGTTTTGTGCAGAAAACAAAATGAAAATAGAAAGAATTGTATTTATAGCAATGTGGTAATGACTAAATATTTTATTCTTTTGGTGGGATATATATTGGATGGGACAGCGGGGATATGTCCCCTGCTGTTCTTCAAAATGACAATTTCTTTTCTGCATCCATGTAACCAGATAAATGAGATCTCGGCTTAATATTTCATCTAAAAGATGGCACCTCCTAAAGTACTGCATCAGCCTTGATTACTGTGCTCACTCCTGGAATGACAACACAAAAAAGATGAGAACGCTATCAATTAAACCACAGACAAGACACAGCATCAGCAATAACACAAAGGAAAACTATTAATAACATAGCTATGAACTGGATGTTCAACCTTTTGTAAGTGGAGAGCTCTGGCCTGAATTTTTGCTCCCAATGCCACATTCATGCCAACACATGCCATCTCATTCCACCCACCCTCTATGCACCCCCAGATCCCCATGTCAACCTATGCCCATTTACCCACTTCCATTGCTTAAAGTCCTAATGCCAACTTAGGGGCATGGGTTGACATCATCGACCATTCTATGCACTCGCACCCTCCATGCCAGATCACTCAATATTCACGTAGGTGGACCTCAGGACCCATTCAGAGATGAATTAAAGTTCTACATGTCTATTGATGAATTCACTACCCCATTCACTACATTTCACTCAATTATTTATAAAAGCATGTGTTTCATAGCTCTAACTGGAACAGTCAATTAAACCGTGAACTGATAAACAGTGTACTGTGACGTGAGAGTTGTGGAATGCATAATGATAACCCTCCGGCCTAAGTCAATGTGATACAGCAATCACTGATTTATTTTTAAACTAGAGACGACATTGGTTAAACTTGAAAGGTCAGAAATTTAAATGCCTGGATACAGTTCCAGGGGAATTTAAATTTTTTGGTACTTTTTACTTTTCCCCCCCACTTTTTAATGCATACTCATATCTACTTTTAAATAATTCCAAAAGACACTTGGCCTCCCTTAAACATGTCCCTGGACCTATCCAAGAGGGTACCACCTCTCCAAGGAACTCCCCTAAATTTAGACCTTCTCTTCATAGAGTGAAACCCACAGGTCACCAACAAAAATAGGATGTTTGTGACACTCTTTGGTCTGCTTGAAACTTGCTGGTCTCCAGTTAAAGGAGTTAACCCTGACCAAGTGTTCTGAGATCGAGGACTATGGGCTGAGGGATGCATTAAAGCTTGGGACAGCTCCCACCAAGGCGCATCTGAGGTCTTCCTGCTGAAGGTAAATGGGGGTCCATTCAGTTATTGGACCTTCCTAGTACTTCAGATATACGCAAATATTAGTATTGTATGTGTAGGAGAGGACTTTGGCTTTTTTTGGATAGAGCAAAAGTCCAATGTTTTGTTTGTTACTGGATATGCAACTGTACAAAACTGAACTGCATTTGTGACAATCTATATATACAAAGTTTTTTTTATAAATAACGTATATATTTTTGAAATTAAAATAAAACTGTTTGAAGGCAGCCACTTGTGTAGCTGCCTCAGTGAGTCACTGACTCTGCTTGTTATTCTTCTCTTCCTATCCCCGATTAAAACAACGGGGCGCAGAGGTCAGGAGCAGATCTTCCAAAATCTAATTCTCTGCTGCCATTTTGGCTAAACCTGAGACATCTGTCATTGAGAAAAATTCAGCCTCTATTTCCACTGCGGTAACTGGTCACAAAGAATGACACTTTTTTTGCAGCTCAGGATTTCTCAAAGCACTTTATAGCCAGTTAAGTAATTTTGAAGGGGCAGTCTCAGAGATCTGGCAAAGGTGGTAGCCACATTTTTGCACTGCAAAGTCATTGAAGCACGAATGAGCTAGCGAGCGGACTATCTAGTTTAGTGATGTTGAACGAGGGATAAATATTGACCAAGAAACTGCAAAAAAAAAAAAAAAAATTTCCGTATTGCTTTGGGATCATATGCCTACCTAGGTACCTTGTACTTAAAATGGTGCCATAAGTGGTGACTTGTAAACTTTTCACTGTACTCATTTGAGGACTTGACAATGAAGCTAATTCATTCATTCGCGACAGGACGGATTGAACCTCAGTTTTAAGCCTCCGAGTAAAAGCTGTGCTTCCAACAATGCAACATTGACTCAGTACTTTGTGTCAAGTCAAGTAAGAAGACTGGAGTTCCAGCTTCCTGGGTGTGCTTTAAGCACACAACATTCTGAATCAGAGCAGAATCACGGTTGATAGCAGGCTGGATTTTGACTTTGGAGGTGGGAATCAGGACACAGGTTCAACACCAGTGAGAAACAGGGAGGTAGCTGTAATTTCAACGGAATAGGGGATTTAATTCCTCAAGAGGTGACCATGTTGTCCGAGACGTCATGAGCATAGGAACGCAAGTGGGTCCATTAAGAAGCTATGACTAGCTTTCAGCAGCCAATGCTATGGCTGGTGTTTACGCGTTAACATTTTAGGACAAAAATCAATAAAGTTAAAGTCTCCCAAATATCAGCGGGACATCTGGAACAGAGGGCGGGCTAGGTTGGTGACATGGGATTCAATATTTATGAATTTTTAAATAACATGGGTGAATTCTGCTGTCCTGTTGAGCCACCCCAGTGCCACTTCAAACCATAACCTCTCACACTGGCCTGCAGGTGACCCTATCCTTATTTCCACTGAGCCAGACTAATACCAGACAGTTGCTAAAATCCAGCCATCTTGTTGAAAGATTTTTAAAACATTAACAGGGATGGGCTCTTCCTGCACCCACGGCGATGTCAAATACCTCATTAAATAAAGCCTGTTCAGAGCCTTACCAAAGGTCACTTCAAGTGTCAATAACTGGTAGGAGGCGGAAATGGAGCTGGGATTTACCAACTAAGCTTTTCAATGGACATTTTTCAACAGTTCCTGCTTTATTGAGGCAGGGAAAATCCAGTCCATGTCAGTAAATCAAAATGGAGCATCTTTAAGGGGCAGCAAGGATAGTGGAGTGACGACATAGCATCCTGTGGTTGTTTGATCTGAACCCTGGGATCTCCAGAGTTTGCCTTTTCACAGAAAATTGCCCCAGTACTATTGGTTTTCTTTGCACCAAGGGAAGGAAATCGAGGCCAGAAACAATGGGACCAGCAAGAATCCACTGACCATTGCACTTTTATTAGTGCAACTGATACCATTTGAAATATAACGCGAGCTGTTTACGTTGAGAATTGCATATAAAGCTGCACATCCTCTTCAGGGCTGAAGAAAACTCAAGGTTTGAATAACCTGGAGAATGTTTCAGGTTTCTAGTTATGATTTTAGATTTTTATGAAGCGAGCGTTTTACCGATGCTCTCAGCGGTTTTTCATTCTTACAAAAGGAGTTAGTAAAATATATATTGGGCTATTCCCCATCTTTTTTGAAAAAAAGCAATTTCAATGCTGAAATGATGTGGATACTCAGAACAAAGTAGCTTACTAACCAATGTTCCCTGTAAGCTGTGAGAAGCCCCTGTGCACACTCCCTCATCCACTGCTTTATCAATTCCGCTTTGGTTTAATTACAAAGCCCACAGGACTCAAGATGCCTGCACAGGAAAAGCAAATATTAGAGAGAGCATTGTTATGACTCAACAAATGGCAAGAGAGAGAATTATGCAGGTCCTGAAGGGGAGTGAGGGGTGGGGAGCGGTGTTTGAGAGGGTGGGCTGAGATAATTTGGACTGAGACAGAGAGAGAGATTATGCTAGGCTGAGAGATATAAAAATAAAATCCTAAGGTGACAAACAGGAGAGGAGAGCACAGGCGAAGAAATTTTTTTTTGTCAAATTCTAACAATCACAGGGAGATATTAATCTTTCTTTACGTGTACAGAACAAAGGAAAAGCCAAAATGGAAAATGAAACCTCAAATCTGACTTATCTTGTATACTTCAAAATGGAGGACCTGTTCAATTAGTACATCCACGTCCAAATATTACTGCTTTTACTGTATTCTTTTCAGTCAGGCACTAAATGCTTGGATCGAAATGAAATTATGTTCAAATGTCTGCCCTAGAATGCTGTAGTTTTGTAACCTCTACCATGAGACACACCCTGGAGGCACACCTCTTGAGTTTTAATAAAGTCCTCGTGTTAAACCCACTGCTATGTCATATGCTTGAAACATGGTGTCAGAAGCAGCACTGAGAGGAGTTTCCAGTCTGGCAACATAAAGCCCAAATTGCAGTGTTTGAGCTGCCACTAGAAAGAAAGACAAAAGTCAAAGTGAAAACACTGAAGAGAAAATGGCAGCTGATTTTCCCATATCAGCTTCTCTTCAAATTACTGGGAACATGTGGTAGTACTGGAATTATTTCATGAATATGCAATCCTAAGGATTAGTTGAGCAAACCAGAACATGCAGAAATCACTACACGACTATTGCCTTTAGAAGACTGTTTCAAAATATATTCCACCCTAAATCTCTGATGAGCAGAAAAATCACATAGCAGAAATTTAAAAACCTTTGAAGGCACACTTTCAGCCCAAAGAGAATCTCATGTATGAGCTGCACGTATTCAATACTAGGAAACAGAGTGAGAAAGAGCCATTGGATCAATAAGTGACATCTCAGGCATAAACCTGTCAATTTGCACAATTAAAAGGAAGAGCTACTTAGAGACAACATTATGTTAGGAATAAGTGAAAGCACACCTGCTGAAAGAAGACAAACTCTCGCTCAGGAGAGCGATCGATCCGTGCAGACATGCTGAAGTTGTAAATCAACAGCTAAGAATATATTCATGGCAGAATAGATCAGGTCTTGCATTATGCCAACATATACTCCAGGCACGTAGGTAAGAAAAAAAAAAATTACAAAGGCAAGGTGCAAGTGCCATGAAAGGCATCGTACAAAAAAGAAGGCACGTCCAGTGTGGAAAAACCAGTGTTCTCACTGAAAAAGCAGAATCATTTCACACAAGAGAATAGTTAAAAAGAACAAACTGGTACAAACAATCACTGGAGAGATAGCCGCTGAAGATTCTGACAAAGTCACTATACACTGTACAATGGATTGGTTCAGTCAAGTCGATAAGTGATACAGTTTGTGACAGTTGGACTGAGAACTGCAAAAGGACAACAATAGGTCAAGGTGAAGTGTCAAAGAGATGCTGGTGCTTTATGCAACATCATATTCTTAACAAACCTGTGCAAAGTGACTTGAAACCCTCAAAAGTAAGATTAAGGCTTTATGATGCTGAGACGACAGATTACTCTGTGAGCCCATTGCAGTAACATGAATAAGACTCTGGTGACTAAAAACGCCACTCAACACTGCTGCAGCAAGTCCATAGTTTGGATGGGTAACTGTCAAACGTACCAAAAGGAGGAGAGAGCTTTGCAATGCGTCACAGCACACAGAACACTGGATGGTGACTAACAGGAAAAATAATACGACTTTTCCCTTCCGCAACATAGAGTTATTGAGGACAATAGCAGGTTTCCTGAAAGCCATTGAGATCAGCTAATATCGCACAAGCTTGAAACCAAAACTGGAGTCCTTGGCCTGTTTAACTTGATGTTAAAAGGTCCTAGATATTCAGCAGAGGTCATTTTAGGGGACAAAACTGAAACCTCGGCACAGTGTGCATACATATGGTTCGGAGTCATTAACATGATGCTTCTAACAGTTTTGGGGAGAGGTGAGTGTGGGGAGTGGAGGAAGGAGTGGGTTTCATGGTGCACATAAAATGAATTTGATGTTACTATTCCAATTTATAATTGGTCCTTTCAGGCAGTGGTCACATTCAGTACAAATTCTCCCAGGAGACAGTCTTGATGATAGGGACTGAAAGTTCATGGAGGAGCTCAATGCTACCCTTACCCAGTGGTCAGGCAGGGCAGTTATGAGGAGCAAGAACCCTACTTTTCCCTTCCTTGCCCAATATTGACCCTCTTAGCAAGGAAACTCAGGTCACTTAAACCACCCAGACCAGGAACCAAATCAGATTCCTTCTTGGTTTATGCAGATTAATTACTTAATTGTTCACTCATTTCTAAATGAAAAATCTGAAACACTGACTTTTGTTTCTCTCTCTGCAGATAGAATCATTCAGTCCAAGCCAACCATGATCCCAAACCAGACTAGTCCCACCTGTTTGCGCTTGGCCCTTATCTCTCCAAACCTTTCCTATTCATGAACTTATCTAAATGTCTTTTAAACGTTGTAATTAAACCTGCATCCACCACTTCCTCTGGAAATGCATTCTGTTTGCAAACCACCCTCTTGTGTAAAAAAGTTGTCCCTGAATTTTTTTTTTAAGAAAAGGTTTCTCCGCTCATCTTCAAAAATCCTCCCTAGACTTGAAATCCCCCAGCCTATAGAAAAGACACCTGTTATTCACCTTGTCTAAGCCCTCATCATTTTATAAACTTCTATAAAGTCACCCCTCAACTTTCTGTGTTCCAGTGAAAAAAGTCCCAGCCTATCTAGCCTCTCCTTATAACTCAAACCCTCCATTCCCAGCAATATCCTGGTCAATCTCTTCCGAAACCTCGCCAGCTTAATAACATCCTTCCTATAACAGGGTAACCAGAATTCTATATCGTACTCCAGAAGAGACCTCACCAATATCCTGCACAACCTCAACATGACGTCCCAATTCCCATACACATTGGTCTGAGCAATGAAGGCAAGCATGCTAAATGCTTTCTTAACCATCCTGTCTACATGTAACACAAACTTCAAAAGAATTATGTATTTGAACCCCTAGGTTTCCTTGTTCTACAGCAATACCCAAGGCCCTACTTTTAACTGGATATGTCCTGCCCTTATTTGTTTTACCAAAATGCAATACCTCACATTTATCTAAATTAAACTCCATCCGCCACTCCTCAGATGTCACCTGGCCTGCTGAGCGCTTCCAGAAGCTAAGGTTGTAGCATGGCTGGCTGAGCAGTTGCAAATGGTTCGTCACCCTGCTAGGTAATATCGTCAGTGTGTCTCCAGTGAAGCGTTGGCATTCTGTTCCGCTTGTTATTTATATGCCTCGGTTAGTTCGGGTGGTTGGCATCACTTATGGTTCTGTTTTTCAGTGGTTTGCATATCAAGTTCAGTTCAACATGGTTGTTGATGGAGTTCCGGTTGGAATGCCAGGCCTCCAGGAATTCCCTGGCATGTCTCTGTTTGACTCGTTCTATGATGGATGTGTTGTCCCAGTAGAATTTGTCTCCTTTGTCCATGTGTATTGAGACCTGTGAGAATTGGTTGTGTTTCTTGGTGGCTAGTTGGTGTTTGTGTATCCTTATTCTCCGTTTTCTTCCAATTTGGCCTATGTAATGTTTTTCACCATTATTATTATACAAAATACCATGCAAGGACTGTGAGAAACATTACACAGGCCAAACTGGAAGAAAACTGACAATAAAGATACACGAACACCAATTAGCCACCGAGAGACACAACCAATTCTCACTAGTCTCAATACACACGGACAAAGAAGGACATGAATTTGAGTGGGACAACACATCCATAACGGCACGAGCCAAACAGAGACATGCCAGGGAATCCCTGGAGGCCTGGCATTCCAACTGGAACTCCGTCAACAAACACATTGAACTGGACCCGATAAACAAACCACCGAGAAACTGAACCAGAAGTAATGCCAACCACCCCAGCAAACCGAGGCACATAAATAACAAGTGGGACAAATAACAAGCAGGACAGAACACCAACGCTTCACTGGAGGCGCACTGACGATGTTACCTAGCAGGGTGACAAAACGTTTACAACTAAACCCGCTGGCTCAGCGAGCACGTCTACAACGTCATCCACAACCTGAGTTGCAAATCTTCTCAAAAAGTTTCCAGAAGCTTTTTAAAAAATTTTCCAGATTTCCAACATATTTACTTTTAGATTTCACACAAGGAACACACTAAGCCGGAGGAAATGAATGAAGACATTAAAAGAAGAGATATTTAGTTAATACAGCCAACTGTCAATTTAACATCTGTTAAAATATCCCTTTTCAGCATTTGCTAGACACGCCAACATTAATTTTAGAACAAAAATGCAGAAATTAGCATTACTAACGTGCAAACAGGCTGCCAATCCGTGCTAAAATGATTTCACCACACTAAATATAATCTGTCAGCCTACAGCATTGGTTGACAAAAATTGCATAAATCACAGGCAGTGAAAAATAAAGGCAGAGCACTGAAAAATGCATAAAATTTATCTCTGCACCAGATATTGTACATCGTCCAAACTGTTCTTAGCTGACATAAAAGGCACAGACAAACAAACTTGGAATTGCTGAATCCCGAAAAGGTAGAGAAAGGGGAGAATTCCTCCTGGATATTTATAGAAAAAAAGAATCAGAATTGATTGGAAGGTGCAAAATAACACATTATTGTGACATTTCCTGTAAAACTGAGCAAAAAGAAGAAACTAGATGAAACTTGGTTCTACACCAACATTGAAAGCGGGTGCCTCTGATTGCTAATTGGAGTAAAATAAGAGGCTTCCATTTTTATATTTGAACTCTTATGAAAATGTGTGATGCAAATATTAACTTATAACATTTATAGGTTATACACTGCAAAGTGACATGACATAACAGCAACAAGGTTGCATTTGCCAGGTAAAGAATGTTTGGTCAGAGATATCCAGTCTACAACATTCTCAAAGGGAGGTCACAAGGCCTCATGTGAAGGCGTATTAATCTTTGAACCGAGTCTGAGATAACTTGCATAAGGAACAATTTGCTCTCCTTTCCCTTAAAGCCCTTCCCAAAGTGTGTGAGCTGAAACCCCATCAGAAGGCCTCAGTCATTTAGTGACGGTTCCTGGAGAGAGATTTCAGAATCTACCTTGCTGTCTCCAGAAAACAGAATTCAGCCAGCCACAGCATATCCAGAAAAAAACACCACAGCGCAAAATAGTGTGTCCACACAGTGACTTTGGTTACCGATCAACACTTGGGATAATCCTTGAATAATCCTGTTCTCATGGATTTAACTACCAACTAGCCAAAATATTTTGAAGATACCTTTCTGCATAGTTTTATGTTCCCCCTCCCAACAGTCTCAGAATTGCATGTGTGTGTGTGCTTGCGTTCGTATTAGTCTTCAAGAAGGGTAGTCACATGTATTTGCACAGTCCATTCATTTAATTGATAATCTTTGCTCGACTAAGTTTTGTTTGTAAAAAACTAGTTCTTATCTGTTAATTAGAACAAAAAAAAACTGTTGACTTCTTTCATACTGAACAAAACATAGTTCTGGTACCTATTTATCACTACTCTTCTTAAATACAAACTTCGTTATTAACAGTATAAGGAGTGAGACTAGGAAAGGCATTGGTTCACTTCGGCAGTAACAATTCTAATACCAATCAGTCATATCAAGGCAGGAAGGGGTTAGATATCCTTAAACCACAATGACTATCATTTCTGATTCAATGCATTTTGGGATGAGAGATGGGCTGGCTCCTTAGGAAGAGATGGGAATTATTCTATGATTCTAACAACATAACAATGAAAGTAGACGGTCAGGCCATCCCTGCTTCAGAGCAATTTCCATATTACAGCAAAGCAACCCAACCCAAAGCATACTGCAGTGGGCTCTGTAAACAACGCCTCTGATAAAGGTACATGTAAACTGATAAGTAATCCTGGGTTTTAGTTCAGGATTTAATTAATCTGGTATTTTTAGAGAACTTTTATAGACACATACATTCTGCTAGTCTAACAAGACCAAAGTGCTGTTATTTAATTGCAATTGAAGAATAAGTGATTAGTAATTGGAGTGCACAAAGGCTAGTTTACTTATATTCTTGCTACCACTGTCCTTGTACTAACTACATCTTGTACTAAGTGCGTTGACGACACCACCATAGTGGGATGGATATCTAACAATGACGAGTCAAAATACAGAAGGGAGATAGAGGACTTGGTGACGTGGTGCATTGAAAACAATCTGTCTCTCAATGTCGGCAAAACTAAAGAACTGACCACCGACTTCAGAAGGAAAAGGAGAAGAACACACCCACTTCTACAGCAATGGAACTGAGGCTGAGAGAGTGAAGAGCATCAAGTTCTTCAGAGAGTGACGATAACTGACGATCTGTCCTGGACTTCCCAAATTAACGCAACAGTCAAGAAGACACAACAACGCCTCTTCTTCCTCAGGTGGCTCAGGAAATTTGCCATGTCCATAAGGTCCCTCAGCCACTTCTACTGATGCACCATTGAAATCATACTGTCCAGATGCATAACGGCGTGGTATGGCAACCGCTCTGCCCAGGACCGTAATAAACTACAGAAGGAGGTGTGCACAGCCCAGACCATCATGGAAGCCAACCGTCCATCCGTGGACTCTACTTACACAGCTCACTGCCACAGAAAGGCAGCCAACATCAAAGGCCCATTGCACCCCGGCAAAGACCTCCTACAACCTCTTCCGTCAGGCAGTGGGTACAGAAGCCTGAACACAGACACGAGAAGATCCAGGAACAGCTTCTTTCTGGCCATTATCAGACTGTTGAATGGACTCTAGCCTCAATTAATGTAACTTGCAATGTAACCTGTATGCTTCTAAGTCTTTTTGACCTGTACATCCTTTGCTTGCTGTGACCTGCTTGTACCGCTCGTAAACAAAGCTTTTCACTGTATTTTTGTACATGTGACAATAAAATCAATCGATAAACCAGTGTTTTAATAGCAGTGAGAAACAGGATGCATCCAGAATTTTATCAGCTTAAAAACAGTCCTTGACTCAAAGTTGTGGATGGTTATGAATAACAGCTGATATTTAAAAAAAAACTTAAAAACACATTATGAAACATTAACTAATGTTTCAAGTCTCGTTTGACTAGTCTTCAGAATGTCAAAGTTCTGAAGGAGAAACACGCCACACCCAAAATGTTAACTGTTTCTCTCCCCACAGATGCTACCAGGTCTCCGCTAGAGAGACATTCTCTGGCATTCTGCATATTTTCCACATTTCTAGCAGCCACAGTATTTCGCCTTTACTTCTGAAGCACCATTTTGTATTATGTTTAAGGTGACATTAGCATATAGAAAATAAATACCATTTTATTAGCAGCTTGACTTTGGATGACAATATTTGAGTAAGGGGTTAAAAATAAGGGCTTTAAGCTGAATACCAAGTACAAGAGCCTCCCAAAGGAAGATGTAGTGTGGTCTTGCCTGGGCTTATATTGAAGTGTCAGTTTTGTTATATAGTTTGTCAGGAATTGTGTGTGTAAATTGTGGCCAGGACAGTTAGTCAGCGGCTTCTGTCTGCGTTTTAGCAGCTTGCAGGGACAGTTAGAATTAATCAGGGGTTTTGTCAGCATGATACCTGGAGGTATTTTGTCTCAGGGAAGGAAATAATATCTGCATGTCCAGTTTTGAAGTCTGTCCTGTATGTCTGATAGGCATGACTTTCGAGTGTGACTTAAAAGTTCCTAGTTGTTAAACAGGTTATACTTAAAGTCTGCTATTACTCATTCACTCAGTGCCCTAGTCTTGCCGATGATTGGTCTATATCAGACCCGAAGCATTTGAACCACAGTTTGGGAGGGGTTAATGTCAGACTTTTAATTAGTTGAGCTCAACTGTATTGAGCTAATCTAAATTAGCTAAACTCCCTTTTACAAACACACAGTCATTGCGTCAGTCTTAACATAGGGCAGCAGATGGGTATGGTGCAGGTTGGAGTTAACTAGGCAAAGTCACTGATCATGTTGAAAGCTAACAACAAACTACCAACATTTAGGTCTTAACTTGGTTGGAACAAGGGAGAGCAGAAATTCTAACTCTCCTGTTCCTAAGTATATATTAAAGACAAGAAAAAGGCTCAAGTAAAACTAGCATAACAAGTTAAACTGTGACTAGTTGTATTTTCCAAATCTTGGAAAGTTGAGTTGTTCTACCTCTCCTCAAAACAGATCTCATCCCCTTGAACTTTTCCAAATCACCTTCGCAGTAAAAGATTGCATTATACTTTTCATGCACTCCATACTCCTCCTCTTCACATGGCTAATCTGTCGTTGCACAAGTGTTCCATTCTTGCTCACCTCACAGTCTCCATTCTGCTTCTCTTTACACATCCATTTCTACTTTTGCTCTGGTATGTCTCACTCTAGCTCTCTATTCACTCATTGTGATCCTACCCAGCCATTGTCACGCATGTTCCACCTTTTCTACGCTCTCATATCCCACATCTGGCCTGTTTATTCTGCTTTCCAAACACAAGAGCTCACATTTTCAGAAGTGAGGTGGAAATGCAAAAGAAATGTGGAGGATTCAATCATCTTGAAAGTCCAGGCTGAAATAATCACTGGTCTTAAAAGTCTATTCCAGTGCCCAAACAATGATATGATACATGCAATTTCGTCTCTCATCTATTAGCATAAACAGATGCAATTACCCTGTGGTTTTCAGGCTGGTACATGTGCCTCAGCAATGCTAAAGGTGAATATTTATTGTCCATGGACCAAATATACGTGATCAATAATCCAACCTGAGCACAAACCTGTTGAAAGCGTTATCGCTCAATGAAACTAAATTAATTCTTCAATT
>JAHRHZ010000069.1:1613313-1648394 GCA_024137785.1 Ginglymostoma cirratum | reverse complement strand
GTCAAGTTTTCCTGCTGCTTGGCCTGCTGTGTTCATCCAGCCCCACGCCTTGTTATCTCAATCTTGTGGTGAGTTTCTTTTGAACTGCTTCCATTGCCAGTATATTCTTTCTTAAATATAGGATCCAAAACTGTACATGGGACACCAGATGTGGTCTGACTAACACATTGTAAAGCTGCTACAAAACGTCCCTATTTTCAAACTCAACCCCCAGGCAATGAAGGTCAAAATTCCATTTGCTCTGGTTATATGCTGCACCTGCTCACTAACTTTCTGTGCTCCATGCGCATGAACACCCAGAACCACGCACCCCCCCCCCCAAGAGTTGCACTTTTTGATTTCCATTTAAATAGCCTGCCTTTTGATTTTCCCTATCAAAGGGCACATTTCATTAAGCCCAGTCTGCCATTTGTTGCCCACTTCCTCAACTTTTACCATAATTCCTTGCAGATTCCTTCTGTCCTTCTTGCAACATGTCCCCACCCTCCCCCCCCATCTACATTTGTTTCACCAGAAAATTTGGATACATTACACTATGGCCCACATTCCAAGAGATTAATATAAACAGTAAATAATTGAGGCCCTAGGTCTGATTGTTATAGCACTCTTAGTTACAACCTGGAAAAGGCTCATTAATCTCCACTCTGGTTAACATATATAAAACAATCTTCAATCCAGAATACATTATGCCAAAAATCACAAGCTCCGAGTTCAGTTTCGCTTTGGTGCTCTCAGGCCTTGTCTAGGTCCAACCTTCCCGTTCATCTTGAAACTTGGTTCTGGATACAACACACCATCACTGCTACCAGCTCATGGCTCCTCCAACCACACCTATAGTTTTCCAGCTCTGTGTCCAAACACTAATTTTTATGCTATTGGGGTTTTATCCTGTCGAGTGGTCCGCTTGTCTTTTCTTTTAGAAATTCAAGTAAGACCATCCCTAATTGCCCAGAGGGCAGTTAAGAGTCAACCACATTACCGAGAGTCTGCAGTCACACACAGGGCAGACCAGGTGAGGATGCCAAATTTTCCTCCTTAAAAAGGAGGCTAGTGCGCCAAATAAGTTTGTATAACAATTGACATGGTCATTGATAAGTGGGCTTTTTATTTCAGATTTTTATTAAATTCAAATTTCACCATGGTCGGATATAGACCCACAATTCCCAAAATATTACCTAGGATTCTGGATTAGGAATCCAGTGACATCACTACCGAGTGACTGTCTTCCAGTAACCAATTACAACATACACAACATATTCCAGGTTGCTGCATGGCTCCAAATGTACATAAACCACCGTCCCTGGGACCAACCAATAATAAACACACCCAAATTCCTCTGAATCAGGGAATTATCCTACTTACAATCATGTGGCCTTCTCTAGAGTGCTGCGTGTCTGACTGAGACTCCAAGTCTGTCAATTAGGTGCTAAGCAAAGGTCAGGCTATCAGGTGAAAGGTTGCACCCTATGATGTTAAAGCTCCATAGCATGTGGGGAAACCTAATGTGCTTCCACCACAAATCCTGGCTCTCAGCAGGTTAGTCCGTAATCGCTCCACTTCCTCCAAATTAAAAGACCCCAGGCTTATGCTTTTTCTAAGCTGAGTTAGTATGAAGGTATTTAGCCATGGTTCACTGATGGTGGTCTTGGCTTGAGTCAGAGGATTCAAATTCTCATCAAGAGGTCTTAATCTCAGCTGGCATTCCAGTGCTGCATTGCCATCTTTCGAATTAGACACTAAATTCTCTACGCAGTCAAGTGGGCAGAGACAGGAGTGGAAGGCAACATGTTATGGATTCCTACATGGCCAATTGGGACTCACAGGCAAACAACAGTACCACTAGCATTTGATCTGACCTGGGTGCTCATTTCTCTATACAGTACACTGCTACACCTCAACAAGGCCTCATGCTCTTAAATTCTGGTCCCTTATCAGCTCTCCAACATCTCAAATTCCTCCTCTTCCATCAAGTTTGCAGTCTCTGCTTCTGTGCTCAGCATATATATTTCTTTTCCTTGTACACACGATACATCTCCGGATGTTCTTCTACTTTAAAGATGGTATATAAAATCGGGGTTGTCAAACAAGTTGGTAGCCTTGTTGAAGGGCAACCAAAAAGTGACGGACAATGTTGGGCCTAACAGCTTTCTCAGTAAAAGAAATTCTTACATTTTTTAAGATCAGGGATACAAATCAAATATTCTGGAAATATTCAACTGGAAGGTACAACCTGCATTAACCTAGTGGGTTATGTTAACAGGAGCTACTCTACTAGTGCAATTGGGTTGCTTGTACTTTGGAACTTGCCACTACCCTACCCAAGCTGTTCCAGTGTAGCGAGCCACAGTAGAAATGTAAGTTAGTCAACCTGTTTGGATGTTATGACACACAAGCAGGACAGATGAGACTTGAACCTAGACTTTATGGTCCAGAGATAGCAACAGTACCACTACGCCATGAGACCCTTCAATCGCAACAGATGTTAAATGTTTCATTCTCTCAATCGGTACAATCTGTCAACCTACCTTCCTCTTTGCTGCCAACCCGGCTCAAGACTTGAATAAACATTTGTCTCAAGTTTCTCCCAATTCTGTTGAACAGCCATCATTAATGGGTTTCTTTCCCTGCAGATGCTATCATTTTCAGCTTCTATTTCTGAATTTCATCAACAGACCCTCACAGATCCAAGGACCGCAGCTTTGCGCTGAGAATCAATTTTTGTCGGCACATTAACAGCTCTGGTTTAGTAGAGGAACTGAATCAGGAAGCTTGTTTGTTTCGTTTAGCTAGATAACGTTCTAAGATGGCCAGCTGGTTTGGTTCTTTGCTTCAAGAGGGTATCCAGAACCAAAGAAGTAAAACCTAAAAATTAGCACTGGTTCCTCATCAGTGTTGTCAAAATGCAATTCTTCTTACAAAGAGTAGTGAAAATCTGGAATCCTCTCCTTTTGAGCCTTTCAATTAAGATTTTCATTCTGAGACTGATAAATTCTTTGCAAAATATGGAAATTAAAGAGATATAGAAGTAAGGCAAGTAAATTAAGTTAACAATGACAGCTAAGACAAAAACCATCAGGTTCAATGACCTTTGCCTTTTCGTTTGTAGGTCCATCTTTCAATCGGTGTTAGACAAAAACATTGAAGTGGATTAAAGTACAATTAGAAGCGAAGATTGGTGTCTTAATACAAGATTGAACATCAATTGGCCAGGTTTAGGAATGTAGGAACAGGAGTAGGCCATTCAGCCCCTTGAGCCTGTTCCATCATTCAGTGAGATCATGGTTGATCTGTGGCCCAATTCCATATGGGCCTGGCCATAACTTTACTTAACAAATATTCATCTATCTCAGATTTAAAAATTAACAACAAATCTTGGATATACTGCCATTTGTGGAGGACAGTTCCAAACATCAAACATCCTTCATGAGTGAAAGTCCTTCCTAATATCTCTCCAGAATGGTCTGGCCCTGATTCTCAGTCTGTGTTCCCTTAGTTCGAGATACCCCAACTAATAGAAATAGTTTACCTTTATCTACTCTCTCTTTTCCTGTTAATATCTTGAAAACTTTTATCAGATCACTCCTTAATCTAAATTCTAGAGAAAACAGGCCTAATTTGTGTAATTTCTCCTCATAACTTAATCCCTGAGATCCACGTATCATTCATGTAAAGCTATGTTGTACTCCCTTCAAGGCCAATATACCCTTCCTACGGTCTGGTGCTCAGATCTGCTCTCAGTACTCCAAGTAGGGTCTAACCAGGGTTTTGTGTAACTGCAGCATAACTTCTGCATCCTTGTACTTCAGTCCTCTGGATATCACAGTGAGCACTCCATTAGTTTTCTTAATTATTTTCTGCACCTGCTTGTGACATTTTAAAGATCTATACATCTGAACATCCAAGTCTCCTTAATCATCTACTGTATTTAACTTTGTACCATCTAGAAAGTACCCTGATCTATCCTTTTTCTGTCCAAACATTTCCTCATCCTGTCTTTTTATTTAAAGTTTCAGGATTTCCTAGCTGGACAACAGGAGCATTCAGTGCTCGTTTGACGCATGACTTCAACTGCTCTGAACTCTGTGGGTTAGATAAATATTTAGGTTTTTTTCCTAATACATGTAAGGCAAGTTTCAGTTCTTTGTTTCCCTTCACTTCAAAACAGTTGAAAGAATCAAACGGTGAAAGAACTACTGACCAAGGGTTAATAATACACTTGCTACAAAAGAAGTGGACATTAGTTTTCTTAGAAAACTACTCATTCTTGGGTGTCAAGCAAATCCCATTCCTCTAATCCTCCTGTACTTGCTCACCTATACTGGGTCCTGCACAAATGATGGCTCAATGTTAAAACTCTCATCCTTTGTTCCAAATCCCTTCATGGCCTTGCCCTCTTATCTCTAATCTCTTTTAACCCCAGTACATTGAGATGTCTGCATCCCTCTAATTCTGATCTCTCGTGCATTCCCTATAATAATTGCCCCACCTTTGGTGGCCAGGTACGCAGTTGCCTAGGCCCCTATCTTGGGAATTCCTTACTTACATCTCAACACTTCTCTTACCTCAGTTTCTTCCTTTAAACCTATTTCTTCAATCAAAATTTTAATCCTCTGACTTAATATCATACATTGTTTTACGGTGCTCTTGTGAAGCACCTTAGGACATTTCATTGTGTCAAACTAATGCCACATAACCTCAACTTCTTGTTTTTGAATCAAAGTGTTTTAACTTGTCTGTTGATGGAAGACTTTGACAGAGATTTTTAGGCTTAATCCCAGAACCTGAAATGACACTTGGTGTCACCACATCTGGAGTGCTGCATACAGTTTTGACCCCTCACTTCAGGAAGGATGCAACTATTCAGAGAAGGCTCATTAAATTAACTCCAGAGATGAATGGTTTGTCGTAGGAGAAGAGATTGAACAATTTGGGCCTATACTCGCTCATGGTTAGAAGGAAGAATGAGGGGAAATTTAATTCAGATAGATAAGATGGTAAACAGGATTGACAAAGTTGACATAGAGCAGATGTCTCCCCTTATGGGACAGTCTAGAATGAGAGGTTTATAGTATTAGGATAAAGGGGTGGCAGATATAAAATGGAAATGAGGAGAAATTATATATTTTTTTCAAAAGGGTCATGAATCCGTGGAATTCACCACACCCGGACACTGAATAAACTGGAGGAGGAGATAGGCAGATGTTTAATATCAGGTTGAAAGGTTATGGAGTGCAAGCAGGAAAGTGAAGTTGAGACCAGGATGAAATTAGCCATGATTGTGTTAAATGGTGGAGCATGCCCTAGGGACTAATTTGGCTATCCCTGTTCCTAGCTCTTATTTTCATATCAGTACTCGAGAATTAGCAGCAATGTGTTTCTTGGTCAAAATTTTCATCTGATCCAATTTAATTAAGAAGCAGGTCAGGTTAATACACCCTCACTAAGTTCCTGCTGTATACAAAATGATTGTTCTGTTTATAGACATGATACTCATTACGTTTAAATTAACTCTGCCATTCTTCTAGAGAGGTATTAATTAGCTTACAGATGTTCACATATGTAAATAACCTGCTAACAGTCACAGATATCAAACAAAGAAGAAGCAATATCTAAAATACTCTATGGGCTTCTGTACAGAAAATGGTCAGTGTTCACATACACAAGTCATTATTTAAAATAACCTTGCAACACGCTTTGAGACTGACATTAATTAGCCCACTGAAGTTTGCAATATGTCCTACCAACTATTCCAGACATGAGACAAGTGTAACAAAAACTAAAACACTCGATCTTCTGGTGTACATAAAAGTTACAGCATTTTTCATCTAGGAAGGTGAAAGGTAAACAGAAATTAACATGTCCTTTAAGGCTGTTTTGTCATTAAAAAATGTACTTAATATTAAATTTAGTGTCTTTCATGAATTAGTTTAGACCTTAAATGCTACATAGTAGTCATTTAAGTAGTTTTGATTATAGCAGAGATTGTTTGCAACTAATTTGTTCACAGCCAAGTCCTGCCAACACCAAAAGGGATAAGTGATCCAGACAATCTGTCTTACCAGTGTTGAGAGAGGAATAAAATGAAGATCAGAACTTTCCTCCTCACACTGAAATAATCCCATGGTTTTTTTTTTAAATGCTTTCCAATTGACAAACTGGAGATGAGAGACAACTCTGCATTACGGGTTTTCAAACCAGAGAGTCTAAGATAATTTGAATCGTTCTATCGTTTTTCTGTACATATTTCTGGTCACTTATTTTTTCCACTTTTGCATGCAAATTAAAAGGAATTTCCTGTAACCAAAGCACCATTTTCCTTCGAGTAAATGATATTTTGAAAATTTGGAGGATGCTGCTTCTTTTTTTATTATACAGAAATATTTATAAATCACTTTCTCAGGTGAATATTGACACCATTTTGAGTTGAAATCCTCACAAAAGTAATTTTAGGCCTCAACATATATAAAAAGAACCAGAAAACCAAATAATTAAGAACCATGACCCAGTCAGCAAGTGAAGGATGCAAAGTATTTTAATGCATTCAATGTCAGTTTTGTGAACCATAAATGATGTTGATCAGAAATGTTATTGAACAGTGCTATGGAAATAGATAGATTTGGGAATAATACCATTTTGAAAATTCTCAACAATGGCCAGCTAGAAAATAAATAGTGCTTTTATTTCTGCAGTCACCTCTAGCTCTAGAATCATATTCAATCCAGTAGAGGAAATTGTAGAATAATCGTCTTATTAATTCCAGAATTCCCACCCTGTTCCTGTTTCCAACAGTATTTGCTAGCATGGAATAAAGGTGTGGTTAGCAAGCCCACACTTTGTACTACCAATCTGGCTCCTATTTTCATGGTGTCCAGGCAACTTCTCCAGGTCTTGTGGCTCATGGCTAAGCTTCTGACAATTAAGGGATTGGGGAGGAGTGGAGTGGGCATCGGGTTGGAATATGTAACGATATCCATAAGACAAAAAGGTCATATCCTCAATGCCTAATCTGTAACCCCTGATATTCCCCCATGTGCCATAGACTTAGTAGATAGAGTCACAGAGGCATACAGCATGCAACTAGACCCCTCGTGTCCAACCAGTCCATGCCATCCATAATCTCAAACTAGTCTCACCAGCCTGTGCTTGGTCCACATCCCTCAAACATTTCTTGTTTATGTACTTATCCAAATGTCTTTAAAACTTTGTAACCGTACTGCATCCGCTGTTTCCTCTGGCAGTTCATTCCACACATGAAATACTCCCTGAAAAAGCAACTGCCCCTCATGTCTTTTTTAAATCTGTCTCCTCTCACCTTAAAAATATCCCTATCTTGAAATCCCCTACCCTAGGGGGAAAAAACCCCTTTGCTACTGACCTAATCTATGCCCTTGATGATTTTAAAAACCTCTATAAAGTCAGGCCTCAACCTCCTACACTGCAGTGAAGAAAGTCCCAGCCTTTCCAGCCTCTCCTTATAACTCAAACCCTCCATTCCCAGCAACAACCTGGTAAACCTTTTCTGAACCTCCTCCGGCTTAATTACATCCTTCCTATATACTATGCATCTGGTGCTTAGAATATGTAGGTACAGAAAGCAAATATCACCACCCAAAAAAGGCCAAATCACCGACGTGAAGCAAATCGTGGAGCGACAAATCGGAAAATGAAAGAATGTTGTCATACATGGAATGGTGAACCTTTGAAGAGTACCTCCACCAAACACAGGTTGTTTCTCCCCTCGACCATTAGAGCAGTGAGTTTGCAGGGCAACGCAAGAAATGGGTGGCCAGAATGAAGGTGGAGGGAAGAGGCGAATGGCTACAAAGGGAGGGGGCAGTGTGGCTGCAAAGGGGAGCCTGTCATTGAAGAAATACCTATCTAACTGGGAGCCAGGAAAACATGATGTAAATTAATGCTTTTTTTAATGAAATATGCATATGTGTCAGTTATTGAAAATGATTTCTATTATTAACTTATGACTGGTATCTTACACCATTTTAAATACTGTGGTGCCTGGGAAATTTAAGCTTCCTTCATGCGTTGTAGCTTTAAGTTTAGTGGAGGGTTGGTAATAATGGAGAATGCGCAGCAAGGCCCCAATATGTAGCAGCACTATAGATAATATCAGTCCCACCGAGAAACCTTAAATAGCAGCTAAGGGAAGAACACTAATAGCACAAATTAATATCAACATGAAACCTATCAAGTAGGTCATAGAATTGCAGGTCACAATCTGTAGGGTAAATATTTAAATCTGAAGTTTTTTAAGAATCAAGCTCTTTGATGGTGACTAAAGTGTGAAATGCCCTTGCGATGATCAATGATCTTTTTAACCATCTCTTCAGTAGCATGATGTCCATAACATCAACCAAGGAATTCATCGCAAAAAGCACATTAGAATTAGCTAAATATTAAAGCAGCAGTCTTTTGTTTCATTTTGTGGCCTGAAACAGTGCAACCACTATGCTGCAGCATTTTTGAAATGTCTGAAAACAGCTTTTGTTCACTAAAAACCCATGAAATTGAGTGAACACAAGCATCAAATTAAAATTACAACAAGTACAGCGTAGGCAAGGTATATTTCCCAATACCTTTTAGCAGTCGTAGTAATTTATATATGTTTGAGATAATTTCTTCTTTCTTTATTCATTCACGGGATGCGGACGTTGCTGGCTAGGCAGCATTTATTGCCCATCCCTAATTGCTCAGAGGGCAGTTAAGAGTCAACCACATTGCTGTGGGTCTGGAGTCACATGTAGACCAGACCAGGTAAGGATGGCAGTTTCCTTCCCTAAAGGACATTAGTGAATCAAATGGGTTTTTCCGACAATCAAGAATGAATTCATGGGCATCATTAGATTCTTAGTTCCAGATATTTATTGAATTCAAATTCCACCATCTGCTGTGGTGGGATTCAAACCCGGGTCCCCAGAACATTATGTGGGTCTCTGGATTAACAGTCCAGCGATAATACCACTAGGTCATGCCTCCCCGATTAAGTATCTAATAGTATTAAGCATTTATAGGAACTTATAATGAATACTTTAAATAATTAATTTAGTAAAGCAGTTTTAAAAACTAAAAAAAAGCTAAATAAATTCCTTGAAAATTTAACCAAACATATAAAACAAGGTTACTATGAAGATGGTGTTATATCTGCAGCCTGTGGGAGTTTGTACACAGCAGCTCGATCCCAGGCACAACATCTACAGCAAGTAACTGTAACTCTTCTCTGACATCTGATGATACTGTCAGACAAAGCCAGAGACTGTCATATGTTTCAGCTAATATCCCAGAAAATGCTGTCATTTATCCAGTGAATTACCTGTCCCACCAGTAGGACAGACACATCAAAAGTAGCAATACAGAGCAGATTGCTTGCAGTACAGAAGGTTCCCGTAGCCCATCCGGCTCTCTGAGGAAGGAGCGATCCAGCTAGTCAGGAAGATGTGGCCATTAACATCATTTTGGATTCCACTCCCTCAGGTCAAACATTGGAAAGGAAACCTCCCATTGATTATAACTTACTGTCACCCTCAAACAGATGAATCAGTACTCCTCCCTGCTGAACACCACTTGAAAGCAATCAAGAAAAGAATGTACTCTGAGCAGAGATTTAAAACATCTATAACCAAAGCTCAGCAACCGCTACTGACAGAGCTTAAGGGCCCTAAAGCACATGGCAGACAGACTGTCCTATGATAGGCAGTAAGAAAGCCAAGGCAAGGTTAAACAAAAATGTATGTAACCCACCTTCTGTATTTTATGAAATCACAAGTGCACTTATCCTTGACAGTATTGATACATGTGGTCTCCAAAAATTGCTTGGTGGTCAAGTTCTGTCTTCACATTGAGGCTACCTTCCACTGTGCTAAATGGAATAGAAATGCAGAATAGGCTATCCTTGAAGCACTGTAGGCCAATAACTGGAGCAGAACATACTACCACAATTACATCATCTGCTATACATAACTGTTAATTTCAAGCCAGGAACAAACAAAGTTTATAAGAAGCACAGGAAACCACACCAGAAGCAACACCAAAATGCTAAAGAGGAGTTATCATCTTGGTGATACTACAATATTGAATGACATGCCAATTAAACAGCAGACGCCGTATACTGTACTATAGACAGAGTTACGTGATGCCACAACCAAAAGGATCCAACTCAAGCTTTGAAGTCCTGTTATGTCTAGTCATGAATGTGGTGGACAACTAAATGACTAACTTGGTGAGGTGGTTTTGGAAACATCCTCATATTCATGAATAGTGAAGCCCAGTGCAAGTAGGCTGAAGCATGTGCACCTATCTTCAGTCTAGCTTGCTATGCTGACGCTCCATCTTGGTCCCAAGAAGTCGCAAGCATTCTAGACGCCAGTCTTCAATCAATAGAATTCATTCATGAAAGATCAAGAAAGAGGTGAAGGTACTGTATGCATTTAGGGCTCTGAAAACATCCCAGCTGTAGCACTGAAGAATTTCGCTCAAGACCCAGCTGCACACAGAACCAAGCTGTTCCATTAAAAGCAATACCACCTGATAAAAAGATGGGAAATTGCCCAGGTATGCCCTGTACACAATTGGTAGGCCAAATCAAATGCAGTCACTTGCCACCCATCAGCCTATATTAAAGTAAAATAATGGAAAGATTAGTCAGTGGCATCAAGCAGAAATTTCTAACCAATAATTCATTGACCGATGCTTGGTTTAGATTTCCATCAGGAATTCTCAACTCCAGACTTCATTACAGCTCTTGTTTACCAAGGACAAACAAGCAGAGATCCAGAGGTGAGAATAGAGTAAATGTTCTTGACATCAAAGTAGTATTAGAATATGCATGGCATCAAGGGGCACTGGAAAAATTGAGGTTAAGGGGAATCAGGGAAAGAGAATGTTTCCAGCGGCTGTAGTCATTCCTAGAATAAAAAAAGGAAGACAATCGGTGATAAATCATCTCCTAGGCATCACTGTAAGAGTTCCTCAGGGTACTGTCCCAGGAACAACCACGTTCAGCTGCTTCACCAATTACTTCCCACCATCAGAAGGTCAGAAGTGGAGATGCCTGCTGATAATTTCAGTGTGCAATACCATTTGCAACGCTTCAAAAAAAAAAAAAAAAAAAAACAGCCCAAGTGCACAAGCAAACAAAAAAAACCTGAAAAACATTCAGGAATGGGCTGATAAAGGACATGTAACAATCATGCAATAATGACCATCTGGGAACCTCCTCTTGCATTCAATACTGAGGGCTGAATCCCTCAGCATTTAGAATTTGGGGGCAGCGGACAAAACTGAAGCGGACCAGCTCCATAACCATTGTGTCTAGTGGAGCAGGTCAGATGCTAGGAATTAAACAGGACTTGACCTATCAGAGTCTCTGTCCCATCAAGGCACAAGCCAGAAATGTAGTGAAATACTCTCCACTGGCCTGCATGAGTGCAGCCCCAAACAACACTTAAAGAAGTTTGACATTATCGAAGATAAAGCAGTCTGATTAATTGGTACCTTATCTATTACCTTGAACAATCAACCCCTCGATCACTGGCACACCGACAGCAGTTGTGACTTGCCAAAGCCACTTTGATTTTACTTTGCAAATCCATGACATTTGCCAACTAGAATATTTGAAGTGGTACCTGCACTATGGATATTGTAAACAGCTTTGCTAGCCGTTTCCCTCTTTATGACCAAATGTTCTTCAGGAATTTTGAATAAATACCGTTGACCTTGTGGCTTTGCCTAATTTGGCTGCCTTCAAGATACTGTCAGCTTCTTCTTGTGTGTAAGGGCATGAGAAGTCATTTTGCTTTGGAATAGTCTTGAAAAACTGCATCAAGATTATTTTAATGTCTTATTATATTTCATCTTGGCCGGTATTGTTGAGTTTGTGATGAGCTGTGAAATAATGGCATCAGTGTTGAATTTTCTGAAGAAGGGTCTAGGCCTGAAATGTCAGCTTTCTTGCTCCTCTGGTGCTGCTTTGCCTGCTGTGTTAATCCAGCTCTACACCTTGTTATCTCAGGAATCAGCATTGATTCTGGGCCACTGGTGTGGATGTTGTTTGGCTACTTACAGGTAGAGGTTTCTGTGTCTTTCAGTTTGGGAACATGAAATCTATCTTTGCTACTGTGTCCTGCCATCTTATAAGGCATTATCATTCAACAAGACACTCACGAGTGCTGTTGCTACATCACAATTTTCATTTTCCCTGAGTTCTTCCAGAAATTGCTCACTGTCTGCAACTCAGCAAAGGAGGGAGACAGTAACCTTGACATGATCCTCCTGTTGCAGTAAACTTTCCGACTGAAGCCCTGCAATGTTGTAAAGAAGATAACCAAACTCTGACCATAGACCCCTAGTCCAAGCTGTTAAAAGCCCACTGGGAAACGGATCCTCAGGAACAATTAAGCCTAGAAATGGAATTAGTAACAAGAAAATACCAACTCAACATTTCCCAGGTCAGATTCAGCTCCTGCACAAGTATTAGTGCCAGCTCCAGCCGCAATGAACCTTCCTGGAAGGAGGTGTAACTTTGCTTTAAGCACTGACTTTTAAAAACTAGGTTTTATTGTATGACGTAGTTAGAAGCCGAGAAGGGTTACTTATCCTTCCAAGAGAATACAAGAGAAAGTGAAAAAGACTATTCCTGAGAGGAACTAACCAGTTCTCCTTGTACCAGTTACCTTACTCTTAATTTGAGCTCAATGGTCTCGAATGGAAACAATGAATATTGGATGTAATGCTAGTAAGTATGATATAAACCGATACTGTTTAATCAAGATAGATCCTATCTTCCTCCTACGTCATCATTGTGTTCCCCACGTTATCAGTAGCTCGAAGATTTGGTGATAAGGAGAATACCAAAGATATCCCAAATGGTTCTGGCAGAAATCAGCATTTACAACAGGTTCAACTAGTACTCGCTGCTCGCGGGGCACAGCTTCACACTCTGCTAATGTGTCAGCAGTGCAGTTAGCACTTCCCGGATGCTGAACTTAATTAAAAACAGAAGGCAGCGCAGAGTTGGCCTTCTGTCTGCCTTGCAGCTAATTGCCCTGGACATCTCAATCCCAGTGCCAATGTTTCAGGGCTATTGAATTTAGCCCCTGAATGAAAAAGTATCAAGGCTCGTCCACAAGTTCAGAGCAGAAAACTCAGCCAAATTCCAACCTTAATTTTGGGATGCTATCATTTTCACATCACAAAATACAGTAACAAAAATCAACTAATAGCCCATCAAATCATTTGCAATTATGACTTTCCAGCTGACATAAATTCCAAATACAAGACTGATTAATCCAGCTTCTCTTCGGGTTTCTCAAATATCTGCCAGATTATTCTCTCCATATTAACAAATTACTTTGTTAAGAGTAGGTATGATGATCCACTAGGTTCGTGCAGTTCGTAATTGACAATTTAATCACCAGCTCATCTGTATACTGTTATAGTGCCTGACACTCTCATTTCCCAAGCATGGCAGAGCCTGCTTGTCAAACTGTTTTGCTTTTAATTGTTCTACGACAGAATTGCAAGCTCAATCCGTGGGGGAAGCAGATTTCTGTCTATCTTGACTCTTCTATACTTTATGACCTAGCATTAAAAATACACTTGCTGTTAAATAACATTTTCTGCAATGGCAGCACTTGTCTTCTCCCCACAGGATAAACTGATAATTTATTGGGAAACAAATCATGGCTTTCTTTCATTATTTCTAGTGAGTTTGTTTCCCATCTCCCCACATTTGCAAGCTCTCCTACCTGCTGGAAAAGTTTGTAAACCACAGCCACACATGGTTACATTGCAGTGCTTGTTACTGTTCCAATGCATTGTCATGTTGTCAGACAGAAAGTTTGGAATCTATTTTGGAAACATATGCCGGTGAAACACTCTGACCTACAATTACAACCTGTTGTAAACAAAATTTAGAACAAGCAGTGGATTTGAGCTGCAGATTTTTTTCCCCCCCAGTGCTTCAGTAGCTTAACCCAAGGAGAAAGGTTAGGAAGCCATTGTGAAATGCTGCAAAAACAAAAGTGCTGGAGAAACTCAGCAGGACTGGCAGCATCTGTGGAGAGAAAAACAGAATTAACATTGAATCCAGTGACCCTTTGTCAGCACTCTCGGCACTTCCAAAACAGAGCGCTAGTCATTTAGAGCTATAGCGGCAAACTAAATCAAAACCAGTGCACAGAAGGGGTGGGGGGGGGCACTAGAAATAAAAGTCAAATCTGACAATCTCCTCTTAGTAAACTACACTCATGTCGCAGAACCTTGGAAGAAGTCTGCTTGTTCCCCAGGGAAAGTTTACACATTCAGTTTGGAAGACTTTGGAACAGGCTGAAGGCAATGGGAGGATTTTAGTAAACAAGTTTAAAAAATGGCAAGCCGAGAACACGTGGAATATTTTCCACAGACAGTATGGCTCAGTCTGGTGTGCATGCAAGATGTACCCGGAGCTGTCTGCTCAATCAGCCACTGCAGGATTACATGTGGGTTGGGAAACTGGATCAGACACTGGATCCTCTCTGTAGGATACTAATGAGATTTGATTCGGCTTCCTGTTACACTTGACACACCATCTGGCACCAGATCCAAGCAGTCAAACCCAGGATGCTGACTGAACATGCACGTAGCTCAAGATATTCTCTGTAATTAATCTCAATCTTTAACAACTTTTCCTGCTTGCATGCCAACATGAAGTCCTTTCTCGTCAAAATAACATACTGCATTGTACACATTGTACTGTGTGGGGATTCACAATATCCATTACACACATTAAAATTTACTCAATATTTCTTGAAGTTGTTAATACCCTTTCTTTACATTATAAGTATTTTAACCCACAGTATAGATCTAAAACAGACAAAGAACAGGGTACCAATACAGAGAAAGGCAAGACAAAAATCAGACATAGTAGGAACTGCAGATGCTGGAGAATCTGAGATAACAAGGTGTAGAGCTGGATGAACACAGCACACCAAGCAGCATCAGAGGAGCAGGAAAGCTGACGTTTCGGGTCTGGACCCTTCAATCAGAATGTTTACACTTAATGACAGACAATTAAGTTCTCACTCAATGAAACTGGCACAGCAGTTCCTGCAGGTATCCAATTTGTGAATCATGTGGATTAAAAAGAAAATGTTGATACACTTCAAGTATCTTTCTTTGAAGTCTTGGTCTCCATTTGGTTAGAATATGGCAATTAGATAAGATATCACTGCAAGAAAGTTTCCATTTCAGTCTCTTTGTTGGTTTGCTTAACCATTGGGCAGTCTGCATTAAAAGTGACACCTTCCTTTAGAGACCTGGTCAGCCTGAGTTTAAAACAGAACACACTGAGCAAGAAATGTAACATGTATTCTAACCAGGAAGTAGCTTCAAACTTCCAAAACAAGCTGCACTTGGAATGTCAATGTAGAGTGGGTGGTGAGTCGATACAGGATTGCAGAATTATATATGGCTCTGGAGAATCTCATACATAATTTTCGTGAATATAGATAAGAAATTCACTAAATCCATCTGTTTGAAAATAAGTGGCAAGAACAAGTTATCGCTATCATTCATCTATGTTTGTCAATGATGAATTGGATGTCATTATAAGGGTTGGACTAGAACGTGTATTTCATTTCTGAAAGTATTGAACCTTTCATCTTTTCAGATGATGCCGTGTAATTAGAACACTCAGCTGGATTACAATGAACGATCTAACATCACCAACAATAATAACCATCACCCAACCAGTTAAAATGAAATCTCAAAACTCCCAAAACAGGACACAAGGATGTGTTTTGAATGTTGCTTCATACTGATACCCAGGCTCCTGTTGAATGAGAACTTCAGCCGGGATGAAATTGTTTTTAGTTTTAACATAGAAGAGAAAGTTCAGAATCAAGGCCTTCTGGCTCAATTAGTTCATTAGTATTTATAGTTCACACCAGTATTCTCCCATTTCATCTAGTTTCCTTTTGAAAGCACTTATTGCCTTAACCACTTCCCTTGGTACTTAGTTCCAATTCTAGTCATTTTCTAAGAAGTTGCTCCTTATATCCCACGTAGAATTATTAGCTATCTTAACAATAAATGTCTTTAGTTTTGGATTCTCTCACAAGTGGAAATATTTTCTTCAAATCTACCAATTTATGAATGGGCTGAGCATGGAAAAATCTGATTAGGTTTCCTCAATGGCACTTGTTTAGAAGAATAGATAGATAATCTGGTCAACCTTTCCAAATAGCCCTTTATAGTCTCTTGGTTTGGTACCATTCCTGTCAATTGCTTCTGGTCTTCTTCCAAGGCTGCCGCATCCTTTTTATAATATGAAGACCAGAAATGTGCACATTGGACCTAGTTGTGTTACACAGCAATGTATTATCAACAAAATTACACACTCTGGAAATTAATTCCAGTACTGGTTGGTATATTTTTAAATTACTTTTCTGGTCTACAATGCTGCTTTTAGATATTTGTTCATTTGTGTCCCTAGATCCTATTCACTACACTACCCTGTTCAGATCCTTATTATCCAAGCTGTGCAACGTTTCTGCTTTTCTGAGCAAGATGCATCATCTGCTATACAGCTCATTTACTATTTAACAGCCCAATTTCCAAACTTTCCAATGTCCTTTTAATTTTAATGTATTCTTCCTCAGCGTTAGCATAGAGATGGACAATGTGATGCCCATATCCTGTGAATGAATTAAAACAACAATTTGGTATCACCTCCAATGGACACAGTTATTTAGTTCCAAATCTAAATGATTCATGCAAGTTATGAACTACATAGTGGCCTCAGCAAGGATACTATTGAAACACACTTTCAACCTTCCTCTAATCTGCATAATTGCTCTTCACTGTTACTCTCTGCTTACCGTTCTCGAGCAATTCGCTATCTATTCAGCTATTTGACCTCTTATCTCACATACCCTGACATTTCTCTGGAGTCTACTTTGGGTGGTACCTCATGAAGATTTTTGAAAATCCAAAGTGTATGACCTCTGATGCACTACTCTTTCAAGCCTTTTATGCTACCTTTACAAAGAGTTCTATCAGATTAACGAACAACGACTTGATCTCTTGGAATCTATGTTCACAGAATCACAGATATATTACAGTACAGAAGGAGTTCATTACTGTGCCTGCACTGGTTCGTTAAATGAGCATTATTACCAAGGCCAAGACCAATCTCCTCCTTTTTCCCCATATTTTTGCACATTATTTTTTATCTAAATAATCATCCAATACCCTCTTTAACGCCTCAATTGAACCTAACTGCACCGAACTTCCTGACTGCAGGAAATAGCAGAAAGACACCATTTTTAAAATTTTTCCTTTATTTTGAATGAAAATGGGAAAAGGACTGCTTTAAATCAAGAATGTTTGAGACACCTGGGCAGGTAGCTTATATGTGAACAATGTAATAGTAGAAAGTCTACAGACTGCAGGAGACAGCATCTTTCTTCTCTCTGAACTGAAGCTATCAAAAATAGTTGGTTATTCTCTCCCACCATTTGGAGTAGAGCTATATAAACTTAACAATTAATGTACCAATGCCATCCCGCAGCCTTGTCTTCAAAAGAATTGAAAAGGTTTGGATATGAGGATCAGAGATCAGAAGGACTGGGAGAAACAAGAGGGACACCTCTTTGAATCATGTGGACTGGTGCTATTGAACTATGTTTCCACAATATTTTTTCATCCACCTATAACATCCACATTTGCTGTTTTAGAAAGGGGTTAGAGTTTCAGTCAGTAGAGGTATAAGTTGACAATTCAGATTTTCATCCTTGTGGTTCAAATTGATTTATTTGTAATAAATAATAGTTCATCATAAGTGCTGAAACCTGGTCAGTGTTTCCTATTATCCTGATCGATAGAAGCGGATTAAATCTAACTTTTGAGATAACCCCAGGAGTGGGAGGACTCAAATATCAGTACATTTTCCCCAAGTGTGCTGTGACAGTAGAGACAGATTGAGATACATTTTCCCTAATTTTGTTGAGGGAAATGTGGGTGTGTGCAGCTGGACTTGTGTTCTAATCCTCTTTTAAGTATTTCTTATTGTCAATTATCTTCGCCATTGCTAGCCCAAATGCATCAGTACATATCTTTCATTCATTCTGCAGTGAAGTGTTTCCACGGTGAACCATACAGTGAAGGGTCTTCTCTAGAAAAAGAGGCAAAGTAGTTATTTAATACTTTTGCCATTTTGCTGTTATTACTCAAGTTTATATCGCTCTTTCTTTAATTTTTACCCCCTTTTGTTATTTATATAATCTAGAGAATATTTATTTTTTTAAATGCCTCGATAAATTTGGTTCAGCAACTTCTCTTGGCAAAGTTAAAACAAAACAGCAGATAGGCAACATAATTTTATTCCTAATAATCTGCATGGTTAAACTTCAGCAACAGACCTGCAAGTAATTGGGAATTCCCAAGCCCATTGCTTCTGCTAACTTGTATATAACCTCTTTTAGATAAGTGGAGTATATCACTACATTGAACTAGGTTTACTGCGGGAGCTTATCAGATGCAGTGGTATCAATTGCCCCCTAAGAGACCTAAATGTTTCATTTTTAAAATGGAAGTTTCTTCTCACTTTCCTATATCTATTTGCACCCCTTCCTCTCTCAAACACTGCCCCGTTACCCCCCCCAGCTCTATTCCACCATCTGCAATTAACAGATACACTTCAACCTCTTCTGCCTGGAAAGTGGGATTAGTTTAGAATAGCATCATGGTCGGCTAAAAGGTCCTGTTTCTGTGCTGCGGTGTTCTATCAAGTCGTAGTCATACAGCACGGAAACAAAACTTTCAGACTAATGAGCCCGCACTGACCATGTTTCCCACCTGCCTGTGCGTGGCCCATATCCATCCAAACATTTCCTACTCACGTACTTATCCAAACATCTTTTAAACGTTGTAAGTGTACCCACATCCACCACTTTCTCTGGCAGTTCTTTCCATGTAAACCACCCTCTGTAAAATAGTTGTCTCTCGTAGCCGTTTCAAATTATGTCCCCCAGTTTTGCACTAGGGATAAGACCCCTTGTATTTCACCCTATCTATGCCCTTTGTGATTTTATAAACCACTGTAAGGTCATCCCTCAACCTCCTTTGCTCCAGTGGAAAGAAATCCCAGCCTTTCCAGTCTATTTTTATATCTCAAACCCTCAATTTCCAGCAATGTCCTGGCAAATCTTTTCTGAATCCTCTCCAGTTTAATAATACAGGGTGGTCAGAACTGCATACAGTACTCCAGAAGAGGCCTCACCAATGTCCTAAGTTCTCCCTCTTCAAACCAAAATTAGATTTATACATACAACTAAAATTTCAGAACAAGGCAAACTCCTCTATGTTCTGTTAAAATACTACATTGCAAGATATGTCCTCTAGGATTCCTAAAAATTTCTGCATAGTTGCACTTCTTTTCACAAAATAATCTGACAACTGATGACCTGCAAGCACCCATTTAATTATCGGCATTTCCTTTCTCTTCAGCATGTGCTAAGGCAACAAGGTCAGTCCATAATCTTCTGTAACTCTCATGTTTTATAGAACGTGCATTTCTTGGAAAAGGTTATTTGCATAAAATTCAATGGGTATATTATCTTCTGTACCCACACATACATAAATTTTTTTTTTTATTACAAGGAATTCCATATCCAATGTACCAACGAGAGCCAGTGTTTTGCCAACCGGAAGAAAATTAGCATAGATAACACCACCAGAAACAAGCTTCATGTTGTCTGGGTCACATGAAGGATGGAAATCCACTTCTTCAGGTTATTTTTCAAATTGTTTTGAAACCTTGGCACATTATCTACAATTGAGAGAGTTCACTGTATTACTTCACTCTGACATATCAAAACTACAATCCAATTTATCTTAAGTGCAGGAACTGATCAATCAAACTTTGCAATTGCTTGATCTTTTCTTTCAATAGTATCATTTGTTCTGAGGGTCAAGAGCATAAATGCTGAATAGAAGTAACGTGCTTCAAATAGGATTTTTAATGTAAAAGTGTTCCAGATCTAATGTACATGCTTTCTAAACTAAAATATTTAAAAGCCCTGGAAGCCTGGCTTTCAATTTTAAATTCCATTCTAACCTTATTCATACCATATTTCTCAAATTTCCCAGTACCATCCTATTAAAAAACAAATCAACATGCATCACAAAAAATACCTTTATAGTACCAACAAAATATTAAGTGACTTACTTTTAACTGAACAGAAGCTATTTTCAAAAAAATAGATTTTGCAGAAAATACCATACCTCGGGGGGAGAAAGTATTTGGGCAATTGACACATTGGTTTAGTTTACATTGCTTCTGAGACCACCCAAAGAAGCAGCAGATGCAGAAGGGAGACTCTTATCTGCAGAAATGCATCTTTTATGTTGACTGAACCATACTCTCATGGAGGTGGCCAGAACAGCCAAAAAATATTGTTTAAAATTACTTTGCCAGCGGTGGGGGAATCCAGTCCAACATCTGCTTGTTGCTTTCCAAAATAACTAGCAACTGGCCTTGCTTTATCCTTATAGTTCCCACCCTCAAGTGCTTTCCCAGTACAGATCCACCTATGTGACAAGGTTGGTTATCCTTTTTCTAGTAGCTCAGAACAAACTCCAAACTTTCTCCAACTAACTGCTTTTTCCTGTTATTATTTTTAAAAAAGCTACTCCCCAAGTATGGTAAACAAACATTTATCTAAGACTTTCCCATTCCCTATAAGTCCCCAGTTTATAGTAAACCAAACTACGCCGCAGGTGACAGACATTATACAATGCCTCAGCGCTCTCTGAATTTTCTCCGGAGATCTCAGGCTTGATCTCAGGGGAGGAGATGGCCTAGTGGTATTATCGCTGGACTGTTAATCTAGAGACCCAGATAATATTCTGGGGACCTGGGTTTGAATCCCACCACAGCAGATGGTGGAATTTGAATTCAATAAATATCTGGAATTAACAGTCTAATGATGACCATGAATCCATTATTGATTGTTGGAAAAGCCAATCTGGTTCACTAATGTCCTCTAGGGAAGGAAACTGCCATCCTTACCTGGTCTGGCCTACATGTGATTCCAGACCCACAGCAATGTGGTTGACTGTGAACTGCCCTCTGAGCAATTAGGGATGGGCAATAAATGCTGCCTAGCTAGTGACGCCCTCGTCCCGTGAGTGAATAAAAAAAAGTCTGTTTTTTCATGCAAAGCTGTCAAATACGCAGAACGGGATTAATTAACTAACTACCAACCACCTTGGAATCAATTATAGAGTCAGATAGCACGGAAACAAACCCTTCGCTTGAACACATCTGCACCGACCAGACATCCCAATCTGACCCAGTCCCATATCCCTCTTACCCCTTCCCAGTCATCTACACATCTAGATGCCTTTTAAATGTTGTAATTGTACCTGTCTCCATCACTTCCTCTGGTAGCTCGTTCCAGGCATACACCATCCTCTACTTGAAAAAAAGTTACTCCGAGTCCTTTTTGAAATCTTTCCCCTCTCATCTTAAACCTATGCTCTCTAGTTTTGGACTCCCCTATCCTGGGGACAAGACCTTGACTATTCACCCTATCCTTGCTCCTCATGATTTTGTAAACCTCTATAATGTCACCCCTCAGTCTGGTGGTTGACGACTCGCAGGCTGGTTTATCAGGTAAAACTATATGTTGATTTTCATCACTGCACTATTATTTTCACAAAATGTCTAGTGCCAAAAGGATTTTCCAATGCAATATTCAATATGATGATGTTCATATTTACTCATATCCTCAGTCATCATTGGCAAGTTCGTCTCTATTATGTGCAAGAAAACTGATGTTTTTGTGTATAATAAGCCTTTTGTCTTTACCACATATGATTGAACAAAGACTAAGTTTAATCCCCATAAAATGTAGAATTAAAATATTTTAGTCTCCATACATACCTTTAAATCCATGGCAACTGCCTAACTAGAGTTACTTGCCAGTGAATGACTTCAAATTTGAAGGTGTCCTCCCCTATATTTACTTTAAGATTTTATAGTTCTTGTCCATCAGCCTGTATACACTTCAACTATCCCTTCAAATTTTAGTAAGATTATTAACTTTTCAAAAGTAGGGTGAGCATCCAGTCTATGTTACTTTTAAACAATTAATTTTCCCCGTGCATCTTAACCACCTAAAATATTAATTCTTATATAACACTCTGATTAGCAACATCAGGTTTTATTAAGGGGTTAAAACACCCTGAGTACATGACAGGTCAATTGACTTTCCAAAAATAACTGCCTATCACGTCAAGTGGTTTGTATTCTTTTCATAGAAAGTTTAATCATTAGTACATAGACCACATTAGTGCATAGATATGTCTTCAGCTATTTTACATGGAGTTAGCCATTACAGCTCGTTCTTGTATATACATTTTAACCTTGCACTGATCTCCATCAAAGATGATATTTTAAACAAACAATCTGTCCCACATATCGTTGAAAGTACAATATTACAGCATCAACTGCTGAACATGGTACAAATCAATGAAAGCCCTTGACTTTGTCAATGACTAAAGGCTTTTGCAGTATCCTCCCCAAATTTATTACCATCCTCCAGTGATGACATTGACAGACTTTGTTGGGAATGTGACATCAGAGGAGCAAAAAAAAACCACCAAATGACCCAATCCTGCAAGCACCAACAGTCCCACAAGACAGAATCTGCAGGTCATGCATAGAACTATTCAGCCATCTCAGAACTCAAACTGGACTAGAAAATGAGTCATGCTTGATCTCAAGGGACTGCTCAACAAGATCTGTTAGCACACAGCTAAGGTAGTCCATGACTAGCACAACAGCACATGGTTAAAGAAGCCCTTGACTAATATTTATCACAGGACTAAAACTCCTTGTGGCCTGTTCACATTCATCGTTATCTTCAACTTCTCGCTCAGAACTCTCTTCATTTTGTGTCAGTTTGAGCGCCCTTGCTTTGCACTTTGGGAAGTTCACTAGATAACAATATGCCGAGACACCCTCAGAGTTCCTTGGGCTTTCTTGGAATTCATTTGTCTATTATTTCTGTTCAAAAAAACTTGTCTTCTGCTGTAATACAGATCTTTTAAAATGTATTTTTCATTTTCATTTTGCCTATTTCATCAAACCATTGATGTATTTTGAAATGTGGCAACCATCGAGCCTTCATATCACTGAAGAAAGTATTTCTTCCAACCTTTGCAGAACTGATACAATTTACCTCCACATTAAAAAAAATGGCAGGAGGCATCTTATCCAATTGGATCTTCCTCTTTGAGAATCAAAAAATCAGAAACATGAAACGACCTTGTTTTTAAAAATCTATCAAGTTTAACTGAACACCTTACTAAGACATCTCATAGAAGGCAAATCTCCACTGTCTAATTAACAAGCATTGACACAAAACATTGGGGTGGGAAGCATCACAGAAAGGAAAAACAATCGTTGCAAAGATGGGCATTAAGTTAAAATCCTAGGAACAAATCAATACACTGTTTAAATCCAGACAGAAAGCTTCATCCCAAACAGTGCATAGGTAGAGGGCACGGTGCATCCGTGGCATTGGGGAAGTGGATCGCATTTTTAACGTAGAGGGAGTATGACTGGGAGATCCTGCTTTTTTATAGTAATGCAAAAAGTGAATTTCAAACTGAAGGGTTAATGTACACACAAAACCACTTTACTTCGATGCAAATGCATATTAGTAGCTTTGAAGAAAACATTAACCGTAACACTGGAATAGTGGCTACCTTGTAAATTTCCATTCAGAGACACACACACACACACACCCCAATCTGTTGAAGCATGTGTCAGATCTTAAAATACCTCAGCCAGCTGCTGAATGTGGTAAACCTCGAAGCAGGCAGAGCTGATACACCTTGCTAATGCATTGCAGTACAGGAAGAAGCATTTGGCAATATCTTGTCAGGGTCACAGCAAAGGCAATAAGCAAGAAAGTCAGAATGGATGCTGATAATACCAGGATAGTGAGCCCCACAATTCTTTCACTGACTATTTGATGGGCCCCTAGTGTGCTCACCCAGTCAGATTTAGAGGTGGTAGTCAACAATTTAAATCATTTAAGCAACCAAAAGAGGAAGTACAAATTTCAATTATTGCACATGCGCACAGATGGAATACTATGTGCACTTCTGGTTGCCACATGACTGCACTGGGGAGGATGCGGAGGAGATTCTCCTGGATGTTGCCTGGGATGAAAAGTCTCAGTTACATGGAGAGACTGGATCGGCTGGGTTTGCTTTCCTTGGAGCAGAGGGAGGCTGAGAAAGGACCTGATTGAGGCCTACAAAATTATGACAGGCATAGATGGAGCAGATAATGAGAATCTTTTCCCCATGGAAGACATGTCTGAGACCAGTGGGCATATGTTTAAAGTGAGGAGTAAGAGGTATAGAGGAGATCTGAGAAAACCTTTTTTCATCCAGAGGATGGTAGAAATATGGAATGTGCTGTCTGAGACAGCGGTGGGGGCAGGTACTCTCATACCATTTAAGAAGCATCTGGATTAGCACATAAAATGCCACAGCATACGGACCAAGTGCAAGTAAATGGGATTAATTTGGTGTTTGTCGGCATTGACATGGTGGGCCGAAGGGCCTGCTTCTCTGCTGTATGGCTCCGTGACCCAATGAAAGTATCTATTTCATACTTGCACGGTCATTTTTAAATGTTTTTCTCTATCTGCCCTTCCCAAAACATCTGGAATGGGCAAAAAAACACTGGAAGAGCTAATAAAGTGAAAAAGGAGGTACTCTAGAATCAGAAAATTAACAGCACAGAATGAGACCATCTAATTGTCCTACCAGTGCTAGCTTTTTGTAAAAGTTAACAAATTGAGTGCATTCCTCTGCTCGTCTTAGTCCTGCAAACATTCACATTCAAGTATTTATCCAATTCTTGTTTGAAATCTATTTTTGAACTTGCTTCCACTGTCCTTTCTGACAGTGCACTCCAGATCTTGCATTTTTACACAGCACTTCTTGTGAAACAGAATCACATCCAGGGATATGCCACTAATGAAGAGTTCCAGTACTCATGCCTGGACTATGAAATTAGAGACTGCTGGCTCCAATATTTAAATAGACCAATTAAGTAAAGCAAGCAAGGGGGCAGTTAGCTCAGTTGGCAGCATGGCAGTGTGATGCCAACAGCGCTGGTTCGATTTCCACATTGGCTGAGGTTACCATGTAGGCTCCACCTTCGCAATCTCGTCACTTGCCTGCAGCGTGGTGACCCTCAGCTTAAACTAATGCCAGTTGTCTCTCTCTAACAAGGCGGTCTTCTAAGGCAACTTTATCTTTACCTAGGTGGAGCTGATTACATTTTCCTGCTTTTGATTTCCACACAAGTTATAACACTATGCTACGCATCTAATTAGTTACATTTCAAGTCGAGGCAATTTTTAATAAGGCATTTGCCTTCATTTTACCCTCATAGCCCCCCACTCTTATTGCCAAGACCAGCTCATATATTCCCTATGCCTTAGGTTGGAATGGACAGATAGCTCAGACAACTGTTGATCTAATTAAGATGGATTCTATGTGGCTGATGAGATCAGCTTCATGGAGCTCCTGACGCAATTTTCTCTTCTCCCAGTCTCTGTTTACAACTCCCACCTCAGAGAAGAATCTCAGAAACAGAACAATAAGAGGAGCAAATCATGAATGATATTTGCTCCCTTTTAGCCTGATTTTTAAAGTATCAAGTTTTAAAACATTAATTATTTTGTTGACATTAACTTCTTCTTCAAACTGAAAAAGATGTTGAGGGCAATTGTTAACCAGTTGCAAGTAAAACAATATTAAAAAGGGAAGTTCAAAATTCCAGCCAGGAACAGCACAAAAATTCTCTCAGGCTGGACTTCCCCTCAAACTGTTCCCACCACCAGTCACAGACCTCCTGTACTCCCAGTTAAATACTTCATTCTAACATAAAATAGCTAAAACAAAAAATGTTTAAACACAGTCTCAATTTAGGGTAGGATATATAATTTTACTACTTGTGTTTTAGACAGCTCAGCGACAAAAGGATTTCAAATAATAGTGACAACATTAATTTTATCCTCAATTACTAACACAATCTGTGAAACACCATTGATAAATCTTCAATGTTTCAATTCTGGCCATCAATCAGGCAAATAACCAGCATGTTGTTCATATTCAGAGACATCTGCTGCACCATTTGCCTTAATGGAACTGAACACTAACACAAAGCTAAAACAGTGGGGGAAGGGAAATTGAAAACAGGCCCAGCAATCTAAGGACTCACTCTTCAATCACCAGGTTGCTTACACAGTTAGAGGTATCACCATTACTTAACATACATGCTGAATTGAACCAATCCAAACTTCACTTGTTATTCTGATTGAATTTACTGAGTTGCAGCACGATTACATTCTGTTAGATACTGACAGCTCTCATAAACCAATTACTTACTGAGCGATCAAGGTGTTCCCAGATTTGATCCCAAAATTAGGGACATAGAAGCAAGAATAGACCATTCAACTCCTTGAGCCTACACCACCATTCTATAACATGGGGTTAGGAATAAGTTATTAGCTTGGATAGAGGATTAGCTAACAAACAAAATAGTGAGTCAGGATAAATGACTTTTTCTGGTTGACAACTATTGAATCTAATGGGGCGACAGAGGATTTGGTCCTTGGGCCCCAACTATTTACAATCTATACGAATGACTTGGATGGAAGAATAGATGGTACTATAGCCAAATTTGTAGATGACACCAGAATAAGTAGAAAAGTTTGCTTTTATTCATTCACACAATGAGGACATCGCTGGCCAGGCAGCATTTATTGCCCAATCCTAATTGCCCAGAGGGCAGTTAAGAGTCAACCACATTGCTGTGGGTCTGGGGTCACACGTACGCCAGACCAGGTAAGGATGGCTGTTTCCTTCCCTAAAGGACGTTAGTGAACCAGATGGGTTTTTCCAACAATCATCAATGGATTCATGGTCATCATTAGACTCTTAATTCCAGAGTTTTTTTTAAGTATGTTGCAATAAAGAAATAAGGAATTTACAAATGGATATGGCTATGTTAGGTGAATGGGCCATAATTTGGCAGGTGGTGTTTAATGTGGAAAAAAGGGGCAGTATGGTGGGTCAGTAGACCAGGGACCCGGGTGCAATTCCATCCTTGGGCTACTGTCTGTGTGGAATTTGCACATTCTCCCCGTGTCTGCATGAGTTTCCTCTGGGTGCTCTGGTTTCATCCCACAGTCCAAAGATGTGCAGGCTAGGTGGACTAGCCATGGGACACACAGGATTACAGGGATAGTGTAGGGTGGTGGGACTGGGTGGGATGATCTTTGGAGGGTGGGTATAGACTTGATGGGCCGAATGGCCTATTTTAAAATGTAGCAATTCTAAGATTTCTATGTGTGAGATTATCCATTTTTGTCAGTAGAGTACAAATGCAACTTATTGTCTAAATGGAGAGAAACCTCAGAGTACTTTGGGGCAGAGGGATCTGGGTGTCCTCATGCTTAAATCACAGAAAACTAATATACAGGTAATAAAAAAGGCAAATAGAATTTTAACATTACTAGAGAGTATAAAAGAGTGTTGTTCCAACAGTACAAGGTGTTGGTGAGATTGAACTACAGTTTTGATCCCCTTACATGAGGAAAAATGAGATTGTTTTGGAGGCAGCTTAAAGAAGGTTTATTAAATTAATTCCAGAGATGAAAGGCTTGTCTTGTGAGAAAAGATTGAGCAATTTAGGCCTACACTCACTAGAGTTTAGAAAATGAGAGGAGATCTAATTGTCAACCCTCTTTAGCATCTTGTATACATCGAAGCAGCAATAGAGATGATTCTTATGGGGCAATCTAGAATGAGAGGTCATAGTTTAAGGGTAAGGGGTGACTGATTTAAATCAGATGAAGAGAAATTACTTTTCTCAAAGAATTATAAATCTGTGGAACCCACTACCCAGAGTGTAGTGGATGATGGGACATTAAGTAAACTTAAGGAGATAGACAGACAGATTTTCAGTTAGTAACGAGTTGAAGGATAACAGACAGCAGATAGAAAATTGGACTTAAGGGCAAGATGAGATCAGCCATGATCATTGAATCCCTACTGTATGGATGCAGGCCATTCTGCCCATCAGGTCCACATTGACGCTCCAAAGAGCATCCCACCCAAACCCACTGCCCCTACCTTATCCCTGTAACCCTGCTTCCCTGGACACTATTAGCCATGCTAAATTGCCCATCCACCTAACCTCTACATCTCTGGACTGAGAGGAGAAACTGGACCGTCCAGAGGAAACCCACGTAGATACAGGGAGAACGTTGTGTGGAGTTTGCACAGTCACTCGAGGATAGAATTGAACCCCGGTCCCAGGTGTTGTCAGGCAACAGCACTAAGTTAACTTGAATTGCATTTACTGTTTTTTACTTCTAATCTGAACATTTAGTATCCTTTCTGTGAAGAATTTATTTTCTAAATCTACTGGCTTTGTTTTAATCAAAATCCAAAGACCTTAACTAAACTCTCTCCTCAACCTACATTTCAGGTAAAAGCCATTGTTGTAATATTTGTAAAGATCAAGGAATTAATTGTTATCTGAACAAATATCCCTCGGGTGCTACATTCATTGTTACATGGCAGTCATTGAGTTATAGAGGTCTACAGCTTAGAAAAATGTCCTTCAGCCCATTGAGTCTGCGCCAGACTAAAACAACCACCTATTCTAATACTATTTTCCAGCACTTGGCCGATGACTTTGTACGCATTGGCATTGCGATTGTACAGTAAACACTTCTTAAATGTCATGGTATCTGACTCTACTACCCTCTGGGTGAAAAACATTTGCCTCACATCCCCTCTAAACCTCCTGTCCCTTACTTAAATCCCAGTCATTGATTGCTTCTCGGCCTATTGGCTCAGACCAAGTGTCGTTCTTGGCCGTGATCACGTGCTGGGGCTTTTGCCTCAGTGACGGGAACATTTGTGTGGGAACAACACCTTAAATACCACCCCCCCACCAAGGGTAAAGTTCCTTCCTGTCTACCTTACGTACACCCTTTATAATTTTAATACAACTCAATCATGTCCCCCCTCAGCCGCCTCTGCAAAACAACCACAGTCTACACAACCTCTCTTCATAACTAAAACTCCCTAGCCCAGGCAACACGTTCCAAGTGACAATGTATCAGTTTATCAGCTACATGGATAGCTGAGAGAAACACACTCTTAAAACTCTAGTATTTTGAGATAAACTGTGATCGAAAATGATTTTTTGAGAGAGAGAGAGAGAGAGAGAGAGAGAGAGAGAAAATAAAGTGAATCATGTGAATAAACAGCAATAAACATACAGCTCCAGCTACTGTTGGATTAGGAGGTGGATTGATATTCAGTAGTTTTTGAGATGGCACGAGTGAAAAAGATATGGTCGGCTACTTTCTGTTGGCAGAAGAGGGAGTGTTAAATTTGGTTAAAGCTGGGAGTTTAGGGAGGGCTATAGCAAATACCCTGACCCAATTTTTGAAACACCCAATGCCCAAACAAATATCAACATATATGACGTGAATTTCAAGGCCAGAGAAAGGAATAAGGTGAGCATGTTAACAATTTCATAACAAGTTTGAAAAAATTAATAAATGCATTAATTCAAGGAAATATGTTAAAACATTGATTGATCAGTTCATTTGGGATTCTGTACACTCTGAAGTGAAAAAAGATTTACTTAGGAAAGATTCACTTACAATATCACAGGCTATAAACACTGCAAGAACACATGAAGCCACAATGTAGACAGATGAAAACACTGAAAGCCCAAATGGCTGGCTTACAGTAAACAGCAATAAAAAATACCTAATGATTGAGAGAAAGATGCACATGAGCTGTAATAAATCACACGTTCACGGGCAGAAAGAAAATTGTAATTACTTTGAATTTATGGGAACCACGAAACATAACTTAGTTTATGAAACTGCTCATGATTTAACCTTTGTCACATTGGTAACTTATGAGAGTTTACACTTTCAAACTAAATACATCGGTCATTTCCAAAGTATATTGCCTAGCAACTGTACACGATACTCCAGATGTGGTCTATTCAGGGCTTTGAATAGGCTAATGTTATCCAGTAGAAACTGCTGGCTAATTACAAATGAAACTTCAGCAACACTCAATACATACAATACTAATAAATGTATTGTATTATATTATATTATATTATATATTTACCTCAAACACTACTATTCACAAAAATTGAATAACACTTCACTTTCTTTCCATTCATACCATTTGATAAACAAATGCAGAAAAGATTAACGTTCACAAACATCACCAGACAAATGTGAGTACACCAGTCACATTCCAACCATGTTATCTATTGCTCATTTGTTTACTTATTAATCTGAAATTCAATTAACCATATCTTGGCTCCAATTAGCCACATGTGTCCAGTAACTAGTGTATTGACCAATGCTGGGACAGATGTGATAAATCCCTTTTCTTTATAGTCTGGTCATTCAGGTATAAAAGGCAAGTGATGGTCCTGGAGAAAGGGAAGCAGCCTTTGTGAATCTTAGTAGCTCCGTTTATGCTACAAAGTAGCACCAGCTCCGTTAATGCTACAAAGTAGCACCAGGTCAACCGCTCGCTCTGGTGAGGCACAGGAAAATAGAACTGGCAGGACCAGGGCAGCATCTCAACAGGCCAATCCCCTTTCTTTGGTATCTGCACACAAGGGGCCATGTGGAAAAAACCCAGCTCCTCGCAGTTGTTTAACAGACAGGAAGAAAGCGGCTGGAGTAATTTCACACAGATTGAGCAATTATTTCCTTTTTCTTTTGCAAGTCAGATATGTCCCTATCTAACATGGGTCGGAATTTTTAAATCCTAGTACTTAAGAGTTTTTTTAATTTTAATATCAGAGTTCCTTCAAACTTTTTTTTTTCCACTGGAGGGAATTTGTCCCAACAATGACCATAATCTCTCCTGTATCACACAGAACAAACTGTACCTTCAGGGCGCACTTCTCTCCTGTTTTCTTGTGGATACACTCCAAGACTTTGCCATTGACTCCCAGACCCAGGACGTTAGTGGACACTCGGTAATCATCAGTGATGGCATTCTTCTTGATCTCGGGCCGGGACGGTGGGTGGTTGAGGAGGCTCGGGGCTCCGGCTCCAGCTGCTTTACTCAACTTAGCGGGCGATAACGGGGCAGAGTCGTTGCCGTTGTGAAGCATGGTGAAGGCAGCACAGTCAAACAGAGCAGCCGGCGGGGGACATGGAAGGAGGGAGGGGCTGCGGGCTCCGACTGGAAATGAACCTAGTGTCCGGACTCCGCTGGGGGCGGGGGGTGCAGCCTCGGGACTCCGCGATCAGCTGATTTCCTGAACACGTCAGTCCTGAGAGCTCAGGGCAAGGTCATACAGCAGCTCGGAGGTGGAAGTCAGCTCCAGGCCGAATATAAAAGAAAAGCAGCTAAAGAGGTGAAACATACATACATAGACGACTCCCTCCCTCTTTCTCCTAACTTCCCTTGTAATCATCTTCGGAAATGGTTAACCCAGATATCTGAGAATGCTGTCATCCTGACCAGTGAAGTATTTATCTAACTTTCATGTTGTTAGCAGAATTCAATTGCGAAGTAGTGACGCTCCATCACTGAGACTGACTGACTGACTCACTCGGCCGCAATGCAACTCAGTCACTGTGGTGCCTCTACCTACAGTCAGTGTGATCTTTCACCTAACAAGATGTGCCGAGGCACTTCACAGAAATGAATACGAAGGCAAATGGAAATTTTATTTGGTTAATACCAATGATACTTTCCAAGTGTGGTCATTGATGTAAGGTGGGGAAATGTGGTCAGCAACTTATCATGCAGAGCAAGACTACGTATAAACGGCCGCGCGATAAATGACCTGATGATCCAAAATCGGTTGTATGATAAATGCAACTCTCCTGGACAATACACGGATCAACCCAAGAATGTGCACACTGCGGTAATACCAGTTATGGAAATAACCAGGTGAAAGGAACCCTAATCCTGAACAAAAAAAAGAGGAAGGAAGAATAGGTCATAATCTTTCTGTACAATTGGAATGATCCAGTTCAATATTAAATTGAACCTTACGTGGTCCTACAATCAGGTGTTGCCTAAGCAATTATAATTTGCTTAAATAACTAAGTAACTGGACAATGATCCACACAGAGAAAAAATGGGGAATGAGAAAAAATGAGGTAGGTTTCGAAGAGGCTTTTAAAGGAAGAGAAAACAATTTAGTAAATTACAAGGGTTTGCATAGTGATTGAATTCAAGCCAGGAGGAGACACAGATAGATAGGATTAGAAAACCAGTGTCCACACTAGAGCCAAAGTTTGCACTTTGGAGCCCACTGTCATGTTGAACAACACTTGGGGGAAGCACTGAGAGCACAAGGATGCAAAATGTACTCTGGGACGGGAATTTCAATGTTCACCACCAAGAGTGACTCAGTATGATAGTGAAAGAAATCTTCAGGTAACTAGATAATCAGTCCAGATCCATGGTTATGAAGAGCTAATCTGGGATAAGCATCTACAATAGAATCCCAACAGTATGGAAGCAGGTCATTCAGCCCATAATAACCCTCCAAAGAGCATACCACCCATACCCATCCCTGTAACCCTGCATGTCCCATGGCTAATCCACCTAGCCTGAACATCCCTGGTCAATATGGGCAATTTAGCACAGCCAGTCCACCTAAGCTGCACATATTTGGACTGTAGGAGGAAACCCACATAGACAGAGGGATAATGTACAAATTCCACACAGACAGTCATCCAAGGGTGGAATTGAACCTAGGTCCTTAGTGCTGTAAGGCAGCATTGCTGACCACTGAGCCACCATGCTGGCTATGTAGAAGCATTCTCTGACAGGGAATGACCAATGGTTAGATTTGGTTGACAGTAAGGGTGGCTACCATTAGGGCATTGGATCCATCGAAAAACCAGCAGGTAAAGTGAAATTTGACAGGCTGGTTTCCTTTAGAAATGAAAGCAAAAGGAATGATAGATACCTTTGTCTGAACTGAGATTGTAATAACTCCTGACAGCGTGCAAATATCACTATTCACGTAACAATTCCACCCAGAGGGATTTAAACCTTGATAGTTAAAGGAATATCCAGGGGTGTTTAAATCTCAATTGCTCAAGCAGAATGATGTTCGATGCACAAGTACTGATTGTAAAATACTTGACTTTAATCATTCGGTATGGTAGTCTATTTGTTTAATGTGTTTATTCATCTGTATTTAAAGGACTCTTTTACAGAGCTGAGGAGACCCTTAGACTTTCTTTACAAGATTGAGAGGATGCACTCCAGTCACATCAGCACAAAGGAGCTCAGTGAAGCGTGCCTGCGGCCCTTCATTGATGTCAGTACTTAACTTGCTGCACTTTTGTGAGATAAATGCTACAATTTGTCCACCTTTTTAAACAAGACCTGACTGCAGAATTCGCTTTCCAGACTGCTTCTTTATGATGTTGACTGCAGGATACTCTTCCCCTCATTACAAGAGGAATTAGACATACAAATAAAGATGTTATGGTTCGGTTAAACAATGCATTGGTGAGACCATATCTCGAATATAGTGTGCAGATTGTGTCTTATTTATAGAAGGAAATAAAAGCATTGGAGGTTGACTTACTAATTCATAGAATCCCCACAGTGTGAATACAGGCCCTTTGGCCGACCAAGATCCATCCCCTTATAGCCCATCTAATCTACACATCCCTGAACACTATGGGCAATTTAGCATGGCCAATCCACCTAGCCTGCACATCTTTGGACTGTGGGAGGAAACCCACATAGATGTAGGGAGAATATGCAAACTCCACCCAGACAGTCACCCAAGGGTGGAAGGGAACCTGGGTCCTTGGTGCTCTGAGTCAGCAGTGCTAGCCACTGTGCCACCCCAGATGTGGGTTAGCCTAAGTGGGTTATCTAATGAACAGATTGTGCATGTTTCCACTGGAGTTTAGAAGAGTGTATAAAATTTGATTGGATGAAGTGTATAAAATCCTGACTGGTTTTGATAATGTGGACATGGAAAAGATGTTTCCTCTTGTGGACCAGTACAAAGCTCAACACCAGGCTTCATACTAATTATTCGCACTGATACACTGGCGTCTCCCATCATTCACGATAAAGCTGATTTTGGTAATGACCACAAACCAAAACCAGCTAATGCCAGTGACATTACCACTGAACTAATAATCCAGAGACCCAGGTGATATTCTTGAGACCTGGGTTCAAATTCACCCCAGCATGGTCTAATGATATCCATGAAACCAGCGTCAATTGTCATTAAAAGAAAAGTTTAATTCACTAATGCCCTTTTGGGTAGGCTATCAGGCCTACATGTGACTCCACACCCACAGCAATGTGGTTGACTCTTAATTATTGTCCTCTGAAATGGCCTAGCAAGTCGTATCTACCACTAGAAAGCTAAGAGAGGGCAAGAGACTGGAAGAAACAAATACAGGGACTGCTAGAGAAATTCAGCAGATCTGGTAGCATCTATGGAGAGAAACAGAGTTAATGTTTTGATTCTGGTCTGATGGCATATCCCCCACTCTATCATAACCATCAAATCAGGTAATCAGCTCTGGTTCCATGAAGAGTGCAGAAGGGAATGCCCCGAGGAGCCCCAGATATACCTAAAAATTATCAAACTGACGAAACTGCAAAACAGGACTATTTGTGTGCCAATCAGCATAAGCAGAAACTGACTGACAGAGCTAAATGATACCACAACCAACAGATTGACCTAAGCTCTCCAGTCCTCCTGCATCCAGTCACAACTGGTGGTGAACAATTAAACTACGGAATGAAGGAGGAGACTGCACAAAAATCCCCATCCTCAATGATGGAAGAGCCTGGAACATCAGTACAAAAGGTAAAGCTGAAACATTTAAAACAATCTTTAACCAGAAGTACCAAGTTGATGAGAGATAAAAGGTACTGCAGATGCTGGAGAATCCGAGATAACATGCATGGGGCTGGATGAACACAGC
>JAHRHZ010000069.1:1582109-1603313 GCA_024137785.1 Ginglymostoma cirratum | reverse complement strand
TATCCTCTCCTCTATCCATCTTCTATCCGCCTCCCCCTCTCTCCCTATTTATTTCAGAACCCTCTTCCCCTCCCCCATTTCTGATGAAGGGTTTAGGCCCGAAACGTCGAGTTTTCCTGCTCCTATGATGCTGCTTGACCTGCTGTGCTCATCCAGCCCCATGCTTGTTACCTAAAGTTAGAGAACTAATAGGTTTTCAAAAAGAGGTGGGTGAAACAGGATAAATGTCGGTACGTGATAGGGTGAAAGGAAGGAGATTATAGAACGGCAGAAGTGTCAGTGTTACAGGGCCAAACGGAGTGGTCATATGGCAGGAAAAGAAATATCAAAGCAAAAGATGAGCAAGGGTGCTGCAATCAAAAAGCAAAAACAGGAGGAAATCTGCAAAATACAAAATACATTCAACAAAATGGCCACTGGATGGGGGAGATAGAGAGACAGAGTCAGAATTTATGGTCTGAAATTGTTGGACTTAATGTTGGGTCCAGAGGCTTTAAAGTGTCTAATCAAAATATGAGGTGCTGTTCTCTTTCTTGTACACTCTTTCTGACATAACTGAATGGCTAAGGGGAGACATTAGCTAATCCAAATTACACTGTAATATGGTTTGAAGGAGACAGATATTATTGCCTAGTCCAGCTCAAGCAATTACTAACAATTCATTCATTCATTTATAACACTTGTCTGTTACAGAACATGCAACGTCATCATATGGTTTATTATCAGAACAAAATATCATATCTTTTACAAAATCAGCACTGCATCAGGATATGGGCTTTGTGCTAATATATGATTAGAACGATGTGCCTATGTCACAACTACAAACAATACCACATCAATTCCATTACATTAAAAAGATTTTCTTCCAAGGTACTTGTTATAATTTATTAGCAGCTGAGAAATTGCTACCTCGTTTTATTATAATTTAGAAGTGTAATTAATTTCAAGATTGGTTCAGGTTTGGACCTGGATCAATTTTCAGCTTTCCTAATCTATCCAAAATTACATTACTCTTTATTTTATCAATGTAATTCCATCTGAGCTCACTATTTGAAACATAAGAGTCATTAATGGGGCGACAGACAGATGCAATATCATCATTTCGTGGCTCTACCATAACCTAGGATTAGTGTGAATCTGTCCTATAGCATCCTTTAGTGACCCTATACAGTTCTTAAAGGTCTTTTGATTTCTGACAGTTAAAAAAAAACGCCATGACAGCCATAATTGCACACCATCTCTTTTGCAGAGATCTCTTGGCTAATGTTGTGGCTCTTTCTGCCTTCTTTAATTGCATGTTTTACTTTCTGCTGTTTCCATTTGAGTTAAAGCCCTTAAAAATGCAGAAAGCTTACTGTTTCAATCAAATTTACTTCCATATAGTCATCAAAACATGCTGGTTTCAGAACTGTTTTAAATAGAACTCATAGGTGGATTCTGATGTCGGCTATGGCAAGGTTTGTGGAAGAATTAGAGAGATGTCCAGCGAGGCCGGTCTTAACATGGGGAGAATCTTAGGTATGCTTTTATGTTTTTGACATGTGGGTTTCTTGCTAGAAAGTGGCAATTAGGGGGAGCTATTGCATATTAAATAGCTTGTCAACTGCACAACTTACAACATTAACATTCAACTTCCTATCTTTCCAAATGCGTTGAACAAGCTAGACGTTGTGAAAGCTCAACAGGCAAATCAGATCAGCTATGTGGCAACTTTAGCTCACCATTTGCTCTGAAGAACTTCTATATTGCTTTGGATCAAATGGCATCTCAGGGTACGGTCCATGGGCACCAGCTGCATGAACTCTTATCCATAGTCATTGCCATTTGGCAATTGCCAATGCTTCATGACATCATAGCACCTCTCTAGTCTAATTGCAGGGCACTCTGGAACCGTAGAGCTGAGTTTCAGGGCACACCAGCAACTGTATTGAAAGGTTGTAGCAGGGACCATTTGTGCACTTGGCCATGCACCCAGCTCAAAGACCAGGTTGCATCTCAGGGCAGATTGCTTGCTGTCTTAGCATTTACTTACAGTGCCTACTTGCATGCTCCCTCCATCTATGTATTGCTGTGCCAATTACAGTAGTGACTCAACCAGGTAGCATGCCTTGGCTGGTCAACAGTCCTCAGTCAAGCTGATATACATCCTGTTGTATGGCAGTGTGTTAGATCAATCCCATACATGCACAATGTGCCAGCAAACATGGCATACGTACCACATATGCAACAAGAAAGCAGTCACGTCACATATTCATAAGGAAGTAACCCTCACCAAAATCTATGGAGGCAACTGTTAGTCAGGGGGTCTCAACACAGTAAGTTAAGAGCAGCCTTCTATTATCAGTCTAGGGAATTGGCCCTAATCAGGGCGATCTCCATCAGGGGATCCATATCCCTGCATTCTGGAGAGTGATATACAGTCAGTCCTGAGCTCCAGGGCAGCCAGTCCAGGGGATAAAGCTAATATGATTCGGGTGGAACAAGGGGCACCACCCTGAGAAGGAGACACAGGAATGCATTTATGGGGATTGGGGCTGCAGTCTGGGGGGAAGCAATATCTGCAAGGTGGGGATATGCAAAAGCATGAATCGAAGTAGGGGGCAAGGTCATGCAAGATGGAGAAATTCATCCAGAATGAGGAGAACACTGGATTCAAGGGGGTCAGGCAGTATGTAGTAACACCTGGTATGTCATCTCATATGGGGCTGGAAGAGGGTGGGAAAGATGAACAGATGCAAAGCTAATAGGGTTTATGTGAAGTGCTACCAGGAAGGAGATTTGGATGCTTGAGGTCTCACTGACATGTTGACACAGAAACTGGAAGCCAATGGCTGAAGAGCACTCACCGTCAATTTCCATTGTGCTGGAAATCAAAAGTTCACAATAGCAAAAGGTAATAGCTGTGATTACCCTTGGAGTGGATAGGGTAAGTGACTTGATTTGTGAGGGAGGGGTCTGCATGACCCACCAATGTGAGGACCTTTAAAGAGAAACAACATCACACACAGACTCATGCACTGTACAGAACAGAGACTTGCGGGGTCCCTAATCCTTCACCATTCTAATGCATTGATCCTTGCTGCCCCAGACCAACTAATTTACACCAATACTTTTGGACATAGAGGCCACAGACAAAATAGGGATGTTGTAGGATGAGAGGCAACAGTGTCAAGGTGTCGATAAGTTTTCTTCTTCTACTCCATCCCATGACTTCTTAGTGTATTTCTTAGTTCTGCAGCTGGAGTGGAGAGAACCAATTTGGCTCTGAAGCCCATTGGCCCTGGAGGTTTGGTTGGGTGCCTAACATTGGGTATCTCTCCACCCATACCTGCTCTTTCTGCCCTGTTATGGACTGTTTTCCCCTATAATTAGAGTAAGGAAGAAATTGAGTCACATGAAATTTGGTGGCATAGCTGTTAGTGCTGGTGCAGGTGGGCGGAAGGTGGTGAAGTGTTCCAAGGGATGAGGAGACAGCGCAGAATCCATGCAGGGTTAGGCTTTTGTAGGTGGGGTATGTGGTGATGGTAGTGAGAGTGGCTGATGGAAGATTTTTCAGGCAATAGCAGCATGAGCTTTGGTGGGAAGTGTGTGAGGTAGCAGAGATAGGAGTGTAGCACTTACCTTGGCGCAGTGGAGAAGATCATTGACCTTGTAGAATCATACAATCCCTACAGTGCTGTAAGAGGCTATTTGGCCCATTGACTCCACACTGACCCTCCAAAGATCCCATCCAGACCCCCAACATCCCACCCTATCCCTGTAACCCCACATTTACCACTACTAACCACCTTGCCTGCACATCCCTGGATACTAGAGGCAATTTAGCATGGTTAATCCACCTAATCTGCATATCTTTAGACAGAGGGAGGAAATTGGAGCACCCAGAGAAAACCCACGCAGACATGGGGAAGCTGTGGTAACTCCAGGTATACAGTCACCCAATGCTGGAATCGAACCTGCATGCCTGGCACTGAGCCACCATGCTGCCCCAACCATGTTACAGCACGTTTTGCAGTGTGCACATGCCGTTCCTTTGGACCATCGAGATAACACTGACCTCAGATCAAGGCACCATGGACTGGTGTTGTGGTCTCCACTGTCAGTAATCAGAATGAAGGTAACCCCCCTTTGCATCATCCCTTGATCAGGATCTCCAGGTGCCTGATGGTATATCATGGTGCCATCATCCTCAATGGCCTTGACTGAGCAGGACAGCTTCAGAATGCTAGAGCATATCGCTGTGCACAGTAGCTTTTTAAAAATGGCATGGACACAAGGGCTGCCAGTTTTTCAGTGCATAGTTGTTAATTTGTGAGTTATTCCCGAAAATGGTTTATAATATGATGGGGCTAGATTTAGATATGATAGATGCCATGGGAGGGGTGGATAGCTAATAAGGTGTTGTTCGGTAAGATACGGTAAGAAATCTCACTAAAAAACCCAACATACTTGAAAAAAACAAAAGATTCAGCTCCACTTGTTGTCAGATTTATTTGCCTATTTTGCAGGATAGTTCAGTCAAATTTTACCAGATCCTCAGCCATTTTTTAAAAATTTAGCCCTCTTAAAATCTCGGACTTGTGTTAAATTGACTGCAATCTTGAATTAGCCATTACGTTTACATCAAAATATATTGTGATTTTTGGGGCGGCATGGTGACTCAGTGGTTAGCACTGCTCCCTGTCACCGCCAGAGGCCAGGGTTGGATTCCACCCTCAGGTGACTGCCTATTTGGAGTTTTGCACATTCTCCCTGTGTCTGCGTGGGTTTCCTCCCACAGTCCAAAGATGTGCAGGCTAGGTGGATTGGCCATGCTAAATTGCCTATAGTGTTTAGGGATGTGGGTGGGATGCTTTGAGGGTTGGTGTGGACTTGTTGGGCTGAAGGACCTGTTTCCACACTGTAGGGATTCTATGGAACAGTGCTGGCCAGTATTCCCTGACATGGAAGTTTGATGCAACACTGTTACAGTCTTTTCCATCTTTCCTGAAATAGTTATATTTCGCCATATTGGATTCAATACCACCCATAAATCCAGTCATGTTTCACTAATACAAGTAAACAAGAATGAGGAGCTGGAGTAGGTCTTCCAACCCTTCAGCCTGCTCCAGCATCTGATTAGATAATAGAGACAGTAAGAACTGCCGATGCTGGAGTCAGAGATTTTCTGATTTCTGATTTTCTGAAGAAGGGTCCCAACCTGAAACATTAGCTTTCCTGCTCCTCTGATGCTGCCTGGCCTGCTGTGTTTCTCCAGCTCCACACTGTGTTATCCTTGAATAGCTAATGGTTATTTTGATTGTGACCTCAATTTGACTTTTATGTCTATCCTGAATAACCCTTGATTTCCTTGTTGATCAAAAATCTACCTAACTGAGCCTACTCAAAGAGTCGATCACCACTGTTTTCTGAGGAAGGAAATTCCACAGACTAACAGCTGTCTGAGGGAGATTTTTCTTCTTATGTCAGTCTTAAATGGGAAACCCCTAATTTTTAAACGATGTTCCCCAGTCTCGACTCGCCAAGGTGAAGCATCCTCTCAACATTGGACTTGTGAAGTCCCCTCAGCATCTTATATGTTTCAATAGGGTTAACACCCATTCTTCTTTTTTTAATTTTTTTTTATAATCAGAAGTGTCTTCATGCACAACTGAATCTTCTCCCCCACTACCAAATCACCCATGTCAATTTCCATCTATTATCCACCAGCACTAAATCACTCCTGTTTTCCATTAAATGAATTGACGTTCAAAACTTGACAAAGGCATTGCATTAACACCAAAAGGGAGGGAGGCAGAGAGGCGTCTAAATCAAAATGGAGTCAGGAGGGGAATAAGGCACTCCAATCCTGCAGTGACCACCTTTGTCTAAAGGCATTGAGGGTATTGGTGGACACTGCATGCTCCCTTTCTAAGGGCAACTGGGCACAAACGTAGCCGTGGAATAAGGGCAGGTGATTGGCAAAAAGACCTTGGACATTCACCCTATCCATGCCCCTCATGATTTTACAAACCTCAACAGGATCACCCCCCACCTCTGAAGCTCTGGGGAAAAAAGCCCCAGCCTGTTCAACCTCTCCCAGTGACTCAAACCCTCCAGTTCCAGCAACATCCTTTTCAAAAACATCTTGGCGCTGCATGATTGCAGTATTATTTTCTAAATGTCCCACTTCCTCAATAACAGACTGTAGCATTTTCCCTAGAATGCACATTACGCTAAGTGACCTATTGTTTTCTGCTTTCTGTCTCTCCTTTTTTGGAACAGAGATAACGATGAATGATTTTCAGAAGACCTTTAAGATCTGGATTTTCTAATGCTGCATAAGATTCCAACAATTTATTTCTAAGACTTCTTGCATTAGCAGTTAAGCAATTCCTTGTACCATCCAATGTTTTCTTCTGGACTATGCGTCAATCCTATTTTATTATTATAGTTTTCTCAGTTGCAGCAACCTGTAATATGTGTTCCACTGTGCATATATGTTATTTGACAAGATTCTTGACCTGATTCCATGTCCTGATTGTGATAGTTAATTTTCATCTCCTTATGTCTCCCAGCTCATCGCCCAGAATTTATTTTTATCTGTACTCAGGCCAAATAAGTGAATCTCCTGCATTAGAAAACCCTCCCACTAGTCACCATTATCATCTCTGTGTCTCTGCTATTTAAGTATTTGCGTCAATCTTTTTCCATGATATTGTCACAATGCAGTCCAGCAAAGACCTCCAGATTTCAAATTTTATTTCTAAAACACCATGCCTTCAAATCTGAAATTTTGAAGCATCAATGCATTTTCCAGCACCCATGAATTCTATGGACTGCAATCAGCTGGTCCTTGAGCTTACCTTTTTTTCAAAAGACTCAACTAGTACTTAATGCATGTGCACTTGTCTTAGATACTTTGCACATCCAGGATATCCCAGACCATGCATACCAAATACAAAGAGTCAAATTATATATTTCAAGAGCACTTCGTAAGATTTTCTCCAGGGCTAATTTTTGGCTTTCATGGATTGTTTTTGCTTTCACTAACTCCTTTATTAGTCAAAGCAGCACACAGTAACATTTCCTTTTGCATTTGTACTTTTTTAGGGCACGTTCATTATGAAGACTACCACCAGGTGGAGTAACGAAAACACACATGCAGGAACACAGTATCATGGCCAGTTGATATCATTAGCCCAGACTGAGCATGCACAGGCATTTGGATGAGGAGGTGATAGTGAGGGGGAGCAACAGGTGGAGGGAGCAGGCAAACAGTCTACCCAGTCTCCGGGGTCATCTTTCTGGAAGTGTCCTTCCTCAGGGAGCACAGTGGCCAGAGATAGGCAATGAGGTGATAGTAGTCGAGGAGATTTATTCTTCAGACACTGCAAAAGCGGGGTAGCTCAGAACTGTCTTCCCCTTGTCCCAGTCCCCATCTTCACATGCCTGATGACATCAATGGTGTATATGCAAGCAGCCAGGTGCTTCCTATAGCCTTCCTATAGGCAGTTCGGAGGAAGGGTCATCAGACCTGAAATGTTAACTCTGATTTTTCCTTCACAGATGCTGTCAGACCTGCTGACCTTTTCCAGCAACTTCTGTTTTTGTTCCCGATTTACAGCATCCGCAATTCTTTCGGTTTTTGCTTCCTATAGCCTGTTGTGGCCAGTGATGCCATGGGCCATGCCTGCACATAACCTGGGCTTTTCTAATAATTACTCCTCATTTCATATTGTTTTCTGCTTTAGCTAGATAAGAATACCCAAGATTGTGTGCATACACACAAAGTTAAACATTTTAATTTAAAATACAGGCATAGGGTCTCAAGTCTAGCAGCTTTGGGACCTAGGCATTTTCACCAGTGTGTCAATTCAAATCAGAATGCCTTAATCCAGTGCATTAGGAATCCAGGAAAATCAAATGAAATGGCTGTAAAGTGAAACTGCATCAAGAACACCAATGCTGGACACAGGACTCTGCTAAGTGAGACAGAAAGTTTATTTCAGGGGACAAAGTTTGGTTTGGGAACCACAGAAATGGCTCTGCATGGGTAAGAGACATGGTTGATGCGAGGTCAGGCCCAGTGATGTATAATATTCAGGTATGTGCAACGGTCCTGAACAAGCACATGGATTGTATGAAAGCTGCAAACTCGCAAACAGTGCGGGAACAAAATGTGCCCAGCTCTTTGACTCCCTTTCTGACAGCTCCGGAACCCATGGGTTCTCCCTGTCCATCAAGCATTGAAGTTACCTCGGAATCTAAGATGGACAAAGCAGATGTTGCTGCCTTGACACCTTTGCCACCTGAGATGGAGAATTAATTTCTTCTGAGACACTTCACAAGCAAGAGATGAACCACCGTGTCTTACACACCACCAGTATCAGAGGCAGAGATGAAAGATCCTTACCCAGTGCTAAAACCCCTCAGGTGGAGCTTTAAGAAAAGAACTGGCCTATGTCCCAGACTCAGAGAGGACAGGGATGCAATGATCGTAACAGTGTCAATCAGATGGATCTCATAGAATATGACCTGTTAATCTGGTCCAATCAGGGATCCCTGCCTGACAGATATAAACAGGAGTGTCAGAGCTTCTGTTCACTCTGAGAGTGGGCTCTGAGGAAACTGGATCAGTGACGAGGACTCTCCAGTGTAAAGCAAGGGTGACTTGGTGATGGGATACTGGCTTCTGTGGAGTTGTTTCACTGGTGACAAGAATAAAGAACATTCCTGAAGAAACTCGCTCACAACAGTTGCCTTTGAGTTGGGGTAAGCATTTCTGGCATCTTTTGGGAAGCTTGACTCTTTCACTCTGCCATTGAAGACTTGGCCCAGTATGTGGAAACAATGCTTTTTTTTCTGGGCAAATTACACTAGGGCAGATGAAAAGTAATGAGTAATTCACCTGACAGCTTATGGACCCACAGCTTTTTCAGTTATTAGGAGCCTAACTTCCCCTGAGGCACCAAATCCTTAAACTTTTCAGAAATTGACCAATTTAGTTCAGGAATATTACAATGCCAAGCCTCCTGTAATTCTGAGATGCTTTAGTTTTTATTTGGCAATTTGAGAACCAGTGAAGTCCTTGATACTGGTTCAGCTCCCTTGGAACCAGCTCTAAGTGTCAGACATCTGATGCTCCTCTTTTTATCAGTCAGCCAGGGCTCCTTGATTGGACCTGATTAATAGACCCAATCAGGGAACTCATATTCTACATGGTCCACCTGGCTGACCTTGTTACAATCACATTGATGTTTCAATTTATACTCCTTTCCCTACCTGTGGACCTGTCCAGTTTGCAGTCTATTTTGACAAGAGATGCCCAGAAACCATTTCCCATAGGTTCTTAAAATGAGCAAGACCGTGCCAAATTAAAGTACATGCATAGTTTGCCATATCAGCGTGAGAACCCAACTTATCATCTGATGTGAATTATTGAACTCTGGTCATATCATGCAAAAGAGTGCAAGCAGCATCACTCCACCAACGGCTTTGCCTGTCGTTGGATACAAAATCCCCGCTCGATGTCGAGTTGTTGTGCTTTTAATCTGACGGATCAGTAACGTTTTGAAACCAAATTATAAGAGGAACATTGTTTCTGATGCTCAAACTCTCCCGGGTCAGGTATAATTACAGAGTAAAGATTCTGTTTCAAAATTCCCTCGATCACTGTTGCTTGGATACTGTGTGGTTAAATAAACAACAAGTATATTTTGAATAGTCCCCGAACAGAGGTAGGACATGGGCTTTTCCAATCCGCTTCCAATGGCGTTTTCCAAAACGGTGGCAGGCGGGGGTGGCAGTAATTGGTAACGGAACATAAAATGATAACTTGGGTCAAAGCTCCTTCGGTTCTCAAAGCGTGAAAGGCTGATTATATTTTGTATCAGGTGTAATCTGCAGAAAGGCTATATATGAACTGTTCCCACCTTTTGTTTTGAAAACGATGGGTGTTGCTGACCCCTAGCCTAAATTTGGTGCTTGCTCCCTAGTAACCGCGCGCGGCGTTCGGTTGCTAGGAGACGGGGCTGCGGCCTGCTGGAAGCCGAGGAGCGTGTGACCGAGATTAATCCAGCTGCCAGGTGGGAAACCACGATTAAAATTCGTTTTATCTCTCTCTTTCTGGCGCTGAACCTTTCCGGGCTGTTCTACTGACTTTCCGTAAACCCTGCTGCCAGAACAGGGGCCTGCCTTTTACAATCGGGGTAAGTCAGACCTCAACCCCAGCAGTAGAACGATCCCCTCCACTAAAACTCAGCGAAACCCCTTCATTTTTAAAAAAAAAAATCCACCCCGAACCCGGTTTATTGTTCGTTTTACTTTCATGCTTCCCAGTGTCAAAATCCACAAATTCTGATCGCTCTTTTTTTTAAAAAAGAAATCTTGAAAGGAAATATAATGTTTGAACGTGAACTTGTTTGTAACGGTCGTTTAGTTACCGGGGATTGCTGCTGCACATCTTTCCGCTGGCGTTACGCCGGGAGATTGGAGCACTCCCGCCACTCCGTGTCAACGCCGACGCGAAGTTGGTTTAACGTAAATCGACAAAGCCTTCTGGTAGGAACCCGAATAGATGGGTTCAGTGTTGCCCATGTGATGCTGAGTTAGAGAACGTCTTGGTTCATCCAGCACTTGATGGCAAAGCAGCAAGCACAACAGTAGCTGTTGGTGCTGGAGTAAAGGTAAACTTGAATGTCATCGGCGTGAATTAGGAAGTGGACCAGTGGATAAAATATAATGCCACTACAGAATTGAGAGGATTGGAGGGGATCATGTAGGAGTGAGGAGAAAGGCCATTGGAAGTGGAGGTGAAGATGGAGCCAGTAGGAGAGCAGTTGGAGGAAATATTATGAATGGTTAAACGGAAAGAATGAGTACAAGGCTACTGCAATAATCATAAATGATAGTGCTGGTGAAATTGGCCAGAGAAGTCCGAGTGCTTTGAAAGTACTGGAAGGATACTCATACCAATCTATTCTCTTTCCTCCTCTATTTTCATCTCTTCCCTCGGTATAAGAGGACACATCCCAGGCACAAGCCAAGCTCACCTCTAACCATATTCCATAAGCTTGTACAGTGACTAGACTATAAGAGGTAGGAGCAGAATTAGGCCATTCTGCCCATTGAATCTTCTTCATTTGAGCAAGGCTGATATGCTTCCTAATGGCCTTCTCCCTGTAACCCTTGATACCCTCACTGATCAATAACCTATTTATCTCTGTCTTAAATGCACTCAATAACTTGTTCTCCGTAGCTTCCGTGCTTTCTCAATACTACCTGCCCCTCCATCTATTTTTGTCATCTATGAACCTAGCAACAGTACTCACAGTTCCGTTGTCCAGATCATTAATGTATAATGTGAATAGTTGTGGTGCCAACATGAAGCCCTGCAGAACTCCATCTAGCTATCTTGAAAAAGACCCCTTTATCCCTATTCTCTGCCTTCTGCTAGTCAACCAATCTTCTATCCATGCCAGTACCTTTCCCCTAACATCATGTTCTCTTATCTTATTGAGGAGGCTCCTGTGTGGCACCTTGTCAAAGGCTTTCTGGAAATCCAAAAAGATCACATCCACCGGTCCTCCAATGTCTAACTTGCTCGTTACCATCTCAAACAATTCTGACAGATTTGTCAGGCATGACTTCCATTGATAAAGCCATGCTTTTTACCATACACTTCCAAGTACTTAACAATCTAATCCTTAATGATGGATTCTAAAATCTCATCAACAATGGAGTTCAGGCTAACTGGCCCATAGTTCCCTGTTTTCTGCCTCCCTCCCTTCTTAATTAGGACTGTTTAAATTAGCCATTTTCCAGTCCTCTGGGAATATTCCTGAAAGATCGCCTGTACAAACTCTTCATTTATCTTCAGAACTCTGGGGTGTAGTACATCTGGTCTGAGCAACATAAACTCAGACTTCTCAGCTTCCCCAGCACCTTCCCCCTTAGTGATGGCCAGTATATTCATCTCTGTCCCCTGACTCTCTTGAAGTTCTGTATCCTGCTGATGTTTTCCACTGTGAAAACTGATGCAAATACCTATGGAGTGCCTCTGCCATTGATTTGTTCCCCATTACTACTTCTCCAGCCTCATTTTCCAGTGGTTCAATGTCCACTCTTACCTCTCTCTTGCCTCTCTCTTACCTTTTATATACTTAAAAAAACTCTTGCAATCTTCTTTTATATTACGATCTGGCTTACCCCTTGAAAAGTCTGCCATTGCTCAGCTCCACCTCCACTTTTACTCAAATGTAATACTTTTATATCTGATTCCAGCTTCTGGATGAATTCTATCACATCATGGTCCCTGCCCCAAGGGGTTCCTTCACCTTGAGCTCCCCAATCAAATCTGTCACATTATACGTCACCGAATCCAGAATTGCCTGTTTCCTAGTGGGGTCTACCACAAGCTGTTCCAAAAATACCATCTCATTCATTCCACAAATTCCTTTCCTTGAGATCCGCTATCAACCTGATTTTCCCAGTACATCTGCATATTGAAGTTCCCCCATGATTATTGTAATAGTGCCTTTCTTACATGCCTTTTCTATCTCCTGAATTATTTTCTTCCCACATCTTGACTACGGATAAGAGGCCTGCATACACCTCCCATCTGGTTCTTTTTTGCTTTGGAAGTTCCTCAACTATTCCCACACAGATTCTATGCCTTCCAACTCTATATCACTACTTGCTATTGGTTTAATTTAATTTCTTACTAACAAGGCAACCCCGTCCCCTCTACTCGTCTGCCTGTCCTTTCGATAGGCTGCATATCCTTGGACTTTTATTCCCAGTCCTGATCCCCTTTATAGCCATGTCTCTCTGATACCCATATCATCATAGTTGCCAATTTCAATCTGTGCTATGAGTACATTTACCTTGTTTTATATACTGCATGTATTTCAGTACAACACCATCAGTCCCGCATTGATGGCAACCCCCTCCTTCTTATAATTGTCCCCTCACTTGCTGTGCCTGATGGATGAGTCATTCAGCATTTCCGGCTGAAGATTGCCGCGAACGTTTCTACCTTATCTTTTGTACTGAAGTGCTGGGCTCTTCCACTTAGCCCTTTGACTGCTCCACCCTTCAATAAGATCGTAGCTGATCTGATTTTAACCTCAACTCTACATTCTTGCGTATCTCTGAAAATGTTTCATCCCCTTGGTAATCAATAATGTATCCAGCCATTGCCTTAAAAATGCTTAAAGACTTTGCATGCACTGTGTTTTGAGGAAGGGAATTCCAAAGACACTCAACCCTCTGTCAGAAAAAAATTTTTCCTCACCTCTTAAATGGGTAACTCCTTATTTTAAAACCACAACCTTCGTTTTAGGTTCTCCTTGAAGTGGAAACATCATTTCAACTTTCACCTGGCCATGACTCCTCAAGGACAGGCAAAAAATGTTGGCCCAGCTATCACTAGAGAGAAAGTACTAGGGAAACTAAGAGGGCTAATGACTCATGTTCCCTGTGCCCAATGGGTTGCATCCTAGGATTTCAAAAGAATTAGCTATAGAGAAAATGGATGTATTGATAGTAATCTTTGAAGAACCTTTAAATTTGGGAAAAGTCCCAGAGGAGCAGAAAACTTGCAATGTAATACTCTAATAGGGTGAGGGGCAAAAAGCAGGTAACTAGAGACTAGTTAACATCTGTCATTGGGAAAATGTTAGAGTCTATTGTAGAGAATGTAATAACAGAGCATTTAGAAACACAAAATAAAATCCAGAAGCGGCAAGATGGCTTCAGGAAGGGGAAACCATGCCTGACAAATTTATGAAGTGAGAAGGTAACAAGCAGGTTAGGTAAAGAAGAACCAGTAGATGTTATACATTTGGATTTCCAAAAAGTGTTGAATAAGGTACTGCACCCTTAAACTAAGATCTCATAGTGTAGGTGTAGTATATTAGCATGGACAGAGGATTGGTTAATAATAGAAGAATGAATGTGGAATGAACTTCCAGAGGAAGTGGTGGATGCAAGTACAGTTACAATGTTTAAAAAAGATTTAGATAAGTACATGAATAGGAAAGGTTTGGAGGGATATGGGCCAACACAGGCAGGCGGGACTGTTTTAGTTTGGGATTATGGTCAGCATAGACTGGTTGGACTGAAGGGTCTGTTTCTGTGCTGTATAACCCTAAGATGGGGAATTGGGATAAAGGGGCCATCTTCAGTGTGGTGATAGTACGTGTGGGGCTGGCAGAGCACAGCAGGCCAGGCAGCATCAGAGGAGCAGGCAAGTTGATGTTTCGAGTTGGGATCCTTCTTCAGAAATGGGGAGGGGAAGGAAGCTGGGAAATAAATAGAGAGGAGGGGTGTGGCTGGGGAAAGGTAAGTGGAATGGTGATAGGTGAATGTAGTATTTCTCGCAGTTGCTGCATGGTATTTTGTGTATCACATTTGTCCTGCTCATTGTGGGTATGGGGTCTTTCATCTTTGAGAGTAACTGGCAAAGTGTGGCTGTTGGTTTGTGTGCTATCCTTATTACAAGAGGCTGTAGGAGTCTTGTATTCAGTTCTGATATGTTTCTAACATGGGTAGGGTGGCCAGTGTATTGGGGCATACAGTGTCTTGTTTGCCAAGCATCAGCAGATGAAGCTGTTAGGATAACCATTGTTTGCAAAGACTCTGTATAGATGTTCCTCTTCTTTTTGTGCGGCTCTGGGATGTTGCAGTGAGTTATTGCTCATTTAAACAGTCTTGACACACCCCATACCCACAATGAGCACGACAAGTGTGATATGTAAAATACCAAGCAGCAACTGCGAAAAACACTACACAGGAAACTCACTACCAGGATACATGAACACCAACTCGTAGCAAAACAACACGACCAACTCTCCCTTGTTTCAACACACTCCGACATAGAAGGACATCAATTTAACTAGGACAGGGTTACAGTATTGGGACAAGCTAGACAAAAACAAGCATGAGAATTCCTGGAGGCCTGGTTTTCAATCACTGATGCAATTAACAAACATGTTGAAATAGACCCCCTCTACATACCACGACAGTACAAATCCGGAGACCAGACTGCCCGCCATGACAGACTGGACCGTATAAATTCAGAGCGGGACGGAACAACAGCGCTTCAATGGAGGCTACACACCGCTGACGATGTTGCCTAGAAAGGACATGAAATGTTTGCATGAAAACCAGTCCGCTCGGCCTGCCAATCAATTCCAGCTAGCATTCAAATTCAGCCATTGGGAAGTCTAATAGAGTGTTGCCTTTATTTCAGTGGGAATTGAATATATAAAAATGTGGTTGTCATGCTAAACTTATTCAAGGCACTAGTCAGGCCATAGTTGGAATACTGTGAATAGTTTTAGAACATAGAACAGTACAGCACAGTACAGACCCTTCAGCCCACAATGTTGTGCTGACCTATTATCCTACTCTGAGATCAAACTAACCTGCATACTCTTCGTTTTACTATCATCTATATGCCTATCCAAGAGTCGCTTAAATGTCCGTAATGTAACTGACTCTGCTACCACCGCTGGCAGTACATTCCACACACCCACCACTCTCTGTGTAAAGAATCTACCTCTGACCTCTCCCCTATACCTTCCTCCAATGACCTTAAAATTATGCTCCCTTGTGATAGCCATTTCCACCCTAGGAAAAAGTCTCTGGCTATCCACTGTATCCAGTCATCTTGTACACCTCTATCAAGTCACTTCTCATCCTTCTTTGCTCCAATGAGAAAAGCCCTAGCTCCCTCAACCTTTCCTCATAAGACCTGTCTTCCAGTCCAGTCAACATCCTGGAAAATCTCTTGTGCACCCTCTCTAAAGCTTCCACATCCTTCCTATAATGAGGCAACCAGAACTGAACACAATCTTCCAAGTGTGGACTAACCAGGGTTTTATAGAGCTGCTCATGGCTCTTAAGCTCAATTCCCTTGCCAATGAAAGCTAACACACCATACGCCTTTTTAACTCTATCAAGTTGGGTGCCAACTTTGAGGATTCTATGGACATGGACCCCTAGATCCCTCTGTTCCTCCACACTGCCAAGAATTCTGCCATTAACCCTGTATTCTGCATTAAAATTCAACCTTCCAAAATGAATCGCTTCAAACTTTTCCAGGTTGAATTCCATCTGCCACTTCTTTGCCCAGCTCTGCATCTTGTCATAGAATAGCATCTCTACGCTATAGAAACAGGCCCTTTGGCCCAACAAGTCCACACCAACCCTCAAAGCATCCCACCCAGACTCATCCCCCTATAACCCACCTAATCTACACATTCCTACGGGCAATCTAGCATGGCCAATTCACCTAACCTGCACATTTTTGGACTGTGGGGGGAAACCAGACCACCCAGAGGAAACCCATGCAGACACAGGGAGAATGTGCAAACTCCACACAGCCAGTCACCCAACGCTGGAATTGAACCCAGCTCCCTGATGCTGAGGCAGCAGTGCTAACCACTGAGCCACAGTGTCGCCCTAAACACCACCCTGTCAACGTCCCATTGCAACTTACAACAGCCCTCCACACTAACAACAATTCAACCAACCTTCATGTCATCAGCAAACTTACTAACTCATCCTTCCACTTCCTCACCCAAGTCATTTATAAAAATCACAAAGAGAAGAGGTCCCAGAACAGATCCCTGTGGATTACCACTGGTCACCGAGCTCTAGGCTGAATACTTTCCATCTACTACCACCCTCTGTCTTCTACTGGATAGCCAATTCTGTATCCAGACAGCCAAATTTCCCTGAATCCTACGTCTCCTTACTTTCTGAACGAGCCTACCATGGGGAACCTTATCCAACACCTTTTTAAAATCCATATACACCACATCCACTGTTTTGTCATCTCCAAGAATTCAATAAAGCTTGTGAGGCATGACCTGCCCCTCACAAAGCCATGCTGACTATTTCTAATCAAACTATACTTTTCCAAATAATCATAAATAGTATGCCTCAGAATCCTCTCCAATAATTTGCCCACCACAGAAGTAAGACTGACTGGTTCTGTATTTCCCAGGGTTATTCCTATTCCCTTTCTTGAACAAGGAAATAACATTTGCCATCCTCCAATCATCTGGTACTACTCCAATGGACAATGAGGATGCAAAGATTATCACCAAAGGCGCAACAATCTGTTCCCTGGCTTCCCGTAGTAACCTTGGATATGTCCTCTCTGGCCCAGGGGACTTGTCTGTTCTCATGTTTTTCAAAATTTCTAGCACAACCTCCTTCCTAACGTCAATCTGTTCGAGCATATCAGCCTGTTTCACGCTCTGGTCACAAACGTCAAGGTCCCTCTCACTGGTGAATACTAAAGCAAAGTATTCATTAAGGACCTCCTCCGACTCCAGGCACAAGTTTCCTCCACTATCCCTGATCAGCCCTACCCTCACTCTGGCCATCCTATTGTTCCTCACATAAGTATAGAACGCCTTCGGGCTTTCCTTCATCCTACCTGCCAAGGCTTCATGCCTCCTTCTAGCTCTCCTAAGTCCATTCTTCAGTTCCTTCCTGGCTACCTTGTAACCCTCTAGAGCCCTGTCTGATCCTTGCTTCGTCAACCTTAAGTAAGCTTCCTTCTTCCTCTTGACTAGATGTTCCACATGTCTTGTCATCCAAGGTTTCTTCACCTTACCATCCCTTCCTTGCGTCAGTGCTCCCTAAACAACTTCCACCTTTCTGTCATGTATTTCCCTGATAACATCTGTTCCCAGTTTATGCTCCACACTTCCTGCCTAATAGCATTGTAATTCCCCCTCCCCCAATTAAATACTTTTCCATACTGTTGGCTCCTATCCCATTCTATGACTTTCGTAAAGGTCAGGGAGTTGTGGTCACCACCACCGAAATGCTCTTCCACAGAGATCTGACACCTGGCCTGGTTGGTGGCCAACCACCAAATCCAATATGGCCTCTCCTGTAGTCAGCCTATCTACATGTTGAGCCAGGAATCCTTCCTGGTCACACCTGACAAAATCAGCTCCATCCAAACTATTTGCACTAAGGAGGTTCTATTCGATATTAGCAAAGTTGAAGTCACCCATGACAACAATCCTATTACTTCTGCACCTTTCCAAAATCTGCCTCCCAATCTGTTCCTCAGTGTCTCTGTTGCTATTGAGAGGTCTGTAGAAAACTCCCGACAAAGTGACTGCTCCTTTCCTGTTTCTGACTTCCACCCATACTGAGTCAGTTGACAAACTCTCCTCGACGACCTCCCTTTCTGCAGCAGTGATACTATCCCTGATTAGCAATGCCACTCCCCCCACCTCTCTTACCTCTATTTCCCTATTTCTTTTGAAACATCTAAATCCCAGAACATCAACAACCATTCCTGCCCCTGTTATCCAAGTCTCCATTATGGCCACAACATCATAGATCCAAGTACTGATCCATGCTCTAAGTTCATCCCCCTTATTCCTGACACTTGCGTTCAAAATGGACACACTTCAACCCGTCACACTGGCTGCAACTTTGCCTTATCAACTGTCTATCCTTCCTCACAGACTCTCTGCAAACTGTATCTGCCTGAACACTGGCTACCCCATCCTCTGACGCGTAGCTCCGATTCCCATCTCCCTTCCAAACTAATTTAAACCCTCCTGAAGAGTTCTAGCAAACCTCCTGCCAAGGATATTGGTGTCCCTCCAGTTTAGGTGCAACCCACCCTCCTTGTACAGGTCCCACCTTCCCCAGGAGGTATCCCAATGATCCACATATCTGAAGCCCTCCGTCCTACACCAGCTCTGTAGCCACGTGTTCAGCTGCACTAGCTCTCTATTCCTAGCCTCACTAGCCCGTGGCACCAGTAGTAATCCTGATTACTACTCTGCTCGTCCTGCCTTTTAGCTTCCAACCTAACTCCCTATATTCACTTTTCAGGTCCTCATCCCTTTTCCTAGTTATGTCATTGGTACCAATGTGTACCACGGTTTCTGGCTGCTCACACTCCCCCTTAAGAATCCTGTAGACTCGATCCGAGACATCCCTGACCCTGGCACCCGGGAGGCAAAGTACCATTTGTGAGTCTTCTTTGCGACAACAGAATCTCCTGTCTGTTCCCCTAACCATTGACACTCCTATCACTATTGCTCTCCTATTCTCACCCATTCCCCTCTGAGCCACAGAGCCAGGCTCAGTGCCAGTGACCTGGCCACAATGGCTTTCCCCTGGTAGGTCGTCCCTCCCCAACAGTATCCAAATGGTATACTTATTATTGAGGAGAACAGCCATAGGGGACCCCTGCACTGCCTGCCTATTATCTTTCCCTCTCCTAACAGTCACCCAGCTACTTTTATCCTGGAACTTAGGTGTGACTACCTCCCTATAACTCCTCTCTATCACCCCCTCAGCCTCCAGAATGATAGAGTTCATCCAGCTGCAGCTCCAGTTCCCTAATGTGGTTTGTGACGAGCTGAAGTTGGGTGCACTTCTCGCAGTGAAGTCGGCAGGGACACTAGTGGTGACCCTTACCTCACACATCCTACAAGAGGAGCATGCAACTGCCCTAGCTTCCATTCCCTCTGCTCTATATTGTCAAAAGAGATAAAGAGAAAGGGAAAAAAAGAAGAAAAGACCTCACCTTACTGACCCTCCACACAGTCTTTTTTTTTGGTGAGAGGAGGAGTTTGGTTGGGAGACACTACACGTGTAGTGTTTTGGGTTTAGCCACTACCCGACTACATTAGTTCACTTACCCAACAGTCCCCATGTCTGCATTTGCTCCTGCTCAGCCTTCACTCCACCTATTCACAAGGTAAGTACTTTATGTACAAACTTACCTTCCTGGCTGCCCCCGGCTCATATCAAAGGAAAGATAAACTGGCATTGTAGGAAACCCAGAGAAGGTTCACTTGGTTGATTCTGGGTATGGAGAAGATATCTCATGAGGAAAGGTTAAGTAGGTTGGGTCTGTATTCTTTGGAATTTAGAAGAATGAGCAGTGACCTTATTGAAACATATATGATTCTTATGAGGCTTGCCAGAGTCGATGCTGAGAAGTTATTTTCCCTTGTGGGAGAGTCTCGGACCAGAGGGCATAAACTCCAAGTCAGGCGTTGCTCATTTAAGTCAGATGTGGCAGTAATTTTTCTCTTGGAAGGTAGTCAGTCTGTGGAATTCGTTACTGTAGAGTTCTTTTGAGGCTGAGATAAGTATATTCAAGGCTGAAGTAGACCAATTTTTTTATCAGTAAGGGAATCAGTGTTAATACTAATAAGTCTGGAAATTGGAGTTGGGAATGATCAGATCTGCTATGATCTCACTGAAAGGCAGAGCAGACTTGTTGGGCCAAATAACCTACATCTGCTTGGAAATCTTATGGTCTTGTAATGGTAATAAACATCTTTTTCAGTGTTAAAGAAAATCTGCAGTTTTGTGTGCCTATGCTTCAATAAATGACCAGCACTTTAAATATAAACAATCTATCAAGTCAGTTTTAAGTCTGAACTGTGTCTTGTCCAATAGTAACAGTTGCTGAGATCATAACAGTTCCCAATAACTTTAAAATCTATTGTGGATTTTTCTTCTTTCATAGCGCATTACACAATCTAACAGTCCTGTGTTAGGTAAAAAAAAAATTCTAAACTTGTCCTTTAGTCTTATTGGTGATTTTTAAAAAAATTATATCCCTTGTTACCAATTTAACAATTAATGGAATATTTACTTCATTGAAACTCCATACAATTGTAAACTTCTATATTCTAGTGAACAATCTTGACTCAAGAAACATCAATACTGTTACAATATCTAACTGTACTTTGTTTCAGTTTGAGTTCTGATAAAGGATGGAATCGAGCAACAGATCAAAATTCACTCCAAAAAAGAAATTAAAATCATCTAAAGCCAACTTAAAGGATTCTGAAGAGATGGTGCAAAATTACCCAACAATTAAACCAAGGGGTTTCTATTCAGAGATTCTTGCTTCAGGAGCATCAACCATTCTGGGGGTAAGTGCTGTGAATATCTATTGCATGCCATGCACGGCCAAACCACTTCTAATGGTTAGGGTTACTGTATACTACATCTAGAAAACTGCATTAATGAGCATACTTGACTCTCTCCCAAGTCCGTGCACTACAGAGATTTCAGAACAATCACCTGTCACAAGAGCATTTTACTGGTTTTGGTTGTGGTAATACTTATCTGAAATGTAAATGTCTCAATTTTGCCTCAGCCCAAGCCAAGCTTTGAGAAACTACATTCAGGAAGTGCTACACCTGCCCC
>JAHRHZ010000069.1:1562866-1577109 GCA_024137785.1 Ginglymostoma cirratum | reverse complement strand
GAAAGCTGACGTTTCGGGTCTGGACCCTTCTTCAGAAAAAGGGTCCAGACCCGAAACATCAGCTTTCCTGCTCCCCTGATGCTGCTTGGCCTGCTGTGTTCATCCAGCTCTAAACCTTGTTACCTCAGATTCTCTAGCATCGGCAGTTCCCAGTATCTCTCTCAACGCATGAAAAACACGTTTTCTTCACGTTTTTTGGCAGTTAGCTTAAAATCTGTGCTTCCTAGTTACCAACCTTTCTATCACTGGCAACTGTTCTCCTAATTACTCTTATCAAAATTCTTTGTGATTTTGAAAGATTAAATCTCCCCTTAATATTTTTCTTCAAAGGAAACAGCCCAGCTAATCTAGCTTCTCCACACAACTGAAATCTTTTGATGTTATTGCCTTTAAGTAATTTTTCTCTCTATCTCACAATGTTTGGCATCCTTCCTAAAACGGGCTGGCCAGAATTAGGTCCTGGGCTGTAACTGATGTTTTATGAACATTTTGCAGAGTGTTGGTACTCAGTGCCTCTATTTGCCATTTGCCTTTTTAACAACCTTCTCAACTTGTTCTGTCGTTTTCAGAGACTTGTGTATACGTATAGCGTCCACATTTTCTGTTTCTGCACCCATTTTAAAATCGTACCATTTAGTTTATTTCCCTTTTTCTCATTTTTCCATCCAAAACGTTTCATGACAGTGGTTGCTGTTATAACTCATTTGCTATGTGTCAGCTTTTTTCACCAGTTTGTCTAAGTCCTCCTAAAGTTTAGACTATCTTTCCATTGTTTACTACCATTTCCTTTCTTTATCAACTGAAATCTTTAGAATTCTTACCTTTATGCATCAAAGCTACTAGACTTGAGATTTAATTGATCAAAAAATTGGAACTGGCAAGTGATAGTTAATTTAAAACTCTGTTTGGAAATGGGCCTCAGACAGAGTATACAATGAACAGCCAACAGGGCTCATGTGGCACAGTGGTAGTTTCCCTGCTGTTGAGACCGTCACTGTTTTTCTTTACCTTTTTGCATTTTTGGTGAGCAGCAGTTTACTTTGGAAAGGAGGAGAGAGGAAATAAGCTGTTTATTTATGGGAACTGGCCTGGAAAGAGAATTAATTAATATTTTAAGAACATTGCAGATGTTTCAGCACCAGCATGTGTTATGTTTAAGAACTGGCAGCTGGTTGGATGTTGCATTGGTCAATCAAGGGGATGCTGGTACTGGCCAGCCAACTACAGAGAATGTGGGTGAAAAAAAAGAAGTTATAGTCTGAACTGGGTTTCTTGGGCAGAATGTTGTGTGCTATGAAGCTGTCGGTCTGGAAAGATGTGTTTGATTTTTACACCCTCTAGTTTAATCTTCATTAAAGAATTATTGAATGCTCTCAAAAGAATCCCAGTTCATAAGAAATAAGTGAATATTTCTCGGAGCCTGCTAGAAGCCTTTTGCATTGACTGGTGACTTTGGAACTCAAGCAAGATACAATCCTATATATCTGTAATACAACACATCATTCAAGGATTCCATAAGGACCTGGTACTCATTGCTGAAATGTTTATTGAACCAGCAAATTACAACTCTTTTTTTCAATCTATCCCTTAACTCTGTGTGTGTGTGTGTGTGTGTGTGTGTGGGTTACAATCAAAGAAGATTGGCTTTAAATTAGACATTAATTAGATTATCTATTTAGCGTTGCTCTACTAAAGTCACAGTATACATAACAAATTGTTTTTCTTTTGTTTAAGCTATAAACTCGGTGTCTGGTATCTATTATTTTAAAAGTCTGGTTAGGAACAATTGGACAATTTTGAAGGTCATTGAACATTTTAATTTCACTGTGTTGCAAATCTAATATTAATGAGTCTGATTTGGTCGACTTTGCAATCCTTGTGTCATAACATGGCATCTGAGTCACGGATCCCAGGTTCAAGTCCCACCTGCTCAAGAGGTATAATAACATCTCTGAAAAGGTTGATTTAAAAAGAAAAGCAGCCAATTTGCTACGGTCTGTTTAGTGCTTCTGGCCAAAACATATTTATACTCATGCTTTCAAATAATGCTTTATAGTATTTTTGTCTGGTGATGCTCCAGCTTGAACAAACTATATAGACATTTTACAGCTGTTAGTTATTATTCTGTTTCTATCTTCATAGATGTAAAATGACCTACTGACTATTTCCAACATCTTCTGTTTTTAAATGCTAATTAATATTTATGTTTGGAAAAGTTTGAGTCTAATAACATACTACTTTATTTTTCTTAGAATGTTCAAGAAGGTCCTGAGGTTTTAAGGCACTATCTAAATCAGTCAGGCCAGCAGTACTACACTCCTCAAGGTAAGTACCTATTGACTGTAGTACATACTGAAATAAAAATTGAAAGATGTACAGCAGGGTGATGATTTACCAGCACCCATTTTACACCAATGATAAAGTCAAAGTATGTCCCTAATATTATAGATGAGATTGAATGTAATGGTTAAACAAATGTATCAAATTTTTGGTAAGGCATTTGTGATTCATAAATGTAGTTTAGTTTCTATGTATGAAGCTGTTCTCCAATCTTCCTTCAATCCTTTTTGATCTAGGTCAGAAATCACGTGACACCAGGTTATAGTCCAACAGGTTTATTTGAAAACACAAGCTTTCAGAGTCTTACTGCTTCTTCAGATAAGAAGAACATAAGAACATAAGAACTAGGAGCAGGAGTAGGCCATCTGGCCCCTCGAGCTAGCGGAAACAACCTCCCTGCCTCCACATTATCTATTCCCTTCATAATCTTATGTTTCTATAAGAACATAAGAACTAGGAGCAGGAGTAGGCCGTCTGGCCCTTCGAGCCTGCTCCGCCATTCAATAAGATCATGGCTGATCTTTTCGTGGACTCAGATCCACTTACCCGCGCTCTCACCGTATCCCTTAATTCCTTTATTGTTCAAAAAAAATCTACCTTAGCTTTAAAAAAAGTTTACTGAAGTAGTGCCAACTACTTCACTGGGCAAGGAATTCCATAGATTAACAACCCTCTGGGTGAAGAAGTTCCTCCTCCATTCAGTCCTAAATCTGCTCCCTCTAATCTTGAGGCTATGCTCTCTTGTCCTAGCTTCACCTGCCAGTGGGAACATCCCCTCTACTTCTATCTTATCTATTCCCTTCATACTTTTATATGTTTCTATAAGATCCCCACTCAATCTTCTGAAATCCAATGAGTATAATCCTAGCGCACTTTTATCATTTTGTTTAATTCCAACCATTTCTTGCTTCAGTACCATGGATTTGGCTTCTCTGCTCCAATTCCTTCAAGACGCAGAAAATTTGAGGGAAAAACTGTCTGATACCATGGGTGCGACAAATTAAACAAAGGCTGGGAATGTCGGAAATGTTGGAACCCTGCAGCCCAATGGTATCAATGTGGACTTCACAAGTTTCAAAATCTCCCCTCCCTGACCGCATCCCAAAACCAGCCTGGCTCGTCCCCGCCTCCCTAACCTGTCTATCCTTCCTCCCACCTATCCACTTCTCCCACCTCAAGCCCCACCCCCACCTCCTACCTACCAGCCTCATCCCACCTCTTTGACCTGTCTGTCCCCCCTGGACTGACCTATCCCCACCCTAACTCCCCACCTACACTCACCTTTTACTGGCTCCATCCCCACCTTTTTTGACCTGTCTGTCTCCTCTCCATCTATCTACTCCTTTATCCATCTTCTATCCGCCTCCCCCTCTCTCCCTATTTATTTCTGAATCCCCTTCCCCTCCCCCATTTCTGAAGAAGGGTCCAGACCCAAAATATCAGCTTCCCTGCTCCTCTGATGCTGCTTGGCCTGCTGTGTTCATCCAGCTCTAAACCTTTTTATCTCAGATTCTCCAGCATCGGCAGTTCCCACTATCTCTAAATGTTGGAAATACTTGTGCAGAGGGAAAAAGCTTGAACATTTCAGGATCATGATCTTTCGTCAGAATAATGCACTTTCTGTTTTTCTTTCATTTCTAGACTTTGTTGACTTTTCAAATAAAATGTGGCTAATATAGTTTTTCTCTCGGAACCATGTTGTTATTGGACTGGTTCTTTCGCAGTTTGCTTCTGTGCTTAATAACACTTAATTCCCTAATTTTAGTCTCTGCGTTCGATGGGCCTGATGATCTTATAACACATCTAGAATCACAAATATATGGATCAAGTACTGAATTGCAAACAAGGTCTGACTTTACACTGAAATCATTTCAACCAAAGGTGCAAGTTCCATTTCATGTGGCTCCAGGACAGCGTCCCCGCAAACTTGAGATTGAAAGGTATCTTCCACTTCTTTTGGTGCATATCCTTTAATAAAGCATGGGATTGTCACCAGCAGGCTACTAATCTTGCCAAACTTTTTAACATTCGCACAATAAATGTTGAACATTGACTGTGCAATTCAATATGAGAAAGCATGATTAACGTTAGGCTGATGTAAAGTCTAGGCTGCTCATCAGCAACTTGAAGATACTGTCTCTATATATTGCTGTAAGTAGTAGCTGGTTGTTAATATTATCAAACCATCTGTAAATACAACCTTTAAATGAACACAATTAAACTGGAACTTTTTGCCATTTAAATTTAATGGTGTTAGCGATAGGTTAGTTGATAGTAGATGTCTGAATGAAAAGGTGGTACGTACAAGTCCAACTCCAGGACTTGAGCAATAAAATGTATGCTAACTAATGTATTGTTGTAGTTCCAAAATACTGTGTGGCATCTTCCCAGCTCTTGAATAATGTGGACAATGCCAAGTCAATTGGTAAGATGTGGCGAGTCTGATTTTCAACTCGTGGTTTTAAACAAAAGTTTTCCAAAAAGTGGTGAGTGGCCTAATTTTATGTATTTATATCTCATAATTACCAAACCGTGCCTCATTTATTTGCAGTTTTCTATTCTCCCATACTGTGGGAAGATAGTAGACAGCAACTGTAATGATTGTACCAAGATCAGGCAGGTGGGCATCATAGAATATGAGTTCCCTGATGGAGGCTGTTAATCTGGTTCAGTAGGAGCCCTGCCTGACAGGTAAAAACAGGAATGTCAGATATCCTATTCACTGAAAGCTGGCTCAGGATTTTCCACATGTAAATAAAGGGTGACTTAGTGACAAGATACCGGCCTCTGTGTAGATATTTCAATGGCGATGAGAGCAAAGCATGGTCCTGAATAAATTCACCTGCACCAGTCGTCTTTGAGTTGGGGTAAACATGTCTGGCATCATGCCATTATTTGGCAAGCTTGACTCATTCGATCCTGTTGTTGATGACTCGGCTCAGTATGTAGAAAGAATGTATTATTTTTTCTAGGTAACTGACATTGGGGCAGATGAAAAGCAATGAGTAATTCTCCTGGCAGCTTGTGGACCTGCAGCTTTTTCAGTTATTAGGGGCTTAACTTTTCCTAAGGCACCAGTTACTAAACCTTTCAAGAGCTAATGGATTTAGTTAAGGAATATTAAAACCCCAAGCATTCTCTAATTCTGAGTCAAAGTTCAGGGAATCCGTATCAGGATTTTCAAGTAGGTTAAAAGGTTGAGATGACTGGCAGAGGCATGTGATATTGGTTTCACCTTGAATGAGATGCTAAGAGACCATTTGGTTTGTGGGATTAATGATATAACCATGCAAAAGTGCCTACTGGCTGAAGCCCAACTAGACTTCAGATAGGCACTACAATTAGCTTTATCAGGAGTGTCAGAGGTTCTGTTCACTCAGAGCTGACTCTGAGGGAACTGGATAAAAGTCAAGGACTTTCCAAATGTCAATAAAGGTTGACTTGGTGACAGGATACCAGCCTCTGTATCATTATTTTAGCAACAATTCCTAACATGAAAGTCTGAGCTAGTACTTCATGGCTCCATTTCATCATTTGCTCCTTGAGGCTTCCATCTTAGCCAATGATCCCTAACATTTCTGGCCAACAACCATCTGCATCCTTTGTCATAGAATCATGGAGATACACAACACAGAAACAGACCCTTCGGTCCAAAGCGTCCATGCTGACCAGATATCCTAAATAAATGTAGTCCCATTGCCAGCATTTGGCCCATATCTCTCTAAACCCTTCCTGTTCATATATCCATCCGGATGCCTTTTAAATGTTGTAACTATACCAGCCTCCACCAATTCCTCTGGCAGCTCATTCCGTACATGCACCACCCTCTGTGTGAAAATGTTGCCCCTTAGATCCCTTTTAAATCTTTTCCTTCTCACCTTAAACCTATACTCTCTAGTTTTGGATTCCCCCAGCATGGGGAATAGACCTTGTCTATTTATCCTATCCATGCCCCACATGATTTTATAAACCTCTGTAAGGTCATCCATCAGCCTGCAATGCTGCAGGGAAAATAGCCCCAGCCTATTCACTCTCCCTATAGCTCCAACCCTGGCAACATCGTTGTAAATCTTTTCTGAGCCCGTTCAAGTTTCACAACAACCTTCCATAGCAGGGAGACCAGAATTGCGCACAATATTCCAAAAGAGGCCTAACACCCTCAACATGACCTCCCAACTCCTATACTCAATGCACTGACCCATAAAGGCAAGCATACTAAACACCTTCTTCGCTACCCAGTTTACCTGCGACTTCACTTTCAAAGAACTGTGAATCTGCACTTCAAGATCTCTTTGTTCAGCAACACTGCGCAGGACCTTACCGTTAAGTGTATGAGTCCTGCCCTGATTTGCCTATACTCAATAAAGGCAAGCATACCAAATGCCTTCTTCACTATACTATCTAACTGTAACTCCACTTTCAAGGAACTGTGAATCTGCACTTCAAGGTCTCTTTGTTCAGCAACATTGCCCAGGACTTTACCATTACCTGTGTAAGTCCTGCCCTGATTTGCCTTTCCAGAATGCAGCACCTCACATTTATCTAAATTAAACTCCATCTGCCACTCCTCAGCCCATTGGCCCATCTGATCAAGTCTGTTGTGCTCTGAGGTAACCTTCTTCACTGACCACTACACCTCCAAATTTTGGTGTCATCTGCAAACTCACTAACTATACCTCCTATGTTCACATCCAAATCATTTGGATTTGGACAAAAAGCAGTGGACCCAGCACCAATCCTTGTGGCACACCGCTGGTCACGGGCCTTCAATCTGTAAAGCAACCCTCCACTACCACCCTCTGTCTTCTACATTCAAGCCAGTTCTGTATCCAAATAGCTACTTCTCCCTGTATTCCATGTGATCCAACCTTGCTAACCAGTCTGTCATGAGGAACCTTGTCAAACACCTTACTGAAGTCCATGTAGCTCACCGCTCTGCCCTCATCAATCCTCTTTGTTACTTCTTCAAAAAACTCAATCAAATTAGTGAGACATGATTTCCCACGCTCAAAGCCATGTTGATTATCCCAAATCAGTCTTTGCCTTTCCAAATACATATAAATTCTGTCCCTCAGGATTCCCTTCAACAACTTGCCCACCACCTATGTCAGGCTCATTAGTCTATAAGTTCCCTGGCTTTTCCTTACCACGTTTCGAAAATAGTGGCGCCACGTTAGCCTATCTCCAGTCTTCTGGCACTTCGCCTGTGGCTATCGATGACACAAAGATCTCAGCAAGGAGCCCAACAATCACTCCCTAGCTTCCCACAGAGTTCTAAGATACACCTGATCAGGTCCTGGGGATTTATCCACCTTTATGTGTTTTAAGCCATCTAGCACCACCTCCCCTGTAACATGGACATTTTTCAAGATGTCGCCATTTATTTCCCCACGTTCTCAATCTTCCAAATCCTTCTCCTCTGAAAACACTGATGTAAAATACTTGTTTAGTGTCTCCCTCATCTCCTGCAGTTGCACACATAGGTAGCCTTGCTGATCTTTGCGGGGCCCTGTTCTCTCCCTAGTTACTCTTTGTCCTTGATGTATTTATAGAATCCCTTTGGATTCTCCTTAACCCTTTTTGCCAAAGCTATCTCATGTCCCCTTTTTATCCTCCTGATTTCCATCTGAAGTATACTCCAACAGCTTTTATACTGTCATAGGGAATCCCTTGATTTCTGTTCCTGACATATGCTTCCTTTTTCTCTTAACCAAAAGCTCAATTTCTCTAGTCATCTAGCATTCCCTCCACCTACCAGTCTTGCCCTTCACCCTAACAGGAACATAGAGTCCAGAGACAGTCTTTAAGGGGTAGGCGATGGCCTCGTGGTATAATCGCTAGACTATTAATTTAGAAACCCAGCTAACGTTCTGGGGACTCGGGTTCGAATCCCACCATGGCAGTTGGCGGAATTTGAATTCAATAATTAAAAAAAAGTCTGAGAATCTACTGATCGCCATGAAATCATTGTCGATTGTCGGAAAAACCAATCTTGTTCACTGATGTCCTTCAGAGAAGGAAATCTGCCACCCTCGCCTGGTCTGGTCTACTTGTGACTCCAGACTCGCCGCAATGTGGTTGACTCTCAATTGCCCTCCGAAGTGGCCTAGCAAACCACTCAGTTGTATGAATCGCTGCAAAGTCTCAAAGAAGTGAAACCGGACGGATCACCTGGCATCGATCTAGGCACGAGAAAAGACAATGGCAGAAACAGCCCTGTTGACCCTGCAAAGACCTCCTCACTAGCGTCTGGGGGTTAGTGCCAAAATTGGGAGAGCTGTCTCACAGACTAATTAAGCAACAGCCTGACATTGTCTGTAAGGTACGATTCTGTGAGTTTGACTACGTCACAGACACCACCATCACCATCCCTGGATATGCCCTGTCCCACCAGCAGGACAGACCCAGGAGAGGTGGTGGCACAGTGGGATACAGTCGGGAGGGTGTTGCTCTACGAGTCCTCAGCGTTGACTCTAGACCCCATGAAGTCTCATGGCTTCAGGTTAAACATGGGCAAGGAAATCTCCTGCTGATTACCACATACTATCCTCCCTCAGCCGATGAATTAGTACTGCTTAATGTTGAACAACACTTAGAGGAAGCACTGAGGATGACAAGGGCACACAATGCACTCTGGATGGGGGATTTCGATGCCCACAACCAAGTGTGGCTTGGCTTTCCTGCTCCTCTGATTCTGCCTGGCCTGCTGTGTTTATTCAGCTCTACACCTTGTTATCTCAGACTCCAGCTTCGGCAGTTCTACTATCACTAAAAGACATAGCTGCTAGACTGGGCCTGCGGCAGGTGGTGGGGGAACCAACAAGAGGGAAAAACATACTTGACCTCATCCTTACTAATCTTCCAGCTGCAGTTGCATCTGTCCATGACAGTATCGGTAAGAGTGACCATCACACAGTCCTTGTGAAGGTGAAGTCCTGCCTTCACATTGAGAGTAGCTTCCATCGTGTTGTGTGGCACTATCAGCATGCCAAACGGGACAGACTTCACACAGATCTAGCAACTCATGGTTGTTGGAGGTCAATCATCTCAGCTTCAGGATATCTCTGCAGGAGTTCCTCAGGGTAGTGTCCTAGGCCTAACCATCTTCAGCTGCTTCATAATGACCTTCCCTCTATCATAAGGTCAGAAGTGGGGATGTTCGCTGATGACCGCACAATGTTCAGCACCATTCATGACTCCTCAGATACTGAAGCAGTCCATATCCACATGCAACACGATTGGGACAAAATTCAGGCTTGGGCTGACAAGTGGTAAGAAACGTTCAGACTACACAAATGCCAGGCTAAGACCATCACCAATAAGAGACAATCCAACCACCACTCCTTGACATTCAATGGTGTTACCATCACTGAGTTCACCCATTATCAACATCCTGGGTGTTATCATTGACTAGAGACTCACCTGGACTCACCACATAAAAACAGCTGCTACAAGAGCAGACCAGAAGCTAGGAATACTGCAGCGAGTAACTCCCCTCCTGACTCCTCAAATCCTGTCCACCGTCTGCAAGGCACAAGTCAGGAATGTGATGGAATACTCCTACTCCTACCCTCATTAGCTTGTGGCACTGGGAGTAATCCAGATATTACTACCGTCGAGGATCTACTTTTTAAATTCCTGCCTAACTTCCCATGCTCTCTTCTCAGAATCTTGTCCTTTTCACTTCCTATGTTGTTAGTTCCAATGTGCACAATGACCTCCTGCTGGTCCCGCTTCCCTTTGAGAATATTCTGCGCTGTCTCTGTGATGTCATTTATTCTGGCTCCAGGGAGGCAACACACATCTGATGTCTTACTGTCGGCCGCAGAATCGTCTGTCTGTGGCTCCAAATAGAGAGTCTGCTATCACAATCGATTGCTTGGAACCTGGCATACCCCTCATTACATCAGAGCCTGCCTCTGGCTGTCAGTGCTACGTTTCCCTGAACATCCATCACCTCCTACATTTTCCAAAACAGCATACTTGTTCAAGATGGGGATAGCCACAGGAGATGACAGGAGATAGCCATACAGGTCCATTGCAGCCAGTACAGGGAGTAGCAGTAAATTACTTGAAGGGTTGCACAGAGACCACTGAGGATTCTTGTCACTTATCATTTTGGGCTGTTGTCCAAGTCAGTCAAGGGGTTTGGCCACAAATAATCTAGGTGTTGGTTCGCTGAAAGTCAAGGGAAGGTCATCAGGAACTGACTGCCATAGTGGAAAAGCATGGGCAGTCATTTGTAGCAATTGGAGGCAGCATGCTGGGATGCAGAAGGGACAGTAATTGTGACAGGGCAACTCAACATACAAAGGTGGGTGAGGGCAGTGCATTGGTGGAAAGTGGCAACTGGGGAGAGGTGATCAATGGTTGTGAGGGGGTGGTCAGTGCATCACTATGATTAGCATGACTAAGCTGTACCCTTAGGCTCGAGTGTAATTTGGGGAGATGAAAACCTAAATGAAAGAATCCAGTGGGAGTGCGCACAGCTCAGTGGGGACAACAGGGAGTGGAAGGAACAAAGACATGAAAGTTTGTGATGTCTGCTAGATTAACAGGCTGACCCTTTGGCTCTCTCTGCAAAGCCTGACCTGTGCTGGTTCCTGTTCTCAACAAAATTACTAATGTGAATTGGAAATAAAAAAATGCTGTCACCATACCCAGCGAAGGTACAATAAATGTTATTTCCTTCTGAGGACGTGGGCTCTACTTATGGATGATGTGAGGCTCTTCAAAGGGCAACTGCATTAATAGGGCATATCACAGTACAGCTAATGATCAATGTTCCCTCTAAGCTGCAAGTCTGCGCACAGTGATCAGCATGCTGATACCATTTGCAGTAATAACCCTTGATTCCAAAAATTGCTGCCACACACAGGCCTGAGAGGTTTGCACAGAAGAAAAAAAATTATCCAGGGCACTGGTAAAATATATACATATATGTTGAATTCTACATGTGAAATGCATGCAGTGACCAACAGTGTGGAATACAAATTCTCACATGAGCATTTTTGAAAATGTTGTTGATCATTACAAAATGGTTATACTTATCTCTGTGAAGCAGAGGTATTCACAGGTGACTTCAAATGTGGTAGCCACAGGCCACAAAGATAATCCAAAAGCTCATAGGCTACGCAAGAGCATGGAGTTTATTTCTTCTCACCTTGAACGGTAAGTATTTGACAACATGGTCTTAATCAACACTATTTTCCTTGGATGATGTTGGTGAGGTTGCATGAAGCGTTATGGAGCAAAGTTCCAGCAATCCTACTTCAGTTACAATCTCCCACTGTATTTACATTACATGACTTGTCCTGCGTACATTAGAGCAAGGTCCACTACGTCAATCATTATGTCATGACCAGCAACAATCTTCAGCAGTTGCCAAGCAGCTTCTACACAGAGGTTGCACTGAAGATCCCTTCAGGTTGTGGAGAGGTACAGGGGGCTCAGAGTCTATTACCCTTGAAACCACTTCCTCCAGATGAGCAAGATACATTTATGCCATAGACTGAAGATGGCTGGGACACCAGCACACAACTGTGTCATCTGCTGGAGAAGGACTTGCAAAATTAGAAGGCAAGTTGTCATCCCACCCTGGCAGCTAGCAAGGTGGCAGCTGTGCTAAACTTTAATGCAACTGACTGCTTCTAGTGATCCATTGGAGACCTGTGTACGATCTCTAAATTCTCAACCCACAAATTTATCAAGGTTGCTAACTAATATAATTTGTGCCAGATCACACTGGTTCGTCTTGTTTCCCCATGATGAGGTTAGTAGACTTTGCCAAAATAGCTGGATTCGCCCAGGTACAGGGTGCTATAGACTGTATATATCACATTGAGGGCATCATATCATTACGTGGCAGACTTTAGAAAAGTCTTCCTTCCAGTAATTGTGCAGGTTATCTGTGATCATTGGAGCCACAAATTTACAGACCTGTACCAAATACCCTGGAAGCTGCCATGATACCTATATCCTTGATGACTCTTAGGTTCCTGCTTCATTCCAAGTGTTGTGTGGTTTACAAGGATGGACACTGGCAGACAAGGGCTGCCCTCTGCAACCATGTCTGATAACTCCATTACGCAACGCCCTGATTGAGGCCGGGCATAGACATACTGTAGCCCATTCTTCCACCATAGCCATCGTGGAGTAGAAAATAGGCTTCTTGAGGATGAGGTTCTGATGCTTGGATCAGTCTGGGCAATCATGCAGTATGCTCCAGACACAGTGTGCCATGTAATCCTTGCATGCTGTTCTCTGTACAACTGCAGCAGGCAGAGAGCAGATATGATAGGTGCTTAAGTGCTGAGGGAGCAGTATCAGTCTTCCAAGGCAGAAGATGAAGACACTGATGAGGAGAAACATTACTTTAAGTATAGTAGAGTGCTGCAGCGTCGAGTGCAACCAGCCAGACAGTACTTAACTGAAACCTGCTTCTAATTGATGTGATCTAAAAGAGGTCATTATTCATTGACTATAAATTTGTTGATGTTCGAAAGGCAAGCCATCCCTGTTTATTCCCAGAAGTAAATGCCATTTTTCTGTTTTGTCTTTGCTTTTCCAGTTGTTGAATAAAAGTTAACATTTTCAATTGTTTGAAAGCTTTCCAAAATATGATTCTTATACTTTGAACAATCATAAGATGTTATGCTATGCTGGGTATTAGGGAAATATAAAGCATTCCTTCAGATAGAGTTGTAACAATGGTGTGGCACCAAGGATAGGTAGCTTCTGTAGCTTCATAATCTGCTATTGCAGTTTATAAAGACATTCATTTTCCCATGGTTATAAACACAGAGGTTAGTTATTAAGTGCTGATTAGATCATGTTCAGTAAAGGTGTCTAATACTGTGTAATTCTTGGTTTTCTAATAGACGAAGACGACTGTACCAGAGCCATAATTTTAAACAGCTGCTTAAGATGGAAGGAATTAATTCAGATAAGTTGATGCCACGTCACTCTGGACCAGAAAGATATCGTGCCAAGACTGGGAAGAATCCACCACAGTTCACTGCATACCTTCCTTTAGAGGTGATGCACAGTTCGCTCCATAGTTAGATACTTGTGATATTAACAGATGAATGGCTAACACATTCAGAACACAAACCCCTCACCACTAATTTAACAGAACTATGTGTTCATGCATTTTAAAACTATCTGACACTTCTTTTAGTAGTGATCAGATATGATAAATGTTCAAGGAACACTTTTGATGACACTATTACTAATGTATGTATTTTCTGTCAAAATGTATAAAATGAAAGAAATCCAACTGCTCTTTACTTTTGTGTTCATGTTGAGTAATGTTACTGCTGAAATTAGAACACCTTTGCATCAGTATCATTGTAATTTTCCCAGCTGATTGTGCATAGCTGCAAGGTTGGTTTTCTTCCCATCTGTCCAAACAAGGATGCCGAATCGCCAAACTCAAACGAATACATCTACTTGCAGCATTGTCTGCTATTCAGTTTTCAGTATGCATAATCCTGTGGCTTTCTGTATTAGAAATTTATGCTAATTTGTGAACACTGGTCAAAATCAATTGGATAGAAACTAGCTCAATTCATTTCACAATAGCTCTAAAACCAACACAGACAGAAGACAGAGATAACAAGGCGTGGGGCTGGATGAACACAGCAGGCCAAGCAGCATCATAGGAGCAGGAAAACTTGACGTTTTGGGCCTAGACCCTTCATCAGAAATGGGGGAGGGGAAGAGGGTTCTGAAATAAATAGGGAGAGAGGGGGAGGCGGATAGAGGATGGATAGAGGAGAGGATAGGTGGAGAAGAGGCAGACAAGTCGAAGAGGCGGGGATGGAGCCAGTAAAGGTGAGTGTAGGTGGGGGGGTAGGGAGGAGATAAGTCAGTCCAGGGAGGACGGACAGGTCAAGGGGGCA
>JAHRHZ010000069.1:1477239-1561923 GCA_024137785.1 Ginglymostoma cirratum | reverse complement strand
CCCTAACAGTCTGACCAGGATTTGAGCAAAGATTCTATTGCAATGTGGAAAATGTTTAAAAATGATCAGTTCCGTCCGAAATGCAGTAATACATGAGCACGTGAATTAGTTTTAATGTGAGATACAACTGAGATACCTCCTGAGATACCTCCTGCTCTAAGTCCCAAGGAATGAAAGAACTCTGTTTACACCCAAATCCCATAGGTCGATCAATATCTATCTCAAATTATTACCACCAAACATAAAGTCTTATTGTCAATAGTGTTACATTTGTGAACTTCTAATCTGCTGTACTATTGCAGAATATATGAAATTTAGAAAATCATAAACAACACATCCACTATATCTGAAATTATCTCTTTTACAGATAGTAGCTAGGAGGTAGTCACAGGGAATTAATGGATTTTAATTTCTCAAATTACTTCAATAATTTTTCTCTGTGGATATTGGATTACTTAATTCCCTCAATCTTATTTTCTTCTAGATTACCCTCTAATTCTGGAATGCAACTTCTACTGAGAAGACACACAAAATATTTTTGATCAATTCCTCTGGCATTTCCTCATAATGGTTTCTCCTGTTTCTGCTTCTGAAAGCCCAATCTTTACTTTAACTACTTTCTTCCTTTTTGTACACTTCTTAAAAGCTCTTACAATCTGTTTTCATATTCCTGGATAGTTTACTCTTGGACTCTATTTGTCCCTTTGTATCAACATTTGGAGGCCCTTTCTGGTTTTTCAAACACTCCCAAATCCTCAGTTGAGCTGGTAATATGCACAAAACTATACCATTCAGTGAAATGTTTGAAAAATTCATTAGTGAACTCTAGACTGTCATATTTGGTAAAAAATCTCTTCAAATTGGAGGAAGGCTCATTTTGACGGTGTTAGGCGAGAACTTTCAAAAGTTGATTGGGGACGGATGCTTTCAGGTAAAGGGATGGCTAGAAAATGGGAAAATGAGAAACCTTCAAAAATGAGATCACGAGAGTCCAGAGACAATATGTTCCTGTTAGGTTGAAGGGAAGGCTGGATGACTAGAGAAATTGAGGTTGTGGTCCAGAGAAAGAAGGAAGCATAGGTCAGATATAGACATCTGAGAATGAATTAATTCTTAGAGTATAAAGGCAGTAGGAGTATACTTAAGAGGGAAATCAGGAGGGCAAAAAGGGAACATGAGATAGCTTTGGCAAACAGGGTTAAGGAGAATCCAAAGGGATTCTACAAATGCATTAGGACATGAGGGTAACTAAGAAGAGAATAGGGCCTCTTAAAGATCAGGAAGACCACCTATGTGTGGAGCCATAGAAGATACTAAGCGAGTTGTTTACTTGTGGAGAAGATATGGAAGATTGAGAACATGGGGAAATGAATAATGACTTCTTGAAAAACGTCTATGTTACGGAAGACGTGCTGGATGGCTTAAAATGCACAAAAGTGGAAAATCCCTGGGACCTGATTAGGTATATTGTAGAACTCTTTGGGAGGCTAGGGAAGTGATTGCTGGACTCCTTGCTGAGATATTTGTATCATTGATAGCCACAGGTGAGGTGCCGGGACACTTGGAGGTTGGCTGACGTGGTGCCTCTATTTAAGAAACGTGGTAAGGAAAAGCCAGAGAGCAATAGACTGGTGAGCCTGACGTAGGTGATGGGCAAGTTATTGGTGGGAATCCTGAGGGACAGGATTTACATGTATTTGGAAAGGCAAAGACTAATTTGGGATAGTCAACATGGCTTTGAGCATGGGAAATCGTGTCTTACTAACCTGAGTTTTTTGAAGAAGTAACAAAGAGGATTGATGAGGGCAGAGTGGTAGACAGAGTGGTAAAGTGATCGACAAGGTTCCTCATGGTAGACTGGATCACATGAAATACAGGGAAAACTAGCTATATGGATACAGCACTGGCTTGAATGTAGAAGACAGAGGGTGGTAGTGGAGGGTTGCTTTTCAGATTGAAGGCCTGTGATCAGCGGTGTGCCACAAGGATCGGTGCTGAGTCCACTGCTTTTTGTCCAAATCCAAATGATTTGGATGTGAACATAGGGGGTATAGTTAGTGAGTTTGCAGATGACACCAAAATTTGGAGGTGTAGTGGACAGTGAAGAAGGTTACCTCAGAGTACAACAGACTTGATCAGATGGGCCAATGGGCTGAGGAGTGGCAGATGGAGTTTAATTTAGATAAATGTGAGGAACTGCATTTTGGAAAGACAAATCAGGGCAGGACTTATACACTTAATGGTAAGATCCTGGGTAGTGTTGCAGAACAAAGAGACCTTGAAGTGCAGATTCACAGTTCCTTGAAAGTGGAGTTACAGTTAGATAGGATAGTGAAGAAGGCACTTGGTATGCTTGCCTTTATGGATCAGTACATTGAGTATTGGAGTTGGGAGGTCATGTTGAGGCTGTACAGGGCATTGGTTAGGCCACTTTTGGAATATTGTGTGTGATTCTGGTCTCCCTGCTACAGGAAGGATGTTGTGAAACTTGAACAGGTTCAGAAAAGATTTACAAGGGTATTGCCAGGTTGGAGGGTTTGAGCTAAAGGGAGAGATTGAATAGACTGGGGCTATTTTCCCTGGAGCATTGGAGGCTGAGGCATGACCTTGTATAGGTTTATAAAATCATGAGGGACTTGGGTAGGGTAAATAGACAAGGTCTTTACCCTGGGGTGGGGGAGTCCAAAACTAGGGGGCAAATGTTTAAGGTGAGAGGGGAAAGATTTAAAAGGGAACTAAGGGGTAGCTTTTTCACGCAGAAGTTGGTGCGTATATGGAATGAGCTGCAAGATGAATTGGTGGAGGCTGGTATAATTAAAACATTTAAAAGGCATCTGGATGGGTATGTGAACAGGAAAGGTTCACAAGGATATGGGCCAAATACTGGCAAATGGGACTAGCTTTATCTAGGATATCTGGTTGGCATGGACGAGTTGGACTGAAGAGTCTGTTTCCGTGTTGTACATCTCTTTGACTCTATGACTCTGTAGTGATAAACATCATTGTGTAGAGTAATGTAATCACTTGACCTCAAGCCATCCAGAATGATGGTCAACAAAAACCCTTGAAGATGAGCAGGTTCATCCCATGGTCTCTCCATTGAAGTGAGAAGGCCCTCAAGTGTTGTGGTCTTTTCTAGAGCTGGCACAGGTAGTATAGTTGGAGACCATGTCTTCAATGGTCTTCGATAAACCTGGCCATTAGATGGGCTTTTGAGCCCCTGTCTGGGATTTGATAATGCCCAGATGTTCCTGGTGTTAACATTGGAGAATTTCCAACCTGAGGACCCTGGGAATAACAATTTGGTTATTGTAGTTAAGCAACTAGTTCATAACTAAGATGACTACGTCACTCAAAGTACTGTTTTAATATATATTTAGTGGACTGCTGCATTTGTGCACATTCAACATCAGTCTTTTGACAGTATAATCTTTTTCACATTTGTCTGTTTGCTGGGAAGAACTTTGTCAACAACCTCCTCATCAAAGTAGGTTTTCTCACAGGAGTGAAGAACAAAGTATCAGTTTGGAAATTACCTTGGGCACATTCTGTGGTGGTGTCAAATTACAAACAATGCAATCAGAATCTTTTGATTTAAGGTAGTGTCTTTGCCAGTACCTTGGTGTTATGGGAGGTCACTCATGGCATGTGATCCATCTGTAATGTGAATTCGAGGCTTAGGACATAATCTGATAATTTTTTCCACGATGAGCTGAAAGTCAGGGTGTCCTTCTTGATGACCACTTAACTCTGCTCCATAGCTGTCAATGCCATGGATGCATTGTAGAAAGATTATCAAGAAGCATCACGCTGGATTTGAAACAAAACAATCCCTAAGCCAACCGAAAATGCAACAGCTACATCAATGATTGACAGGTCTGCATCATACCAGGCCAGGGTTTGGGTAGGCATGAGTGTGTTTCTGAAAGTATCAAAGGTTTGTTGTTGGTTAATGTCCTAATACCAAGCCTGGCCCTGTTTCAGGAATTGCTGTAGTGGCTTCTCGATGTGTGTGTGCCAGACTGGGTAGGAAAGTGTCCAACTGGTTAAGTATGCCAATAAAGCACTGGCGTCTGGCTATGGTAATGTGGTAAAAAAGGCACTTGATGGCTGCTGTCTTTGGGGATCTGTTTTGACAAATGTGTCCCAACAAACTGATGGTGAGCTTGGAAAACTTACACTTTTGGTTAAGTGTGAGACCCACAGCCAGTGAATGTAGCATCATCCGTACCCCAAGGCCCTCCACGATGCCAATTTTGTTGTATCCTGTGGCAGGAGTGACACTCTGTGCTAATGGCTAGTTGGCAGAGATGTGGTGTTTTCCCACCACAGTGGAGACACTGCACAATGCCCTATGCCTTCCAGCTCTATGGCTGAACCATAGAACCCCTACAGTGTGGACAGAGGCTATTCTGGCAATCAAGTTTTACACCGATGCTCTGAAGAGCATCTCACCCAGACCCAGACGTAGGCCCCCCACCCTATCCTCGTAAGCCTGCATTTACCACAGCTAAGCCACCTAACCTGCACATTCCTGAACACTACAGGGCAATTTAGCATGGCCAATCCACCTAACTTGCACATCTTTGGACATCTTCGAAGGCTCTCCCATATCCACGGTTAGCTGGTGCCTGATGCAGGTTATTACCAAAGAATTAAATTTTTTTCGTGATATAAACAGCATTGCTTTGAAACCTAAAATGGGAATTGAAAACTTTAATGACCTCCTCTTAGGCAGTGTTTTTCTCATCAACTCTGTCATGTTATAATTCCATTAGTTGTTACTAACTGTGTATAGGTGTACTCTGATCTGATCACATCACCTGACTTCAAGTCCAGAAATGATTAATGGGTCTGATAAGTGCTGCAGGTGTTTCTCAAATGGTCTCTGGCTGGCCAATGGCTTTTCACTTTCCTGTCTTTATCAGTATTGACTGGGATTCTTAGTGGATAGTTTGCAAATTGCTACCACCATATTTTACTGCCTTGACCAGCCTCTACCTGCCTTTGACAGAAGAGGGCTGGACACCATTCTGATGCAAACTAATGAACGTTATTTACTATTTACACTATTCATAGAGACAAATTTTAGAGGGACTACATTAGAGCCTCTTGCCTCAGGTTACAGGTACATGTGATTTGACACCACTAATGATACGTTATAGCTATTAGCAAATTATACCCCTTGTATTACAGGGCAAAGCAGTTGCTAAACATCACACGGAAAAATCCCTGAGGATGGCAAAGACTCAGTGCTTCTTACAAATGATGTCCAACTTGTACTGGTTCATCTGTTGGTGAAGGGTGGTAGGTGATAGTTAGCAGGTGACTTCCTTGCCTATGTTTCCTCTGATGCCATGAAACTTCATGGATTGCAGAGTCAATGTTATGAGCTCCTAAGATAATTCCCTCCTGACTATATGCCACTGGAGTTGCCATCTCTGGTGGGATTGTCCTGCTAGTGAAATAGTGATAGGAGTCTAGGACATTGGCAAGCACTAAGGCGTCCCTCAGAGCACTTGGCAGAGATGGCTAAAGCCACTGACGATAATAAGGTAAGCGGGTTCTCTTAACTTTAATTCTGCTTCAGAAATATCAATAAGATTCTGATGTCAAAAACCAGCTTTCCTTCATTTCCCTTCCAATGTAATTGCTAAGTAATGTTAATGGGCCAGGAAACTAAATTCAGTATACTGGGTAAGATGTTGATCTTGTACTAGCTGGGGAGGGCGAGAGTGGGGGAAGGTTGGTAGTGGGGCAGGGTATGGTTGCGGGAAAATTTACAGTAAAATATGTATTATTATTACTAATCATTTACTTGGTTGAGAATTTTATTCCAAACTGAAAGTGGTTGCATTAGGTCATAGCCTTCATTCATAAAATACTGTTAGAGTCCAAGGTAAATAAGTACCTAAATAAATTTCAGTGCATCTGTTAAGTATACGACTATAATTTTCTGTTGACATGCTGTAGGTGTTTGATGATGAAGAATTTGAATGTCGGACACCAGAAGAATGGCTACAACTTGGCTATGAAGAAGGATCTGATGTTAGGAAACCTATCCCAGGAAAAGCACTTCTTCCCAAAGATGACAAGTTAGGACATGGTAAAGTACACCAGAAATATTGTAGTGTATCCAGTGTTGTGATTTTGAATATTATTCTTGTTATTGCTGTAAAGTGTGTGTTTCTCTGATCAGTGACCACCGTCAGAAAGCACAATTATACCTGCATATGTTGTAGGTTTAACATAGCATAAAACAACGCATTTGGTTGGCAGCCCATCTAGCAGTTTAAACATTCACCTCCTCTACCACTGATGTGTGTGGCATATACTGCAGCTGCTCTGCAAGATGCACAGCAGTGATTCACCAAGGCTCCTTGAACACCACCTTCCAAACTCTCATACCACCTAGAAGGTCAAGGGAAGCAGAAGCATTGAAACTGTACCACTTGCAAGCTCCCCTTGAACCATCCTGATTTGGAATTATAATTGTCTCTGAGTCAAAAATCTGGAACTCCCTTTGCAGCAACGGTGTGGATATATCTGCACCAGATGGACAGCAGACTCTGTGCAATGATGTAACTCAGATGTTGGTGAATTGGAAGCCATTCTTTTGATTTTTGTTTAAGACCATTAGACCATAAGAAATAGGAACTGGGGTAGATTGTTGGCTCCTCGAGCCTTCTCTGCCATTCTAGAATCCTGGCTGATCTGACATTCCTCATGTCCACTATCTTGCCCTTTCCCTGCAACCCCTGATTCCCCAACTTATCAAGAATCTATCTCAGCCTTAAATATACAAAAGGACTCTGCCCCACCCCTCCCCCCAGTCCTTCTCTATATCGTATCAACTTTCATTCTGTGACGCTTATCTCAGGTACACATTCAGTAGACTCATTCAAACTATAGTAAATTTAAAGTACAGATCTATATGTCAGATTGTAAGCAACCCATATTCCAGAGAACGTGGGCACATGACACAAAACCTGACTAATGTCTTGGTCCAACTAGAACATGAGTTGAACTTGAAATGTGTGATATCAATTAAAGGAACTCACTAAAATTGATGTCCATGGGGATTGGGAGAAAAATCCTTGGAACCAGAAGTCATATGTAGGAGTGGTCTACTAGATTTGTAGAGCACAGCTAAAAGTATTGCAAGACCCCTTAATCGTCTATATTCAAATAATATACAAACCGCTAAGGTTTTGAAGTAGATTTGTAGCTCAGGTTGTGAGTGTTGAGGTTGATTGGCTTGCTGAGCTGGTTTGTTGTTTCGCAAACGTTTCGTTACCATGCTGGGTAACCTCCTCAGTGTAGCCTCCAATGAAGTGTCTGTCTGTTTTCCCGCCTGGTTTTTAAACTCTGGAGTCCGTTGAGCTGGATTGCCTCACTTCCGGTTTTGCTAAGTGGTACACATAGACCTCGACCCCATATACACTCCACTACAAAGAAAAACCGGAAGTGAGGCAATCCAGCTCAACGGACTCCAGAGTCTAAAAACCAGGCAGGAAAACACACTGACGCTTCATCGGAGGCTGCACTGAGGATGTTACCCAGCATGGTAATGAAACATCTGCGAAGTAACAAACCAGCTCGGCGAGCCAACCAACCTCAATATACAAACCGAATATTTGCACCCTGTTCTCATAAATTAATCCTTTTTACCATAGCATAATTCTCAGGAATATGCACTATATCTCCTACAAGGAAGTAAGAACACGAGAAATAGGAGTATGGTGACCTGTATGACACCTTCAGCCTGCTTCACCATTCAATATGACCATGATTAAGCTTTACCTCAACTCCACTTTCCTGCCTGATTCCTTTGTCCCTTGATTCCCCAAGAAATCATAAAACTATCTTAGATTTAAATGAACGATGGAGTATCCACAACCTTGTGGGATATAAATCTCAGATTCCTGACCTGAATGAACAAATGTCCTCGCCTCAGTTCTAAATAATCAACCATGTCAGGCTAAGGATATGCTTGTATTCTAGACTCCTCAGCGATGGCAAATTTAAGAATTTTGTATATTTCTTTTATAGTTTTTTTATCATAAAAAGCAACCCTTTCATCCCAGGAAGCAATCTATTAAACCTACATTCTACCAGATTGATGGCAAGCATATCCTTATGTAGACTTAGGTACCAAAACAATACACTGTACCGTAAGGGGAAATGATGGTCTAGTGGTGGCATCATGAGGCTATTGATCTAGAGACACAGATAATGTTCTGGAAAACTGGGTTTAAGTATCACCATGGCAGAGGGTGGAATTTGAATTCAATCAAAACCATATAACTACTGTTGATTGTTGGAAAATCCCACTTGGTTCACAAAACCAGAAACTACAATCCTTACCTGTCCTGGCCTATATGTGACTACAGCCCTACAGCAATATGGTTGATTCTTAACTGCCCTCTGGGCAATTAACAATCAACTACAAATGCTGGCTTATGCAACGATGTTGACACCCTAAGAATGAATAAAAATAAAAGTCTCATCAAATCCCTGTATAATTGCACCAAGACATTCTTATTCTTGTAATTTGCAATAAAGGTCAGTGTGCCTTTTGATTTGTTCATTGCTTCCTGTCTTCATGCTAACATTCTGTGCTGCTTGCACAAGTGCACTTAAGTCTCCCTGAACGATAACGTTTAAAAGTTTCAAGCTTTTTTAAAAATTCTGATTTTCTATTCCTGCACAAGTGTTCATTCCCACCCCAGAAATGCACTGCTGACCACATTGGATTGGATTCTTCCATTGGTTTCCAGTCTAAAAAATAGGTAATTCAAATATTCAAGTAAAGGTCCTCTGTTCGTGAAGTATGCTTCTGTGGAATTGGGTTACCCCAGTAACTGATCTGATCCACCACATCAAAGGTTCACTTAGTAACTCATGGTGCTAACAGGCAACAAAGACCTATCATTAGTCTTGTGAGATAATTGGAGAATGGTCAAATAGTTGATTTGCAGGGTCTGAGATGTAGAATAAACTACAAATGCAGACAAGAACAAATTATTCAAGCCGTCTTTAGCTGTGGTATGCCAAGTACTATTTTTTAATAAAATATTTTTCTTACTCTTCAGATGATCCTAAAAGTGATTCACTTGGCTACAGGTGGTATTTTGTTGGCGTTCTGGACTATGACAAGGAAAAGAAGCTCTATCTGGTGCAAAAAGCAAATAGTTATGATTTAATTCGAGATGAAAAAAATCAAACAGTTGTGAATGGTGGCATTACTGAAACTGGTATGTACATTCTAGGTGTAAAATTTAGATGTCTTGAAATGCACAATTTACATGCATAATAAGATGTACTCCAGCTAAAGGCTGATAACAACACTTGAAATGTGCCTGTCTAAAAAACACAAATTCTCTCGAAATAACACATTTCATTTAAATAACAATGAAATATCTATCCTGTACTGGGTAAATAAGTAACTGGTGTAACTAGAAATTTGGATCAGAATTCATGTTTAACCCATTCCTGCCCAAATCCTCTTAAATCTGCTCTTTATTCATTCTCGTATGATTGCCTCGTACTGAATGCACACATGGCAACTGATGGTTCCTTTCACAGCAAAATATTGTATTTATTTTATATCATTGCAATTAAAGGTTACAAAAATTATAATTTATTGTATCTTCATTAGAGGTAACAAAGAATTATCACCTGGCTGCCATAATAATCTTTTATCAATTTTCAAGAAGCTATCAAGCCATCTTGCAAGTTCAAATTTCTCATTTCAGTTACACAGTAATTATGCAGGCATTTGGAGTAAAGGACACGTTTCATCCTACACTAAACTTTGTTGAAGCATTCCATGACCTAGAGTCATATAGTACAGAAGGAGACCCTTCGGTCCAAATCGTCTGTGCCGATCAATCATCCCAATCTGATCTAGTCCCGTTTGCCAACATTTGGCCCATAACCCTCTTAAACCCTTCTTATTCATACATCCATCTAGATGCCTTTTAAATGTACCAGCCTCCACCACTTCCTCTGACAGTTTGTTCCGTACACACACCACTCTCCGCGTGAAAAGTTGCCCCTCGGGTCCTTTTTAAATTTTTCTCCTCTCGCCTTAAACCTGTACCCTTTAGTTTTGGACTCCCCCACCCTCGGAGAAAGATTTTGGCTATTCATCCTATCCGTGCCCCTCATGATTTTATAAATCTCTATAAGGTCATCCCTCCGTATCCGATGCACTGAGGAGAGAAAAGCCCCAGTCTATTCAGCCTCTCCATATAATTCGAGCTCTCCAGTTTCGGCAACGTTCTTGTAAATCTTTTCTTCTGTCAAACCCTCTTGTTTCACAACATCCTTCCTGTAGAAGGGCGATCGGAATTGTTTGCGATATTCTAAAAGTGGCCTAAGCAATGTCCTGTACAGCCACAACATGACATCCCAACTCCTATCCTCAATGTTCTGACCAATGAAGGCGAGCATGCCAAATGCCTTGTTGGTACCGCCCTGTCTATCTGTGATTACACTTTCAAGGAACTAAGCAACTGCACCCTAGGTCTCTTTGTTTGGCAACACTACCCAGAACCCTATCGTTAAGTGTAGGAGTCATGCCTTGGTTTGCCTTACCAAAATGAAACACACAACATTTATCTAAATTAAACTCTATCTGCCATTTCTCAGCCCATTGGCCCATTTGATCGAGGTCCCATTGTACTCAGATAATCTTCTTCACTGTCCACCACACCACCTAATGTGGTGTCATCTGCAAACCTACTAGCCATACCTCTTATATAAATGATTTGGAGGTGAATACATTTAACAAAAAGCAGTGGACCCAGCACCGATCCTTGTGGCACACCATTGGTCACATGCCTCCAGTCTGAAGAGCAACCCTGTACCATCACGCTCTGTCTCCTACCTTCAAGCCAATATTGTATCCAATTGACTAGCTCCTTCTGGATTCCATGTAATCCAACCTTACTAAACAGTCTCCCATGTGGAACCTTGTCGAGCGCTTTGCTGAAGTCCTTTTTAACAATGTCTACCGCTCTGCCTTCATCAATCTTCTTTGTCACCTCTTCAAAACACTCAATCAAGTTAGTGAGACTTTATTTCCCATGCTCAAAGCCATGTTGACTAGGACATGTTGGGGCCAAAGGATTTCGAGTAAACAATTGAACTTTCCAGTTTGTTCCATTATTTGAACGGATCATGGCTGATCTGTATTGCAACACCTTCTACTTGTCTTGATTCCATATCCCTTAATGAAAGAAAGCATTTATATAATACCTTTCACAACAATCCAAACAGCCATACAGCCAATTAAAAACTTTCAAAGGGTAGTCACTTTGATGTTGGGGAATGTAGTAGCCAATTTGTGAACAGCAACGACCCATAAAAAGCTTAGCCATTCAATTGAAAGAGCTCATAAGAGTGCATGATTGAGATGGCCACTCAGCTATTGAAGCAGGAGTATGATCAAGCATGCAGAATGACACAACAACTGATTTGTGCATGTTTTGCCAGTAAAGGGCCTATGAGCCTCTGGAATTTTTGGGGCAATAAAGTGGGGTGATCGGGTGATGGTAACGGAGGTACTCAGTTAGCTTTGTTGTACAGCTGACCGTAAGCAAGGAAGTAATAGGATTGTAGTACATGGAGCTAGAGTCAAGGAGAAGCATTGATTATATTACTGGAAGAAGCAATTCGGAATGTCAGAATCAGCACCACAGGACACTGCATACTTAGGCAGATGGTCTAGTTTTGCACTCACACTTGAAATGAAAGATTGCACTTATGACTTCACAGCACTACTTCAGTGTTGTATCAGCCTGGATTTTGTGCTCAAATCTTTCCATTAGGAATGGAAAACATTATATTTTCATTAACAGGTAAGAGGACAGGGAACATGGTCAGGGAAAATCCTGTGTACTGTCTGTAATTTGTGAGGATTAAGTAGAGTCTTATGAAAATTCCTTATATATTAATGATTGTGATTGATTACAGGTGAGAGATTGGAGTTGCCCAATCAGTTTTGGATACCACGGGTCCGTTTGATGTTCATTGCAGAGGATCCTGTTATTTTTTCAAAGCGAGTGGCACAAGCTCACTTTCTACGTCAGAAGACAGAAGCACTGCTGCTGTACAATCTTTATATTGACTGCATGCCAGTTGACACGCTTAGGTTTCTGGATGAAGAAAGTTTTATAAGAATGAAGAAATGGGCTTTTAGCACTCCTGGATTCCGAGATAAATCTGCGTATGTATATCATTTTAGCAGCCTATATCCATGAAGAACTGCTTTGAGACAATCCAAATTCAGTCCACTTTGGATTTTCAAAATCTGTGGGGGGAAAAAAACTTTCATCCCATCTGGGTTTGCATTTGATTCTCGGTCCTAAACATTGCAGTATTCAATTGGCAGTGGTGATATGTCTTTAGTTTTCAGTTTCCAATTCTTGATTAGTTACTAATGAGAATAATAATAATAATATTATTAAAGTGAAAGTCTCTCGAAAACAGACACTCCGAACCAACCTCACAAAACAAATCATACACTAGTCTACTGATATTCAACTGATTACCCTGACATTCCCTAATGCCTATCTTTCATGTTACTTTGGTTGGCTTTGTACTATTAGTTAGTGCTACATCTCAGGCTGCAGCATGACTAGTGGAAGGCTGCTGATTGTGACTGGAGATAGATTGAAGATAGCCTTGCAGGATGACGTCAAGCAGCTCTGGGTCCCTAGCATCCAGAAGAATATTTATAGCCAGTATATAGAAAGCATGGCAAGGAAGGGGCAGTTCTGAACCTAATATTCATAACTGAGCCCATGCAGGGGGAAAGCATATCAGTAAGGAAGCATTTTAGAGATAGTGACCGTAAGTTAGTTAGATTTAGGATAGTTATGGAAAGGATAAGGATGGGCCAGGAATAAATGTGAGGTTGTAGATTTGCTTGCGAAGCCAGTGTGTTTGGTTGCAGACCCTGCAAGTCTACAACCTCATCCACGACCCAAGCTACAAACCTTCTCAAAAACTTCAGGAATAAATATTCCAAATGGGGAAAAGCTAACTTTATTAAGATAAGCTATGATTTGGGCCAAGTAGACTGGGAACAGCTACTTGCAGATCAAATGGAGGCTATTAAGGAAGAACAAATGAGAACACAGATCAAATATGCTCTTGTAATGTTAAAGGGTGGGATCAAATTTGAGAATCCTTGATGTCACAGAACATAAAAAAAAGAGAAGCTTTTGTCAGATATCAAGTGCAGAGTCCCTATAGGAGTATAAAAAATGCAGGGGAAAACTTGAAAAGGAAATAGGAAACCTAAGCCAGTGTATGAGAAAGAATTGGTAGGTACAATAAAGAAAAGCCCAAAGTTTTTAAAAAATATATTCAAACAGTTAGGCCCATTAAGGAATGTAGAGGTAACCTGTGGACCAGAATACATGGCCACAGTCCATGATGAAAATTTTGCGTCGGTCTTCACAAAGGAAAAGTTTGCAGGTGTAGACACAGGGTGGAGGACTGTGAATTTTAGAAGAAATTAACATGGAGAAAAAAAAAATGACAGTAGGTTTAGCAACCTTAGAAGTGGATAAATCCATAGGCCTGGATGAGCTGTACTCCAGCTTTTGATGGAGGCGTTGTAGGGGAAATTAGGGCTTTAAGTAGTAATGTTCAGGTTCTCCATGGGCACAGGTTAGGAGACAATGAGAGAGCACTGGAGGTGTCCTAAAAGGGAGGAAAGGATAGACCTGGAAATTACAAGCCACGCAACCTAAACCTGGTGGTAGGAAGGTTCTGAGGGAAGGTCATGTTTGACAGATTTGATCAAATTTTCTTTGATAAGGTAACCAGAAATGTTAACAAGGGTAATTGATTTCATGTGGTTTTCATGGACTTTAGTAGGGCTCTTGATAGGGTCCCTCATGGCAGACTAGTCAAGGAAGTAAGAGGCCATGTAATCCAAGGAAAAATGGGATGTTGGATCCAAAATTGGCTGACAGGCAGACAGGAATGAGTGATGATAAAGGGAGTTTCTCTTACTGGAAATCTGTCACCACTGGGGTTGCCCAGGACTCAATGCTGGTGCCCTTGCTGATTGTGGTGTATATAAATGATTAAGACTCAAATTTAATTGGTATGATCAAAACGTTTGTGGATGACACAAAATTAGTAAGTTATATTATAGGAAGGAACACAACTATAAACTGCAGGAGGATGTTAATGGACTGGTCAGGTAGTCAGAACACTAGCAAATGAAGTTCAACCTGGAAAAGTCTGAGGTAATGCACTTGGGAAGGGCTAACAAGGCAAGTGATTGCATTATAAATGGTAGGACTCTAGAAAGTACTCAAGATCAGTGTGACCTTGATATACTGCATGAAAGAGTGGTTGAGTCAGAAACTCTCTTAACACTGAAGTAGTAATTACATAATCATATGTATTGCCATAGCGCCCCCACAGCTGTGGGCCAAAAGCTGTTAAATAGGATTAGTCCAGTCAGATCTTCGTTGAATGGTGAATGATGAACCAAATAGCCTCTTTCTGTGCTGTACACAGCTATAAGTCTTAGCTTTAGACTGCACCAACTTGGCAGTAATCTGGGTTGACATGCCGATAGGCAGGCTGGAGTGGTAGTGCTGGAAGGATAAATACCCATCAACTTTTTCCTGTATGTCACACTATTAAAACCCTCACTTCTGAAACTTCTGCAGCAGAAGCTATATGCAGCCTTTGTGGAGATGAAAACCGAAAGAACTGCAGATGCTGTAAATCAGAGACATAAATTGAAATTGTTAGAAAAACTGAGCAGGTCTGACAGCACCTGTGGAGAGAAATCAGAGTTAACATTTTGGATCAATTGACTCTTCCTCAGAACTGATGGTAGCTGGGAAAATGTCAGTTTTTATGTAGAAGATAGTGGGGGTGTGCTGTTAAGGAGTAAATGATAGGTGGGGATAGAGACCAAAGAGAGAGAAGAGCAGTTAGACGGACAAAGGGGTGGATAACAATCTGACTAGGAGGGTGAATAACTGTTAATGGGGACTGTTAGTGGCTAACAGTGGGTGGTGTGTAATAGCAGACTGTATGATACCAAGGCCTGGTTGTGAGGTTTGGGGTAAGGAAATGGGAAAGTTCAGGTCCAAATGTTATTGAACTCGGTATTGAGTCCGGAAGGCAGTGGAGTCCCCAGAGGGAGAATGAGGCGCAGTTCTTCCAGCTTGCACTGAACTTCACTGTAGCACTGCAGCAAGCCTGAGACAAAGATGTTGGCCAGGGAACAGGGTGGTATGTTGAAGTCGCAGGCAACTGGAAGCTCAGGGTCTTTTTTTGCAAACAGAATGCAAGTCTTCTCATTAAGCAGTCACCCAGTCCATGCTTTGTTTCCCCAATGTAGAGGAGACCCCACTGTAAGCAGCAAATGCAGTAGACTCAATTGTGTGAAGTGCAGGTAAAGCACTGCTTCACCTGAAAGGTATGTTTGCACCCTGGATACGGAGGAGGGAGGAAGTAAATGGACAGGTGTTACACCTTCTGCGATTCCAGCAGAAGGTGCCGTGAAACTGTGAGGGTGTGTTGGGAGTGAAAGGACAGTGGACTAGAGTGTCCCAGAGGGAATGGTCATTGCAGAAGGCTAGCAAGGGAGGGGAGGAGAATGTGTCCGGTGGTGGCATCTCTTTGGAGGTGGCGGAAATGGCAGGTAATGATCCTCTGGATGTGGATGGTAGGTAAGGACAAAGGGGACCCAATCACTGTACCAAGAAGGAAGAGAGGGGTGGGGCTGAAATGTGGGAGATGGGTCATACACGGCTGAGGACCCTGTCAACAACGGTGCTGAGAAATCTTTGGTTGAGGAAGAAGGTGGACATTTCAGAGGCTCTCGTGTCGAAGTTGGCATCATTGAAACAAATGCAACAGAGATGGAGGAACTGGGAGAATGGAATAGAGTCTTTACAGGAAGCAGAATGCGAGGATGCATCATCCAGGTAACTGTGGGAGTCGGTGGGTTTATAGTGGATATTAGTGGCCAGACTATCCCTAGAAATGGAAACAGATGTCTCCTTCTCAAGATTCACAAACAGGACTGTCTGGGCAGACCCATTGTTTCTGCCTGTTCCTGCCCTGCAGAACTCAACTCTTCCAACCTCGACTCAGTCTTTTCTCCCCTGGACCAGTCCCTGCCCACTTAGATCCACAATTCCTCAGATGCTTTGTGCCAGTTCCAGAATTTCCAGTTTGCGGACTCCAGCCACCACCTCTTTACCATGGATGTGCAATGCCTTTACGCATCCATCCCCCGCCAGGATGGTCTCAGGGCTCTCTGCTTCTTCCTGGAGCAAAGACCTGAACTGTCTCCATCCACCACCAGCATAGTTCTGAGGAAAGGTTACTCGACCCAAAATGTTAACTCTGATTTCTCTCCATAGGTGCTGCCAGACCTGCTGAGCTTTTCCAGAAATTTCTATTTTTGTCTTTGGGGAGATAAAGTTCTATCTTCACATTGAGGGTGTTTTTCATTATCTTGTGTTGCACAATCACTGTGCAAAGTGAGAGATTCAGAACAGATCAAACAGCTCAACTGGGCACCCATGAGGCACTGTGAGCCATCAATAGCAACAGAATTCTATTCCAACATAATCTGTAACCTCATGGCCCAGCATTTCTCTTACTTTTTCTTACCTTTAGCCAGTGGATTAACACTGGTTTAATGAGAATGGTATACTCCTAGCCCAATTTTCCAACAATATCAGGTTAGGAATTTCTCTCAGAAGATACCTTTCAAACTCAGGAAAAGAAAGACAGATTCCAAAAATGCTTAAATAGGTGTGAAGGATTGATCAATCTTTGTCCAAAGGAAAGGAGCCAGCTGAGATTATTATCATATACTCAAACTTCTGAGTAAATTAAAATCAGGTTATAACTACCTAGGTATTATTAGCATCCACTTTACTCTTCAATAATGTCCTCAGTAATGTACAGAATCAGGTTCTCAAATTAGCAACACTGAAGAATATAAAAGACAACATAATTTCTAAAAATATCGAAGTTTGTTAAAGAATCAAACATGTAATTCAAAATTGGATGGCAACAGTCAAATACACATTATATACGTTGTAGGAAAATGAAACATGGTACAAGCTCGTCTCTAATAGAGAATCAAATCTCAATTGTTAACAGTTACAGTAAAAATGTTAAGTAGGGCATTAGTGAGGTATTAAAGTGACATTACTATATTTCATGACCGAATGAGAGTTACTTCAGCAAGTTACCCAAATCTGACTATTGAATGTATGCTGTCATACTTATGGTGTGATTTGGGATGGCATAATTAATTTCTTATATACAGGGGTAATCTCTTAACGCTAATTAGGTTTCTCTTATTTTATATTCCATATGTTGTTTTGATCGCTGTTAATTTTTACTAAGGAGAGCTGTTTCTTATTCTGAGAACCTTTATCTAATCGGTTAAATTCCATGTAAGGCCTGGTAGTTATTGATTTAGGGAAGCCTTACTTGTTAGAACTCACAGTGGTGATTCCCCATAAGGCAAGAATCTGTGTTCTAAGATTATAAATAGGGTTAAGTTGTAAAAACAGATCCTAATGAGTGTAGTCTGCTTAACAATTTCATCAGTGCTATCTTCCTGACATTAGAAAATTGTGCTATATGCTGTTTTTGGCGTGTATATGCTTTCCTCCATATTACACCCATTCAGTGGATTTCTCCTGATTTTTTTAAATTGGATTCATTATTAACAACATTATGACTTCTAGTTTTGCATTCTATAACTGGAAGCCTATTCTCTACTTGTACCCTATCAAAACAATTCCTAATTTTCAAGAAACTATATAGTCAACTCTCCCCTTTTCTGTGATAAAGAACCTTAGCCTTTTCAGACTGTCCCAATAGTTATTTATCCAGAATAACTAATCAATTATTTTTCAGCATCTGATATAATTTCTGAAAGATAAAACATTATTCAATGGTCCCTCAATATTACAGTGGGGTTACAAATGGGATTATATACTAACATACAGAGTAGGACTTGAATTGTCTCAGAGCTAAGAGTGCTATAGAGTGAACTAAATTAATGCTTGCGTAATAATCACTGTGTATGATTGAGAAGAAATGATGATATGAAGTGGCACATAAATTATTTTGCTTGTTTCATTTCAGTTGGAGAGGCTTTCCTTTGATTCCCCAAGTGGAGGTCATACTTCATTGTATTTATCTATTCTCCTCATGAAGGGATCATTGGATGGCCATAATTTACTGCCCATTCCTGCTTGGTCTACTTGATGATGCTGGGCTGCTGGCAGTGAGTTTCATAGGTCACTTCAATGTATAATTTAAAATCAATCATGTTGGTGTGGAACTTTTTCCCCCAATTTGTTGCCCTATAATACATTAGTGAGCCAGTAAACATTTTATAGTAATCTGACTGCTTTCTTGTTACTTTGACCATTAGTAACTTCTTTAATCAAATTCTTTTTGAGAAAATTAATTTAAATTCTCAAAATTCCATAGTGGGATGTGAACTCACACTCTCTGGATTGTTAGCTCAGACTTTTGAATTATTGTTAAGCTACATTGATAGTCACTAGGAAACACAGGGCAAAATTGTAGTAAATATAGAGTTAAAATGGGAAATAAAAATTCAGTTCTGAGGAAAGGTTACCAGACCTGAAACGTTAATTCTGTTTTCTCCTTCACAGATGCTGCCAGTCCTGCTGGGCTTTTCCAGCAACTTTGTTCCTGTTCCTGTTTTACAGCATCCGTGGTTCTTTCGGTTTTTAAATAAAAATTCCTGTTTGTTATATATTTTGATTTCCTATCTTTTATAGGTTACCAAATTATTTTAAAAAGATAGAACAGGAGGTCCGTCTGGAGTATAATCGCACCATGAACAAAATTACTTTTGATCACATGGTGATGTCTGACCCCAAAGTATTTTCTTATGTTACTCTTCCAGATAAAAAGGAAGAAAAGGTACCAAGCAAAGGTAAGCTGGATATCTTCATGGCTTGCCACATTACAAAGCTTAATTTTATTGCAGTTTTTAATTCATCGTCGTATACCGACCAGAAGGTGGCCCATTGAATTCATGGTGGATGCAGAGCAATTCAGTGAGCCCCACACCAACTCAATCAAATGTCTTCTACGTTTATTCTGCTTAAGTGCCCATCCAATTACTTTTGAAATCACTGTGTCCACTCCTACATCCACTTAGCCAATAGGTTCCAGGTCATTACTGTTCACTGGGTAAAAAAGTTGTTCCTGACATTACTCCTGTATCTCTTATTCAAATTTTAATTCTGTCTCCCCTATTCCTTGTGCCGTCAGCTTTTTGGGAGAGTTTTCCTTTGTCTACCTTATCTAAGCTTGTGAGAATTTTGCACATCTGTTTAAAAAAAATTCTTTTGCTCCAAAGCAAACAGGTCTTTAGACTTGTTGGTGGTCAATTATTGCCTCTGCTACTTTATACTCACAGCTGGAGGGACACGTACCACCTTGTGACCAAAACAGGCATCTTCTCAACTTCATATCCTCCTTTGACCCCTGTCACCTCAACCTTATCACATTCAGCACCCCACACCCCTCAGTAAGGCCTTTCAATCTAATATTGTTGTTCAGACACCTCATCTTCAAAAATCCTTGCTGTCCCAGCAGTAGTCGCTACTTGAACCTGAAACTGCTAGGTCTACAAAGCTGCCAGTTGTCTGATTGACGAACAACTCTAAAAGTGGGGCCTTGTCTGAATGTAATGAGGTCAGCCGGATGGACCTCATAGAATGAATTCCCTAATTGGAGCTGTTAATCTGGTCCAATCAGGGAGTCCTGGCTGACAGATATAAATAGGAGCATCAGAGGTTCTATTCACTCTGAGCGTTAGCTCTGAGGGTGCTGAATCAGTGTCAAGAACTCTCCATGTATAAATAAAGAGTGACTTTGTGACAGGATAGCGGCCTCTGTGAAGTTATGTCAGACCTCTTTCTGAGATAGGGCAGACATCATGCTTTAGGAGAATGAACCTGGCTCCCGTTAACACAGGCAGCCTGCAGTATTATGGGTGGGTTTCTGGCTTGGAATTTTTTCGCCAGGAGATGTAGACCATTGCCCCCAGTAAAATTGAGTTGCATGTAACTACAGAAAAACCTCCCTGGAACAGTTCTTACAATTTTCCTCTATACCCTGCCAAGGACTCTGACATTTTTACTAAAGTGTGGTGATCAGAACTGAATGTCATACTCTAGTTGTGACCTAACCAGAGCTTTATAAAGATTCAGCATAACATCATTGCCAGGATTCAAAATCATTTTTGAGGGCTGTACTTAAAATTTTCTCAAGGGGATAATTTTGGATTTTTTTCGAGGCTACTTTTTGGTTTTCAAGGCCTGTTTTTGATTTTCTCACAGAGCCTTTGTTAGGGGATACAGTCAAGTCGTATCATTACGTTCTCTGTATGTGTTAATGTATAAAGGTTTCCTAATTGGGATATATCTAACAAAGACTATATGTGCATTATGGAATCTACTAAAACCCTCATCCCTCAATAAATCCTTTGCTACTTGTATATTTGACTATTCCAATGCACAGCTGGCAGATCTCCCTTATTCTATCTTTTTACTCTTGAGGTTTCCAAAACATTGCTTCGCATTCCTTAACGTTCAACAAGTTGGATTCCCCTATCATCCCAATGTTAACAGACTTCTGTTGACTACCAATCAAGCAACGTCTTGATTTTAAAATTTATCCTTCAAGTTCCTTCTGGGAACCGACTACTTACCATTCAAATAGTTATAAATTTACAGTCAGTCAATGAGCAATCACTGCTCCCAGTTTGCATCAACTAGAACTGGTCTTAATTAAGTCCTAACAGGCTTGATGTGCCTGTTCTATCATACAGAAGGCGATGTTCCTTCTGCTTAAAGTCCTCATTTTCATCCTTGGGAGACTGTTGCTGTTCCATTTCTTCAGCATCCATCACTTCCTCTTTTCACGTCCCCCAGTTGTGTGGAGGATAGCATGCCAGGCTTATGTGGTACACTGTCTGGAGTGTATTGCAAGGACCCCTCAAACTGATCCTAGCTTTGGAATTTCATGTTCAGCAGACCTAATGTCTGCGCCACCATGGCCCTGGTTAAAGAATGGGGCTACACTGCTTCTACTCAATCTCAGTTAGGAGTTGCAGAATGGAGTTAGCAGCCATGACTACAGAAGGCAGCAACAAAAACAAAAGTTGCTGGAAAAGCTCAGCAGGTCTGGCAGCTTCTGTGAAGAAAAAAATCAGAGTTAACGTTTCGGATCCAGCAACCTTTCCTCAGAAATGAAGGGTCACTGGACCTGAAATGTTAACTCTGGTTTTTTCCTTTGCAGATGCTGCCAGACCTGCTGAGCTTTTCCAGCAATTTCTGTTTTTGTTCCTGATTTACAGCATCTGCAATTCTTTCGGTTTGTACAGAGGGCAACACTTGACTCTAAGTAATTACCCTTGTAAGGTATCCGACCCTTGAAACAAAGCAAAAATATGAGAGTTCTCCGGGATAAAGGCATCATGGAAACTTCTAGGATACTTGGCATGGATGTAGAAGCAATGATCACAGATGTCCGGTGTGTTATGATATGGTGCATTCAATTTAACAGGTGTGCAGTTGACAGTGCCCTGCACCTGGAGGAGTCCAACTATGTTGCCAGAGCTTACTGCCTGTGCTGCAGCACTGACCTCGTCACTGGGAAATGAGATGAAGCAGTGTGAACTGCCACAAATTGCACCAGTAACAACCTTAGTACATTTGTGGGTGGATGACTTGATAGAACCCATATAGAAACCCAGTGGCTGCATGGAAGCAAGCAGTTGCATAAACATGTAGTGCAGCTGTCACATTGATAGCCACTGGGATAAGATGGCTGCCCATACTGTCATGTTGTAGGTACCACTCCATCAGTTGTTATATCTGTTACATTATCCGCTAACATTCTCATGGTGTAGCAACACTGTGCCTTACTTATTTAGAGGAATGACGTTGGGGAGGATCTACTCTGGGCCTCCTGTACATCCAGAGGAGATCTTCAGCTGTAACTTCTTCTTGTGGAGACTCTTGCAGCTGCTGGAGGTTGCTGCTGGTTTGTACTTCCTATTCCTATTCAATTTCTCTGCAACTTTGTTGCATTGCAGTAATAGTGATGATGACTCCTGCTGTGCTAGATCTGTTGGCTACACTTCCAATGAACCCGTACAGGGAATAAAGGAAATAGCACGGGTCCTCAGTAATGACAGCAGCCTGCGTAGAAATAATATTTTATCATAGTCCCCCATTCAGTGGGACTTGGAGGACTCTGACAAGGAAGGCCTCAAAATGAATCTGCATAAACCTTTGACAAAAGGACTTTATTTCAATGAATGCGGCACAAGCCATGCCATGCATATATAGTAGATAATTGTGATTGCTGTTGATTATTGATACCTTATTTTCCCACCCCCCACATTACCCAAGAAAGGCATCATTGCCAATAAGAGCATGTTGGCAAATAATTACTGTGCAAGGTGAGAGGAAATCCATTCCATGTCCCTGTATAACCTATGAGACCTTAGATTATCTTTATGCATTGCGGCTCGCAGGTGCGACTTTTAAAGTAACTTGTACTACTTGTGTTTCACAGATGACTATCTTCAGTCTGCAGTGACCAATGATATGGTCAAGATTGTTTGTGACCAGGATTGTGGGGGTGGGGTTGGCAGGGTGCTGCTGTGATGGTGTTGGTGGTGGGGGCTTGGTCTGTTTGGTCAGGGTCTGGGAGTATAAGTGGTTTGTGGGAGATGTAGTTGAGGGTGTGTGAGTGTGTTAAGCAAGTATAAGGTCAGTTTAATAGTTACTTCGTTACTCAGGATTTAGATTATGTATTTAATAATTTAGCTTTTCCTGAGTAACTATTTTACTTAATTTTATTAGAATATTCAAATGCAAATTTACATAGAGACTTTCAGAGCATCTCAGGTATAGTGGAATTGCCAGTGGAAAATTGTTGCTGCCATTCCTTATGGGTCAAGTGGGTCAAGAAGGCTTCACCACCTTTTCAAAGGCAAATAGGGATGGGCAACAAATACTGGCCTAGTCAGTGATGCTCACATCCTCTGAGTGAATAAAAGAAAACATTTGTTGATCTGTTCACTTATGTAGTCTATTCTGAGTTATTTAATTGTATTAATAACAACATTTATGCATTGACCCTTTTGTTTTGAAAATATAATCAATGTTATTCTGTCTCCCTAGGACGTGTACAACTCCCAGATTATCCATTTGCTCAAAACAGAAAGGCATTTTCCTTTAACACCCTGTTGACCAAACCTGAAGTGATCGTAGCCCTGTGCAAAGTACATGCTGAATGCAACAAAGTGGCTGCCATGTCCCTGTTCTTTGTGACCCTGATAAAAGGTGTTCGACTGGAGGAATTTGAACAGATGCAGTCCCAGGCTCATGCACAGGTATTGGTGTACTCAGTGCCTTTTTCCTTCAAGCATTATTTTTCTTAAAGCATATCAAAATTCAGAAGAAAATGGACATTTTTGTGGAAGGTGATCAGGAAAATTTCTCAAAGAATAAGCCAGGTTCATTGGCTAGAAACACAGAAGGCAGAGCAATCATTAGTTTTGGAAATCTTTTGGGCAGCAATATTTGTTGGGTCCTACTTCAAACTGAGAAAGCAATACTGCACATTTTGCTGTCTGCTGATTATTTTTGGCTGCTATAAAACCCATCTTTAGACCAATGATGACCTAGGGCTTTTAACAGCCTTCTGTTTTATGGTCAGTTGTATTTTTTCACTAAAATATTTTAACTTCACAGTATCGTCACCTTTTGTGATTTTTAGTTTCAGCACTGAATCACTAAATCATGTTGCTTTGCAATGGTCAGCAGCTTCATTTCCACTGGAGTGTAAACTGTAAGAAATACAACTGATATAACATTGGAAAAAGTTTTTGTTTAAAATTAATAAGGCAAAGAGGACAAAATTAAAACTAAATATTCTACTGTAAATACTCTGTTTTCCTCATTTTTTATGTACTGAAATTAGACAAATCTATTTTAAAACTCTTTTAAAGATGTATTTCATATTTTGAAAAGCAAGCAACCTGACACTTATGGCAAACATTTTGTAAACAAAAATAACGAGGTGTAGAGCTGGATGAACACAGCAGGCCAAGCAGCATCAGAGGAGCAGGAAAGCTGACGTTTCAGGTCTGGACCCTTCTTCAGAAATGGGGGAGGGGAAGGGGATTCAGAAATAAATAGAGAAAGGACGAGGAGGATTGAAGATGGATAAAGGAGCAGATAGGTAGAGAGGAGACAGACAGCTCAAAGAGGCGGGGATGGAGCCAGTAAAGGTGAGTGTAGGTGGGGATAGGTCAGTCCAGGGAGGATGGACAGGTCAAGGAGGCGGGATGAGGCTGGTAGGTAGGAGGGTGGGGGTGGGGCTTGAGGTGGGAGGAGTGGATAGGTGGGAGGAAGGACGGACAGGTTAGGGAGGTGGGGACGAGCTGGGCTGGTTTTGGGTTGCGGTCGGGGGTGGGGAGATTTTGAAACTTGAGGTCCACGTTGATACCATAGGGCTGCTGGGTTCCCAAGCAAAATATGAGGTGCTGTTCCTGCAAACTTCAGGTGCCATCGTTGTGGCACTGGAGGAGGCCCAGGATGGACATGTCATTCCAAGGAGTGGGAGGGAGAGTTGAAATGGTTCGCGACTGGGAGTTGCAGTCGTTTGTCGTGAACGAGCGTAGGTGCTCCACAAAGCAGTCTCTAAGCCACTGCTTGGTTTCCCCGATGTAGAGGAGGCCACATCGGGAACAGCGGATACAGTATACCACATTAGCAGATGTGCAGGTGAATGTCTGCTTGATGTGGAAGATCTTCTTGGGGCCTGGGATGCGGGTGAGTGGGCGGGGTGTAGGGCAGGTGTAGCACTTCCTGCGGTTGCAGGGAAAAGTGCTGGGTGTGATGGGGCTGGTGGGGAGTGTGGAGCGGACAAGGGAGTCACAGAGAGAGTGGTCCCTCCAGAAGGCAGATAAGGGTGGGGAGGGAAAATTGTCTTTGGTAGTGGGGTTGGATTGCAGATGGCGGAAGTGTCGGAGGATGATGTGTTGGATCCGGAGGCTGGTAGGGTGGTACTTGAGGACGAAGGGGATTCTTTTTTGGTTGTTGTTGCGGGGAGAGGGTGCGAGAGACACGGTCGAGGGCATTTTCGACCACTGTGGAGGGGAAGTTGCGGTCCTTGAAAAACGAGGACATCTGTGATGTCCGAGAGTGGAATGCCTTATCTGGGGAGCAGATGTGGTGGAGGCGAAGGAATTGGGAATAGGGGATGGCATTTTTGCAGGAAGGTGGGTGAGAGGAGGTGTATTCTAGGTAGCTGTGGGAGTCGATAGGCTTGTAATGGATATCGGTTTCTAGGTGGTTGCCAGAAATGGAAACAGAGGTCCAGGAAGGAAAGAGAGGTATTGGAGATGGTCCAGGTGAACTTAAGGATGGGGTGGAAGGTGTTAGTGAAGTGGATGAACTGTTCAAGCTCCTTGTGGGAGCACGAGGCGGCGCCCATACAGTCATCGATGTAACGGAGGAAGAGGTGGGGGATAGGGCCAGTGTAGCTTCGGAAGAGGGATTGTTCCACGTATCCTACAAAGAGGCAGGCATAGCTTGGGCCCATGCGGGTACCCATGGCCACCCCCTTTGTCAGTAGGAAGTGGGAGGAATTGAAGGAGAAGTTGTTAAGGGTGAGGACAAGTTCAGCTAAGCGGATAAGGGTGTCAGTGGAGGGGGACTGGTCGGGCCTGTGGGACAGGAAGAAGCAGAGGGCCTTTAGGCCACCTGTGTGGGGAATGCAAGTGTATAGGGACTGGACGTCCATGGTAAAGATGAGATGTTGGGGACCTGGGAATTGGAAGTTTTGGAGGAGGTGGACGGCGTGGGTGGTGTCATGGACATATGTAGGGAGTTCCTGGACCAAGGGGGAGAAAATAGAGTTGAGATAGGTGGAGATAAGTTCGGTGGAGCAGGAGCTGGCGGAGACAATGGGTTGACCAGAGCAGTCGGGTTTGTGGATTTTGGGAAAGAGATAGAAACGGGCAGTGCGGGGTTGGGGAACGATGAGGTTGGAGGCTGTGGGTGGGAGGTCACCTGAAGTGATGAGGTTGTGGATGGTTTGGGAGATGATGGTTTGGTGGGATCTCTGATTTTGTAAACAAATATTTGAACAAGCAGTAAATGAAGTTTGGATTGCAGAAAAATTGAAGCCGAAGAGGTTCTGTACACAGATGCAGATGGGTGCCAACAAAAGGTTGATTGGTCCATGGGCTAGTGACCAGTTATTGATAACAAGAGCCTTTTGCCTGCCAACAACAATGTGATTGGTTCTCAGGTAACTAAACAGCTTCGGGCTAGAAACAAAATAGACAGTGTTTTGATCTCCACCAGCACCAAAAGCTATCTCTCTGTTCTGTGTAGCCAAAACCCATTTTAAACCTGAAGAAAACCAGTTCATCTTCACTCAGCAGTTGTTGGAACCTGTGATGTTTAACTGATAAGACAGAGACCTTTTATAAGTAAACCAGCCACCTTGAGTTTCTTGCAAACCAATGGAAGATTCCGAAAAAAAACTTGATGGAAAAGCAGCAGTCTGACCAGCTTAGAGATCATCTCAGCAACTACTGAACTGTCTTTAAGCTAACATTCACCAATAACCTACTTGTCCCTATTTTTTGTGTTTTTTTAAAGTTCATTTTGTGGGATGTGGGCGTTACTGGCTGGCCAGCACTTCTTGCCCATCCCTAGATCCCCTTGAGAAGGTGGTGGTGAGCTGCCTTCTTGAACCGCTGCAGGCCACCTGCTGTGGGTTGACCCACAATTCCATTAGAGAGAGAATTCCAGGATTTGGATCCACCAACAGCGAAGGAATGGCAATATATTTCCAAGTCAGGATAGTGGATGGCTTGGAGGTGAAGTTGAAGGTCATGGTGTTCCCATATATCTGCTGCCCATGTCCTTCTAGATGGAAGTAATCATGGGTTTGGAAGGTGCTGTCTGAGGATCTTTGGTTTTCTCCAGTGCATCTTGTAAATAGTAACACTGCTGCAACTAAGCTTCAGACTTCTTTAGTGTCGTTGGGGCTGCAGTCATCCAGTGGGGAGTATTCCATCACACTCCTGATTTGTGCTGCAGCATTCCTAGCCCCTGACCTGCTCTTGCAGCCACTGCATTTATGTGATGAGTTCAGTTGAGTTCTGTTCAATGATAACTCCCAGGATGTTAATAGTGGGGGATTCAGTGATGGTAACACCATTGAATGGTAAGGGGTGGTGGTTAGATTGTCTCTCATTGGTGATGGTCATAGACTGGCATTTGTGTGGTGTGAATGTTTCTTGCCACTTGTCAGTCCAAACCTGAATATTGTCCGATCTTGTTGCATTTGGATGTGGACTGCTTCAGTATCTGAGGAGTCGCAAATGGCGCTGAACATTGTGCAATCATCAGTGAACATTCCTACTTCTTACCTTATCATGGAGGGAAGGTCATTGATGAAGCAGCTGAAGATGATTGGGCCTAGGACACTACCCTGAGGAGCTCCTGCACAAATGTCCTGGAGCTGAGATAACTGAGTTCCAACAACCATGACCATCTTCGTATGTGTCAGGTAAGACTGTAGCCACTGGAGGCTCTGCCCCCCGTACCTATCGATTCCAGTTTTGCTAGGGCTCCTTGATGCCACACTCGGTCAAATGCAGCCCTGACATCAATGGCTGTCACTTTCACCTCACATCTGGAATTCAGCTCTTTTGTCCGTTTTTGGACCAAGGCTGTAACGAGGTCAGGAGCTGAGTGACCCTGGCAGAACCCTAACAGGGCATCACTGAGCAGGTTATTGCTGAGCAGGTGATGCTTGAAAGCACTGTTGGTGACACCTTCCGTCACTGTACTGATGATTGACAGTAGAGTGATGGGGCAGTAATTGGCTGGGCTCGATTTGTCCTATTTTGTTTTTACTTGGGCAATTTTGAACATTGTTGGGTAGTTGCCAGTGTTGTAATTCTGCTGGAACAGCTTGGCTAGGGGAGTGGAAAGTTCTGGAGCACAAGTCTTCAGTACTATTGCCAGAATGTTGTCAGAGCCTGTAGCCTTTGCAGTATCTATTGTCTCCAACCGTTTCTTCATATCACTGAAGGAGGCCAAGATGGTTCATCTCGCCGTGTGTGTGTGTGTGTGTGTGTGTGTGAGAGAGTGTTTGTAAGAGGGAGTGGAGTATTAATTTGTAGTGTTATGTGTGGAGGACAATTACTTGCAATAAATAGTAACTCTTGGTAAGTAAAAAAACCTGGTCTGTGCTTTCTAAGAATCTGTGTCTGAAAATCAGGTAAATTGAAAAATTTTGTGTACTTATTTTAAAATCTTAACCTTTTGCAGTGTCTCCTAGAATAGTGGGCTTGATTTCTGGCATGCTACCCCAGAGAGTCATGACCCTTCAAATACATCAATAGTGTAAAAATAATCAGAAATGAAATAGATCACTGTGGGATGAACAAAATAAATTTCTAGACTATGACAGTAGAAATATTGGCTGGAAACTTATAGCTGTCTGAACAACATGGGCTATGGCGAGATTTGTGACAAGATTGGACAAGAAGTCCAGTGAGGCCCACCTCCATGTTGGGAGCAACTCAGGTGAGTTTCTTGCCAGGCATCAGTGAGCCGCCAATTGATGGGGATTATCGCTTGTTTAACGTCTTGTTGATGGCCAACTCACCTCATCAATGTTCAACTTTCTATCTTACCAAACTCACCAAACAAGCTAGACATCGAGAAAATGCAACATGGAAACCAGAACAATTACCTGACAAATTCAGTTTGCTCTAAATGACGTCGATGTTGCACCAACATCTCAGGGCATGCTTCATGGGCACTGGCCACATACCCAATGTCCATAAGCATCCTGTGAACACAGATATTGGCATCCAATATATGCCAGTTTCTAAGAACCCACATGGTACATCTCCAATCCACTTACAGGACATTTCTCTACTTCAGTGAGGCACCTCAGATACCATCTGCAACTATCATTGTAATACTGCAGCAAGGATACTGTGCACTTATGGACTGGACAAGTCTTCATTTCCAGGCTCTTTCTTGCTGTCACTTTGACCCCACCTGGATGCTCATAGTATCCCTGCCCTGAACTGACTTTTGTTTTTGCACTTTGCTGTCTCAGCCAGAGACACCAGACTCCTATTATTTCAGTCTTGCCTTGCCGCTTAACAGAGACACAAATGAAGGAAACTTGTTTGCAGGCCTCAGTCAAATCAAGGAGGTTGGCTTTAATCAGGGGCTCCCAGCTCAGTAAGTTAAGGTCAGTCTAATACTGCTTTGATACCAGTCCAGGGGCTTGGAAATGGTCAGTCAGTCACTTGGGGTGGTCAATCCTGCCTCTATCACAACCCCATCCAGCAAGACCTCCAGGTTCGTGTCGGCACAGCAGAGTGCCAATATCCCCTCGTCTGCCATGTCCAGAGCAGATGTCAGGAACTATGTAGGAAGCTCCAGACTGGCAATGCTCACCCAGATGCACAATGGGCTTTTAAAGGTGGTGTGGGTGCAAAAGATACTCATTCAGTGGCAGAGGTAGTAAGAATTGCCAAAGCTGGAGCCAGAGATAACAGTGTGGAGCTGGAGGAACACAGCAGGCCAGGCAGCATCAGAGGAGCAGGAAAGTTGACGTTTCAGGTTGGGACCCTTCTTCAGAAATCTGAGTTGAGTTCTGAGGAAGGGTCACCAGATCCAAAACGTTAACTTTGATTTTTTTCTTCACAGATGCTGCCAGACCTGCTGAGCTTTTCCAGCAACTTCTGTTTTTATTCCTGATTTACAGCATCCACAGTTCTTTTGGTTTTTATTTAGTACTTAACTCACTTTCTAGACTTGGTCCATAACCTTAAATGTTATGACATTTCAAGTGCATATCCAACTATTTCTTGAAAGTTGTGAGTTTTTAACTACCCTCCCAGTCAGTGTATTCCAGATTCCCACCATCCTCTAGATGAAAAAATGTTTTCCTCAGATCCCCTCTAAATCTCCTGCCTTTTGCTTTAAAATAATGCCTCCTTCAACTAAGGGGTACAACAATTCACCTTGCCCATGCTCCTCGTCAGACCTCGATCAGCTGGCTCGGGCTAGCACTGCTGCAGCACAGCACTAGGGATCCGGGTTCAATTCCAGCCTCGGGTGACTGTGTGACGTTTATACATTCTCACTGTATCTGCCTGGGTTTCCTCCAGACGCTCTGGTTTCCTCGCTCATTGCAAAGATGTGCAGGTTAGGTGAAATGGCTATGGTAAATTGCCCATAGTGTCCAGGGATGGGCAGGCTTGTAGCGTACAGGTGAGGGTCTGGGTGGGCTGCTCTTCGGAGAGTTAATGTGGACTTGATGGACCGAACGGCCTGTTTCCACACTCTCGGGATTCTATGATTGCCTGCACTAAGGAAAGCCTGATCCTATCCATCTTCTCTTTATAGCTGAAGCACTCCATTCTAGGCAACATTCTGATAAATCTCTTCTGCACCCTCTCAAGTGTGTGGTGACCAGAACTGCAAATAGTCCTCCAGCTGTGGCCAAACGAGACATTTGTACAGCTCCAATATAACCTCCCTGCTCTTATAATCTGTGCCATGCCTGATAAAAGCAATTGTCCTGTATGTCGTCTTGTCTACTCTATTAACCTGCTACCTTCGGGGATCTGTGGACAAGCTCTCCAAGATTCCTCTATTCATCTGACCTTCATAGCGTCCTGCCATCCCTTCAGGGATCCGTGAACAAGCACCTCAAGATTCTTCTGAGCTTCCTAGTGTCCTGTTATTCATTGAGAACTCCCTTGCCTTGATACTTCTTTCAAAGTGCATCACCCCACACTTTTAATGGTTAAGTTCCATCTGCCACTGATCCGCCCATCTGACCAGCCCATAACCTAAGACCTTTTCCTTACCAATATCCTCGTGTCATCTGCAAACTTGCTTACCATCTATCTTCCCCAGGCCCATTCAGTTCTATATTGTTTATATATCATAAAAAATAAGGGACTCAGCATTGATCCATGTGGTACGCTACTGGACACCACCCTCTGGTCACACAAATATCCTTCTCCCGCCACCCTCTGTCTCCTACAACTAAGCCAATTTTGAATTTAACTTGCCAGGTTACCCTGCTTCCCATGTACTTCTACAATCTTTATCAATCTCCTATGTGCCAAAGACTTTGCTGAATCCATATAAAATACATCGACTACCTTCATCTACACAACTTACTCAATTCCTTGAAAAATTCATCAAATTAGTTAGGCATGACCTCCCTTTGACAAAGCCACACTGACTATCCCTGATCAAACCTTTCTCCTTGAATAGGAGATTAATTCTTTCCTTCAGAATTTTCTCCAATAGCTTCCAACCACCGACGTGAGACTTACTAGTCTATAATTCTGTGGTTTGTTTGTACCATGTTTCCTGAAAAGTGGAAGCACATTAGCTGTCCTCCAGTCCTATGATATCTTCCCTATGGCCAAAGTAGAATTAAACATTTGAGTCAGCGCTCCTGTAATTTCCTCCATTATCTCCCACAACAGCCTGGGATCAACTCATCCAGATCTGGGGATTTGTTTACTTTTGAGCCAGTCAAAACCTCCAATTCCTCCTCATTCCCTATGTAAATTTGCTGAAGAACCTCAAAGTCCCTCTTCCTGAGTTCATGAAACCACTGTCAGTTATCAGAAAAATCCAACGGTTCACTAATGTCTTTTAGGGAAGGAAACTGCCATCCTTATCTGGTCTGGACTACATGTGATTCCAGACCTACAGCAATGTGGTTGATTCTTAACTGCCCTCTGGAGTGGGCAATAAATGCTGGCCAATCCAACATTATCCTCATCCCATGAATGAATAAAAGTACTCACTGAATCCCCTACCAACGGCCTCCAACTTCACACACAGGTTGCTACCTTGATGTCTAATTGGGACCCACTCTCTCCCTGGTTAGCTTCTTTCTCTTTCCACAGATGTTACCAGCCCTGCTGAGATTTTCCAGCATTTTTTGTTGTTCTTTCATATTTCCTACATCTGCAGTATTTTGCTTTTATTTGCTTGCATTTGTATGGTGCCTTACACCTCAGCATGATCCGAAGCACTTCATAGACATTGCATTACTTTTGTAAGTTTAGTCACTATTTGTAGACTCAAACTACAATAGTCAGTTTGTACTTTACAAGGGCATGCTAACAACACCGAGATGAACGAATAGTTGATATATTTTATTTCAGCTGATTAAAGGATAGGTGTGGACCAACCATTGGAGAACTCCTTGCACTTCAAAAAAGTGCTATGGTCCTCTTTGACGTCCACCTGAACAATTGGTGGATGTCTTCATTCCAAAAAATGACCTTTTATAATACAACATTGCCTCAGTAGAGAAGTGCCACCCTCGGTAATGCTCAGGCCCACACATTCTTCAATAAGATTTGAAAGCACAACCTTCTGTCTCAAAGATTGCTGACACTGAATCAAGTTTTATTATTTATTCTCTAATTCACTAATTTATTCTCCATTTGTAATCTGTAAAATTTAGTAACAGATGGTAGAAATTAATTTGACAAAAAACATATTTTAGAAGAATATATATTATCATTTAGCATTCAAAGGAAAGCTTACAAAGACAGTAGCAGTACTATTTGTTATTCATCGCAGAGAAGGATGATTAAGTTGTAATTACACATGATTTATGGAGAGAACATTTGATTGTTACAACAAACTCCCTTAAGTTTTAGAAAAATGGACATAACAATGTTAGATTAAAGTGTTCATTAGGAATACCTGTTAAGTGATAATGACTCTGCTGTCTTTTTTGTGTTTCAGATACAGTTATTTCTTAGTGATAGCTGGATTAATACATTGAAGAAAGTTCTACGTAGCAGCTTATGGGATGTCCGTAAAGGTTGGTTTAATTTACGGGAGTCTAACTGGGAGGTTTATCGCAAATCTAAGCTGCACATGCTGATGGAAATGATAAAATACAACCTTCAGGATTCTCTCCGCTACCTTGTGCAAGACTCTCTTGTCAACTACACTCAAATGATCCTTGATGGCTGTCATAGTTCTCTCAACTGCCCAGATGATATGAAATGGGGAGAAGACCTTCTTAACAGCAACTTCAAGTAAGATTCCCATGATGAATTTACTAGCATTTTCCAGCCAGTGCTGTACTTTTAGAACTAAATATTTCCCATGGAGTGCTTTGCTTTATGTGTGTATTTTACACACTGCATGAAAAACACCTTTTAAGTACAGAGGGAATTACACAGTTAGGATGTTTTGAATCAATGTTCTAAAATCGTGATGGTACCTCTTTGTTTTATTGCTTCTTGCACCAATTTTGATTAATTTGTCACACTGTTTCTTTTCTTCATTTTCTGTTTCCTTTGTTGTGAGAAACAGACGGAGATAGATTGTTGAACCTAAATTAGTATGTATTGTTGAAGTGGTGCACTAGCTAACATATTCTAAAATATGATAGTATTATTAGATTCAGGAGATTCTATTATAACTTAAACATTGCCAAAGGAGATTAGAATTGTCTTATACTCATAATTAAGATGCAAGAATCAGATTTGAAAAAGGGACATGATTTTATACAGAATGAGAAGAGGGTGCTGATTGGTTGGAACATAACTGGCAAAGAGATGCAGCAAGAACAGTTAACCATCAAACTAATTCTCAGATCAGGCAGGTAAGCATTTTGGAAGGTCAAGTACAGGTGGAAATTATACAGTGAATGGCAGAACCCTTAGCAGTATTGTATTGATACGCAGAGGGATCTGGTTGTGCAAGTCCACAGATCACTGAAGGTAGGATGACAATCTTGGGTAGATATAGTAGTATGAAAGGCCTAGGATATGCTTGTCTTCATTGGAAGGGGCATTGAGTATAAGGATGGGCAAGTTATACTGCAGCTTTATAGAACTTTAGTTAGGCCTCACTTGGAATATTGCGTACAGTTTTGGTCACTACCAGAAGGATGTGGATACTTTGGAGAAGGTAGTGAAAAGGTTTACTAGGAGGTCCCTTGGTATGGCAAATTTTAGCAATGAAGAAAGGTTGGTTAGAATGGGAACTGAATTAACTGCGGATGCTGTAAATCAGGAACAGAAACAAAGTTTCTGGAAAAGCTCAGCAGGTCTGGCAACAGATGCTGCCAGACCTGCTGAGCTTTTCCAGCAACTTTGTTTTTGTTCTCGGTTAGAATGGGTTTGTTTTCACTGGAACGCAGGAGGTTGAGGGACGATCTGATAGAAGTTTATAAGATTATGAATAACATTGATAGAATGAAAAATATGAGGCTTTTTCCTAGGATGGAGAGGTCAATTACTAGGGGACACAGGTTCAAGGTGCAGTGGGGCAGAAGTTTAAAAGAGAAGTGCAGGGCACGTTTTTCACACAGTGTATTGAGTGCCTGGAACATGCTGCCAGAGGTAGTGGTAGAAGCAGACACTATAGCAGCATTCAAGAAGCACCTGGATGAGAACATGATTAGGAAGGGAATAGAGGGATACGGATCCTGTAAGTGAAGACAATTTTAGTAAGGACGGGCAAAATGTGTCAGCACAGGCTTGGAGGACCGAAGAACCTGTTCATGTGCTGTATTGTTTTTTCTTTGTTGTAGGTAGATCTGTTTTGTCAGAGTGTTGCTATGGGGATGCAGCAGAGTTTGGCTGTCTCCATGAACCCCTTCTTTTGAAAATGATGCAATGTACTTACAAATTTCTTTGGCCTACGTAAGATAGGGTCCTGAGTATTTATGTATGTAGCTTCTAGCACACATAATGCATTTACACTGTGACTCCAGCTGATGATCTTAAATTAGTTTCCATTATAAATCTTAGTTTTGACTAGGTTATTTAATGAATGATTTCCAACAGCAGAATCAGATTTAGTGGTAGATATACTTTTTTGAAGCTTTCAAGCACAATCTTGTTGAGCACAAGTGGTGTTCTGACCACTTTGAATGGTCAACTGGACATGTTGTGTGATACAGTCTGCCAGTCATTACGATGTAAGGCCTAGTTTCCTGGCATCAGACCAGCACTGAAATTCATATGTCACATTACTCATTTGTATAGTGCAAAGAACAGAACAGTATAGCACAGGAACAAGACCTTTGGCCCACCAAGCCTGCGCCTCTCAACCTCTAATGTTTAAGCGAAAACAAACCGAGTTTTTCCAATCTATCCTAATAGCTAATACCCTTCAGACCTGGCAACATCCTACTAAACCTTTTCTGTACCCTCTCTAAAGCTTCCAAGTCCTTCTGGTAGTGTGTTGAGCAGACTATGCAATGTTCCAAATGTGGCATTGCTAACGTTTTGTACAGCTGCAACGTGACTTGCCAATATTTCTACTCTATGCCCTGACCAATGAAGGCGAGCATGCCATATGTCGTCTTGATCACCATATCTAGTTGTGTTGTCACTTTGAGAAACTGTGCGACTGACTGCTTAAATCCCTAGGCAAAACGTCATTTAGGCTTGTTGCCAGCATTGTGTTATTGGAGAACACCGCAAGCACATTTACTGCATATTAGAAGCATGAAGCAGCTAGCTTTCCCTATGCAAATTTTTGAGATACTTTCCCCTTCCAGGGTAATCTGAGATAGACTGGGCACCAGTCAAGACGAAAAGGACATGAGCCTATTTGAGTTTTCACAATATACCCCGTGCTGATTTGATCAGGTTATCCTTTACCAGACAGGATAATTTTGAAATGCCCACCTCAGGGTCAAGCTTACATGGTGAGCAGATGGCTGGGGCCCAATTACAAGGTTGCTAAAAAGAACTGGATAAGACTACGATAAGATTTTTATACCTGAGGCATGTTTCATGAGACTCATGTGGAATAAACAAGGCTAGCTACATTGTCTAAAGACATTAAAACCAGGCAACTGAGTCAGAGTCAAAAGTTCATATCTCTGTTTATTTCACATGTGCATGCTAATTTCACATATTAGGATCTGAAAGGCTCACTTGCTAATTAGCCAACTTGGAAAGACAATGGAGCTACACTCTGGAATATACACTGAGCTATATTTTATCAGATGCTTTTGAACAGCAGAGCAGAGAGAAGAACATGGATCCACAAAAGCAGAACATGAAAGGCCGTCTCACTCTCACTGTTGGATTTTCATAATTTTTTTTCTTGGGGACACAGATAATGAAATTTTTTCTTTCTTTTGCTTGCTAATTGGCTCTGTCAATTTTTACCAAAGTATAGTTAATTGAAATCAGATAGTTGCATGCTAAAAAGAGGGGAACTAATCCCCCTCTTCATTTGGTTGTAGCAGAGCTTGGAAACAAGGATGCAATATTGTTTCCTTCCCACTACTTGTACTTTGAAGGGCTATTCCTGGCTAGCAGAGTTTGACCTAGTGCATACTTGGGCTTTACATCCAGCAACAGCAGCACAAATCTTGTGGAGTTCCTGCAGCAGGGAGTACTTCTGCTGCTGCTGAGCGCCCTGTATAGTACTGTAGAGGCATAGTTCATATATACTGAGGTGAGCAGCAGGGAATTACATGAGATAACTTGCTAGATCTCACAAAGAGAAACCCTCCATGAAACTCCCTAAAATGAACATTTTGGTAATATATGGCCCCATGTCTCAGAAAAGTAGTCTGGATACCTGGAATACTAGTGCAGTACGATTGTCACTGTGCTCCTTTCATTTCAAGGTATAAAAGTTACACTAAAAAAGGAGAAGGGATTTACAGACAGTACAAGGGCAGATCAAGATGATGTACTAAAATAATTATCATTACTGAAAGTTGATAAGTGACCTGACCCAAAAGCAATATACCCAACATTGCTGAAAGAGGCAAAGATCAAAATAGCAGAGGTATTGGTCTCAATCATTATGTCTTTGAGATAGATGATCAGTGCCAGATGATTGGAAGGTTGCTAATAATGGGAGGAGTGCTCTGGTAATCATGAGCCATCACAAATATATGAATAACCAATTGAACCAATAAAATAGTTAATTTGCCTGACTAACTGCTACTTAGGACCAAAGAAACTTCCATAGGTTTCATCAATAAACGCAACACTTGTTTATTTATTGAAAAAGCACCCCTTAACAGGTAACATAATGGATTATTAATTATAACATGTAAACTAAAATTATTTCCCCTTTAAATCCAAACGCACACACATACATATTAATTAACAAATAGGATGGACAAGGCAGATCACTCATGGTAGAAAACATAGGCAAACAACTATAAAAGCTTTTATGAATCAAGAGCCCAAACCACAAAGGTGGAATGAAATGAGTTTCTCACAGTTCTTTTCATTTTTGGTGAATGTTGACTGCTGAACAACAGTATTTACTCAATTAGTTGGATCCTTGATCTGTTTGACTAAGGTCCTTGCTTGAATTAGAAATTCTTCTTTTCAGAAGTCTTTGAGTCTTATTTTTCACTCAGGGATGGTGAGAACTGAAAGATCTGCTTTTATTTGCAGGCTTTCTGTTCTGAGTTCAACTGCTTCTTCCCAGGTCTGTGACAAACTGCAACTTAAAAATCCAATGGCTGTCACTGTAATCCAAAGGCATTTGGTAGCAGCTTGTCTCTCAAAAATAACAAATCCTCCTTCTTGGAAAGTTACATGACCTTATGTAACCAATATGTGAACACCATAGACTTCCACTTTTTGACTTCCAAGTTATAAGGGACCCATCACATTCTCTGCCACATAGCGGTGTCCAAACCTTTACTACTTCCAGTTTATATTCCACAAAAAAATAGTTTTACAACATTATAATTCAAGAAAGCTGTGAAATCTTGAAGAGCTGTCAGAGATCTTGCATGCTGATTAGACAGCTGGCTAGAAACCCATGCTGCTTCTTCCAGGGAATGCCCACCGAACCACAAGCCAATTGGGCTTTGGACTGGCCTTCAACATACTTTCACCTGAAATCAGCAACCCAGTCTTACCCACCAAGAATTTCTGTTCAGTTGAAGTTTGTCAGGTCTTTCACACAGCAGTGACACAGAGGAGACCTGGGGTGCTGCCATTAGAGCACCTTCAGAATCTTACAATCATAGAGGACTCGGGACAAAGGTAAGCAGTAGGTTGTGGGGGATGTTCTTGGAATTGGAGTCACAGGGAGAAGGAATGTGGTTTATAAACAAGGGCAGGGTGGTGAGTCCTTGCGGGGACATCCTCATATTTATTGTCTAGACCCTCAAGCAAGCACTGATTGACATTGATCAAGTGAATCCTCACCCACTGGTTCCCCGATTCCAGTGTAACAATTTGTTGAATAGTAGGGTGGTGCCATATTCCTAGTCTTCTGCTGCTGCAAGCATTTTACCAAAATGGTTGGCCAGCCTGCCTGCTCTTAAGTCAGTTGAGGCCTTGGGTTGCTACTCACAGTCCCCTCAGGACCTCTACACTACTGTCATTCTACCACTGGCAATATGCACCTTCCCATGTATGGAGAGCATTTTCTTGGTGGGATATGATGGGGTAGCCTCTTTATCAGGCATCATAAGACTCATGGAAGGCTACCTGCAAGAAGCAAGTGCAGCCTCCCCCCCACCAAAAAGTACTCCCAACAGTCATAATCTGACAACCCCCAAACCCTGCCAGTAGCTACAGCCAACCTGATTGTCTGCAGTGAGTCCAACACCACTTGCCTGTACTCTAAGCTTGCTCAATGGCCACTCACTTGGGCCTGCTGGGACTGATAAGCTCCTGGCCTACAGATTGGCCAACAGCTTTTGTGGGTTAAGATGTCCTTTCTTAGAGAGTCAGAAGCTACAACTGCAGCCAATTAATTCCTGCACAATTTATAATCTTGTTATGACTTACATGGAAGCAAGACTGCCCCTACTTTCAGCCCCTTTCAACCCTTGTCAATAATCCTGTGTTATTAGTCATTGCCAAGCCTCCTACTGCAGAGCACTGTGCACTTTCCTTGTTTTGATGATGGAGAAGAAGCCTAACCTTCTTAAATGTTCTGCCCATAGGATAACACTACAGTCATTACTGTGGATGAAACAGTTAGGACACAGACCCCAAATCTATCCAGTTAGAACTGGGATCACACCATGTGCTGTTGGAATCAATCTGATCCATTCTGACTGTCCTGCCACTTGATCCCTGAGGAGTCTGTCAAAATTCATATTTACATGCATCTTGAAGCCATGAATGGTGATGGTAGGGACTCCAATTTCTTTCCATTTCATGAATGACCAGAAATTTTTCCTGGTCTTACTGCCTGTGAAAGTGTTAGGGTAGGGGTTAGGGTTAGAGTTAAGGTTAGGAAGATTAACACTTGGGTGGTGGAACAGAGTGCCTATCGAAGAGAGTGGTCTCCACACATGGGAAGGTGCGTATCGCTGGTGGTAGAATGATAGTAGCAATACTTGGAGGTCCTGAGGTGACCTTAATTGGCAACTAAAGGAGTTCAACTGGCCTAAGCGCAGGCAGGCTGGCCAACCATTTGCTATTTGATATCAAGCCCTGAAGTAAAACTTGAATCTAGAGTTTCTGATTCAAAGGCAGGGATTTGTCTTGTTGCAATTCAAAACCCAGGAGTCCAATAGGAATGGTGGTATGTCCTGCATGTTTTAGAATCACTAATAAACTATAAGAGAAAGATATTTTAATATGCTACATAATTTTAGTGAATTAGTATTTATAAACACAGCATACCAGACTTAAACATACACTATTCATTGATATTGTTGCTTGTATATAATTTATTCTTATTATTAAAATGTTCAATAAAAGCCACGTAGCTCCCTTTTGCAGAGTCATATGGGCAGAAATTGGTTGTGGTCTCTTTTCATGTACATTTATTGCAAACAGTGCGTACACAGAATGGGAGAATCACAATTCACTCTGAACAGGCTTTATTTAAGTACTTTGGATGAACTACCCAAGTCCATTACATCCCTGGAGGCAACTTGACCATTTGAAAATAATCAATTTTGGCCTGGCAGCAGCCCTCAGCTATGTCATAGGATTGAGAAGAAGGAGAATGGGAGGCGGGTCAATGATAACCAGTATCAACCTACAATAGTGTAAAGTTGTCCGATCCTGTACTTGTACAAGCAAACTTTTTACTAACCGGCACCCGTGGGACCAGCAGTGTGACAGTTGATCAAATATTCCATTGATCAAGAGGTCCACATTATCAATGTAAAAACACACACTTAGTAATAGAAACATAATGCAGTGAGTATACGCTGTTATACTTTATTTGCGGTATAAATCACTTAAATAATGCAGCTTTGCCTTAAATAAACTTATTAGCAGAGGGCCTTTTCACTCACACCTTCAACTGACTACTGAGGCATTGCTGAGATCACCGTAATACAGTAAACTTCTGGTATTTGAGATGCATAATTTTTGCCGGTTCATAAGGTGCCAGCTCAAGCAAAGTTTACTGTATTCCTTCACAAAATTTTTGAAATTTAATTTAGTAGTGATCTCAATGTTTTGCTTGTTTGTTGTTTTGTATTTCAGGCCCAGGAAAATGCCTATTTTTATTCTGGACCTCAATTTGGATAACAGCGGAGTGCACTTCAGCACGCCACTGGAAAAATTTAAGCCTGTCATATTGGCTCTGTTTGATAAAGCAATCACATCCACGCAGCATGTCCCACATATAGAAAAGGTAAAGCGAGATGGATTGTTGCGAGATGATTTGAAATCAAGGAATTTTATGCTGGATTTTACCTTAGAAAATGTAGTGGATTAGTTAATGGATTACAACATGTTCTTTGGAAGCACCAAATTTGATAAGGCAGTTATCCTTTCACATTCCAAGCTGTTTACCGGTAAGTATTTTATTTGTCATGGAAACAAATATCTCAGAACTTTACAAGGGCCAAAAATGAGCACATAGAAAGAACTGAAGAAATTTAAGACCCTTAAAAGAAATGATTTATGAAGAGAATTCAATTGAACAGAAAATCAGTGTTCAAAAATTGACTGTTGATATTGGAGCTAAGTGAACAGAGAGCAAGCATTATTTCCCAAGTAAAAAAAAAAAACAGAAATTATTTTCCAGATGGGTCTGGGAGAGCCTGCAGAAATATTAGATGATGATGATGATGATGATGATTGATGATGATGATGAGGTAGATTTGCTAGATTACAGGGAGCTGGTCAAGGTTGGTGAGGATGGATAGCTAGGAATTTGTGCTGGATTAGTTGAAATCTGCAATGGATAGAGTTTGAGGAGCTAATATGGAGATAATTTCTGTGAAGTCATTTTAGAAAAAGGGAGGAAATCCATTAAAAAAAAAACTTGCTCACCCCTCGCTCCCAATCCTTAATGATTCTTTAAGTTGATTGTAATATTTATTTTGACTTGCAAGGCATTTTCCCAATGCAGACTATTGGTTTAGACTCCTGAGCTTCGGCAGTGCAGAAGCCTTGTGAAATATGTGAAACTAACTAAATATTGGTGCCCTGATGATGAATCTTAAATAGAATCACAGAATTTTACGGCACAGAACCAGACCACTCAGCCCGACTTTATTTATCTTACCCTGTGAGCACAGACCTCTCCACCTCATATAAAGCTAATTCCTTTGTGTTTATCTTAATCTCCCCCTAATTTCTGTTGTGCAAAATCTTTGTGCAGGTTGCTAGCATACTATAAATTGTTCATCCTACAATATACAGGATACCTAAGGAAATATCATGTTTCCACAGCTGAAACTCTAGTCCTCAGCCATATCCCATTGCGTTATTGCCCATATAATAATCATAGTGACCATTCTCAGCTGCTTCATGAATGATCTTCCATCTATCATTGGTTTGAAGTGAGGTTGCTTACTGATGATTGCACAATGTTCAGCATTATTCATGACTCGTCAGACACTGAACCAGCCTGTATCCATGTGCAGTAAGACTTTGATAACATCCAAGTTTGTGCTGATAAGTGGTAAGTAACTTCTTGCTGCACAAGTGCCATGCAATGACCATCTCCAACAAGAGAGAAGCTACCCATTATCCTTTGATGTTCAATTGTATTAGCATTGATAATGTGGAATTCATCAATGTCCTGGGGGTTACTATTGACCAAAAACTGAACTGAACCAGTCAAATAAATACTGTGGCTACAAGAGCAGATCAGAGGCTAGGAATTCTCCTATGCTTGTCTACTATCTACAAAGCACAAGTGAGAAGTGTGATTGAATACTCTCCAATTGAATACTTGCCTGGATGGGTGCAGCCCAAATAACATTCAAGAAGCTTGACACCATCCCTAGACTGGCACCCCATCCATCACTGTCAACCTTCACTCCCTTCACCACTGATACACAACAATAAGTATTACAGACCAACTACAAAATGCACCACAGCAACTCAGTAAGAGCCCTCTGCAGCACCATCCAAACCCATAATCTCTACTACCCTCGTAGGACATGATCAACATGGGAACATTGGGTGTAATTTTCCAAAATTTCTTGGATTCTGGAGAAGTACTGGAGGATTGGCAAACTTCCCATGTGAAACCCCTATTCAAAAAGTGAAGGAAGCAAAAAGTGGGGAACTATAGCCCAAGTAGTCTAAACATCCCTCATTGGAAAAATGTTAGAAACAATTATTTAGGAAGTGATAGCAGCATATTTGGAAAATAATAATCTCATTAAGCAGAGTCAGATTGGCTTCATGAAAGGGCAATTGTGTCTCATTAATTTATCAGTTTTTTGAGGAAGTCTCAACCAGAGTGGATTGAGGGGAACCAGTAGATGTGTTGTATTTGAACTTGCAGAAGATGTTCGACAAGGACTTCCCAAACTATTAAGTTGTAAGACAAGAGTTCATGGTGTTGGAGGTTGTAATTTAGCATGGAAAGAGAATGAGCTAATGGGCAGGAAACACCAAGTGAGATAAGGGGTTCTTTTTCAGGTTAGCAACCAGTGGAGTTCCACAGGGATCAGTGCTGGCACTGCAGCTGTTTTCAATATATATTAATGACTTAGAGGAAGGAAGTGAATATTAGAATTAGAATCCCTACAGTGTGGAAACAGGCCCTTTGGCCCAACAAGTCCACATCGACCCTTGGAGCATCCCACCCAGACGCATTCCCCCTATAACCCACACACCCCTGAACACTATGGGCAATTTAGCATGGCCAATCCACCTAGCTTGCACATCTTTGGACTGTGGGAGGAAACCAGAGCACCTGGAGGAAACCCACACAGACACACGGAGAATGTGCAAACTCCACACAGACGGTCACCTGAGGCTGGAATCGAACCCAGGTCCCTGGCACTGTGAGGCTGCAGTGCTAACTACTGAGCCACCGTGCCGCCAATATTCTGTAGCCAACTTTACAGACAACAGAAAAATAGCTGGAAAGGCAAGTTGTGTGACAGATGCAAACAGTTTACAGAGAGATATTGATAGTTTAAGTAAGTGGGCAAAGTGTTGGCAAATGGTGTATAATGTGAGAAGATGTGAAGTTGTTCGTTTTGGAAGGAAGAATGAAAGAATAGAGTATTATTTAAATGGGGGCTAAAATGAAGAAAGCTGCAACACAAAAGGCTACTTGTGTATGAAACACGGAAAGCTAGCATACAGGTGCGGACGTTAATCAGGAAATCTAATGGAATGTTGGCTCTTATTTCCAGGGGTTAGAACATAAAACAGTACAGCACAGTACAGGTCCTTCGGCCCATGATGTTGTGCCGAACTTTTACTCTAAACCTAAGGTCTATCTAACCTCCACCCCTACCTTATACTATCATCCATGTGCCTATCTAGTAGCCACCTAAATGCCCCTAATGAGGCCGACTCCACTACCCTCTCCAGCAATGCATTCCACACCCCTACCACTCTCTGAGTAAAGAACCTACCTCTGATGTCTCCCCTATATCTACCTCCACTCACTTTAAAACTATGCCCCCTCGTAATAGCTACGTCCATCCTAGGAAAAAGTCTCTGGCTGTCCACTCTATCTATACCTCTGATCATTTTGTACACCTCTACCAAGTCACCTCTCATCCTTTGTCGTTCTAAAGAGAAAAGCCTTAGCTCTCTCAACCTTTCCTCATAAGACCTTCCCTCTATTCCAGGCAACATCCTGGTAAGTCTCCTCTGCACCTTTTTTGAGTATAAGAGTAGAGGAGTATAAGAGTTGGGGTATAAGAGTAGGGAAGTCTTACTGCACTGTACAAAGTGCTAGTGAGACTACATCTGGCGTACTGTGAGCAGTTTTGCTTCCTTTATTTAAGAAATAATATTTCATTGGAGGCAGTTTAGAGAAGGTTCACTAGAATGATCCATGAAATGGAGGGAATGTCTTATGAGCAAAGGTTAAACAGGCTGGGACTCATTTAGATGAAATTTAGATAAATAAATAGGATAAAACAAATAGGATTCTTAAGGGGCTTGACAAAGTAAATGCTGAGAGGATGTTCCTCCTCATGGGAGAGTCTAGGACCAGAGGGTATAGTCTCAGAATAAGGGTGTGTCAATTTAAGACTGAGATAAAGATGAATTTCTTCTTTAAGAAGGTTGAGAGTTTTTGGAACTGCTAGCCATAGAGAGCTGTGAGAGCAGTGTCCTTATGTATATGGCTGAAATAGATTCTCGATCAGTAGGGGAATCGTGGGTTTCAGCAACAATGCAGGAAAGTGGATATGAGGAATACCATTTCATCAACGATCCTGTTGAGTGGCAGAGCACACTCGAGGGGCCAGAAGGCCAACTCCAGTTCCCATTTCTTATGGTTTTATGGTCTTAAACACCATCTGCAAGTTCTATTCCAAGTCACACAATCCTGACGTGGAATTATAATGCCACTACTTCTCTGATGTTGGATCAAAACGCTTGAACACCTTTCCTAATGCACTATGGATGTTCTCTATGCATCAAAGAATACAGTGACTCAAGAAAGCCCACTACCATCTTCTCTAGAGCAATTATAGGTAGGCAATAAATGCCAGCCTAGCCAGAGATGCCCACATTCCTGTGAATGAATAAAACAGTCTACTGTTGTCCTAATTATTTATTTAAATTTTGTCTTTTAGTTTGTCCTGGAGGAGATGTTCCAAAGTGGAACACCGCTATTGGAATCTGTGTGGCATAATGAACCACCAGTACAGGAGCTGCGCAATACAATCAAAAACGCCATTGAGAAAGCACTAATACCCTTGAAAAGCTATGCCAAGGAGTATGAACAATTCATGGAACTGAACGAACTGGATATTGATAACTATGTAACGTTAGTATTTATAAAATTCATGGATGTATTACTGATTGACCTAATTTATTGATTAGGACTTACATTTTAAGAACGTAATTGCTATAATCCCCTTAGCTCGGTAGTTAAATGCACCACACAATGTTGAATTAAATACACACCAGAAAAATTACAGACTTGTTCTTGGTTTGTGTGACACGTAGAAACGTAGCCTGAGAAAATAGCTCTACCAGCGACAAAATCGCCATCCTCCTGCTGCTGCCAGGATGTGCCATGTACCTATTGGCTGTTAATTGAGTTGAGGCAGGATTTCCACCCCTCAGAAACAGGTTGTCACAGACCAATTAGAACCAACAGTTACTAATTAGCGGCAGCACTCTGGATGTGTTAGCCACCATCGGTTCTTTCATGATGCTGCGGAGGAGACTGTTCCATCTTCCTGGAAATTCTCTTGATGGGAGCACTGGATCATATTAAGAAAGGACCTAAAATTTTCCAGAGCAGCTTGCACATGAAATCTTGGTGTCACATGGAGGCAACTGCCCCTATCACTAGTTTAATCTTCATCTCGATGTGATCTCCTCCAACTTGTGACTTCACTGGTCTGAGGGGACAATGAGGTAACCATGGCTGACAAGGGAAGTGAGGGACAGCATAAAAACAAAAGAAAAAGCACACAATATCATGAAGATAAGTGGGAAGCCAGAGGATGAAGCCCTTAAGTAGGCATTAATTTCCTACTTATGTGTCTCACTTGGATCATGGGCATGCTGCCTGAGTCTTCTCTCATTGCTGGTAAAATTGTAGCCAGGATAGAAGAGGGTGGATATGCTGCCCATGGGATTTAACATGCACCCTGCCATCAAACCTGCCAGTGGAGGAGTGTTAAACCCATCTTTTAGATTTAGGTTTAACAGCTACTGACTGCATTACAAAGGTTTCAGGAAATTGGTCTGCTGAATCTATCTCATGAGTGTCTTTCCAAAAGACAGATGTGCCTGTCACCATGATTGGCCAACTTGTCCCATCCCACCCCATCACACCAGTCTGCTGTGATCCAAGCTTTCATCCAGTTCTGATTTACAAACCCTTCAATCTCCATGAATCCATCATCCCTTTCCCTGAAACAATTTTCACACTGATGACACCCCCAACCAACAACGTCCTGCAATTTGTGATATTCTTGTTTATTTCCAAATGCACAATCTCTCCCTGACTCATACTGTACTGACCAAGATCACCCTTGCAGTCATCTTAAACCCACAATACTGCCTCCCCAAAACTGCAAAGTTCTTGGACTTGCAGTTTGTCATCAACCTGCAATCTCCCTTACTCATTATCTTTCCTAATCTATTGCCATCCTTCATCCATGACTTAAACTGAATTCTTCCCAACCATAGTCTTGCTCAACCTGCAAATCCTTATGTTTCCTTCCAACAAGATGTCTCTTCAACTCTTGGCCTTTTTCTTGAAGCACACGAGCTCTTTAACTTGACCAAGATCCATCCAAACCAGTCTCTTCAAAGTTTCTTACAAATGGCCAAACTTGCAATCTCCTTAACCTGAGATTTCTTCTACTTTACCCTGACCTCCAAGTTGCAATTTTTTCAAACCAGTTTAGTCTTCCTTAATCTACTATTTCTTTAGTTACCTCCTCCGTAGCCTCCGACCTGACCTATACTCTTTTCAATGTTTCCACAAGCCCACCAAACCATAATGTCTTCAATTCACTCCCTGGATTTTTTTTCCAGCCACTATCTCAATTCCACTATGATTTCCCACACTTGTAAATTCCTCACATGTTCTGCAATTCTCCTGACCAATGACCACTTCAAACCACGTATACCTCCTTGACTCATAATATCTTCAAGCCCTTATGACCAATTTGATCTGTGACCTCTTTATACCTTCATGACCTCTTGTTTTGCAGATAACATAAAGTTGTGTGAAGGGACAGGTAGTTTTGTTGAAATGGGGAGACCGCAGAAAGACTTGGAGAGGCTAGGAGAATGGGCAAAGAAGTGGCAGATGGAATACAATATGGGAAAATGTGACGTTATGCACTTTGCTGGAGCAGACTTATTGGGCTGAATGGCTTAATTCTGCTCCTATATGTTATGGTTTTATAGCCTATAGCCTCTCCTAATAAGGAGATCTCTTTCTTTCTTTCCTTTCCATTATTTTGCTGTATCCATTCAGGATAGACATCATAACTGACAGCCATGCACCTCTCAAAAGAGGTCAAATGAAGTCCTGAGCTCTGCAATATCTACATCTCTTGATGGTTTGACTGCTACAATCCTACTGTAACAACTTCCCTGTACCTATCAATTCTGTAGTAATACCTACATGCAGAAAACATACAAGTGGTGAGATGGAGGCTTAATCCACCACTCTGCTGCATTTTTAATCACTAGCCTTTCAAAGCAGCATTAGTGGAGTCCTATGAAGAGATTTTTTTCTTCCAGTAATGTCATTCACAGATTAGAAGGAAGATTACAATGGGGTAATCAAAGATATTTAATTCACTTAGGATCTTTAATTTCAACTCATTATAAAATTACTTCACCATCTTTCCTGTTGAAGTTAATGGCAGAGAGCAAATCTAAATTATAGACCATGTGCATTATCCAAAGCTCCAGTGATTTATGCACCCCTGAAATGGAGATGAAAATTACAGGCAATTTGTTGTAGTGCACCTTTTGGGAGAGAGTTTTTAACTGAGTTTTTAATGTGTATTCCATTAGTTGAGTGCTTTTCATTATAATTCTTGTACTTTAGTTACATGGTTCCATGATACCCAATTAAATGATATTAAAATACAAAAGAAGAGACAGTCCGTAGTTGAAGAATGTGCTTTGACGTGCGGAACGGTCTTTCTCAGCCTAGACCTTTTGAAGAATTGTGTGGGCTCAGTCAATGCATTCCTATGATTGAGTGAATGCATCTTGTGAGAAATTGCAAATATGATCCTACATCATACTACTCAAACACACAATGTATTGGAGCAGCCAAAATGCTGGTGTCCTTTTAATGTCTTTTGTCCATTATGTTCTGCATAATTGTAGGCTTTAAATCAAGTCTTACACCTGAGATTTTAGATCTATTACTAGGGAGAAGTAGTTGGGATCATTCCTGTTGTCTTCCTCAAATTTGGTTTTACCTTTCACATAACTTGTCATAGCTTGATTGCAACCAAGGATGAAGAGTTGTATCTACCCTTTATGAGGAGTGCTTCAATTGAATACGAAACCAGGGTTCAGTTACCTTTCCTCTCACAAATGCTGTTTAGTGTGGAGCCCAAAACAATCCTTATGATGCAGAGGAATGATGCATATTATATATGACTCAGCAGTAACTCTGAAGTTAAGTCTCCCACTATCTCAATCCATTATTTAGATTCCATATTCTAGTCCTCACTCATGGGACTGTCTGAAGTGGGACTCAAATCTTTCATCTTCTCACTAGGTCATGAGAATAATGCCACATTGCTCAATGCTCACTTGCTATGCTGCTATGTATCTCAATAAAACACTTGGAAGCTCACGTACAGTTTGGATAAATCCACAATGGGAGATTTTTATTTTCTATTCAATCATGGAATGTTGGTGTTGCAGTCAAGACAAGCATTTTTTGCCCTTCTCTAACTGGAGAAGATGATGGTGAGCTGTCTTCTTAAACTGCTGTGTTGACCTAGGGACAGTGAAAGAACAGTGATATACTTCTAAGTCAGGAGCGTACATGGCTTCTTGATGGTCGTGAATGCTGTTGGAAGAAATTTGGTCAGTTACTGCAGTGCATCTTGTAGGTGGTACACACTGCTGCCACTGTGGGAAGGTGGTGGAGGAAGTGAATGTTGAAGGTGGTGTATGGGGCACTGATCCAGCAGACTGCTTTATCCTGGGTGCTGTTAAGCTTCATGAGTGTTGTTGGAGCCGCAGTAATCCAGGCATTTCATGTTGTCGAGTTTAAGTATGTAATATCTGTAATTTTAAATTGTTTGTGTTACTCTTGTAGAGCCTTTTCGAATCAAGATCCAACAGTTCATGAGGTGAAATTAGAAGTGGACCGTCATTTCAAGAAGAAAGCTCAGATAGAAAACACAGTTCCTAGCACAATCTCCATTGGACCCTTTATTATCAGTGTGGATTCATTGCGAAGCAATCTTTCCAAGAAATGCAGTAACTTGGCCCAAGCTGTATTGAAAATGTTTGCAAAAAAACTTAACTCACAAGTGGAAGAGGTAAGTTTTAAAAAAAAAATCAGACTCTAATTTGCTGCACTACTGAACAACTGTTGTCACTTAATTTCAGAACATCCTCTGGTCTGATTTATTGAATCATATGAATTAATTTCCAAATGGTGCTTTTGAAAGAACAAATGATTGGACGTGATTCCATACTATGATTAATGCACCAGATTTGCATTATCTGTATATTGAATAAACAAATTTGTCATAGGCTGGAATCAAATTAAGGATGATGAATTCTCTGTACAGTTTGTTGAACAGAATTGTGAAATGGGTTACAGGCAAACATATTCAGGGATTTTCATGATTTGGATGTAAAATAATGGATACCTCAATGTATTACGTACTGTAACTTAAGGAGGGTTTGGGATAGTTTTCGAATGAAAAATGAATGTTAGAAGGGATTAGAATGACTGGAGTCAAGTCTTAATGAAGAATGAATGATGAGTGGGTGTATTTTCTTTACAAAGTACTCCTCTGATTTGAATGACAATTTTTCATTGAGATTCCCTGTCTTCCTTTTAGATAGATGTTAAAAATTCAACAACTCTCTTCAAAAAGAAGAATAATAATGATCTTAGCCTTTTTTTATCTCTCAATAAACAGAATTTCTAGAAATTTATCTCATTGCTGTTTGGTCTACCTGCTAAATGCAAAATTTGCCTACAGTTCAAAAGTATTTCCTTGCCTGTGAACTGCTTTGGGATATCCTGAGGAAACGAAAGCTTCCATATAAATTCAAGTTCTTTCTTTATTTCTCTCCTTCAATGTTTAACACCCAAAAAAAGCAGTCTTAGTAAAGAGGTGAGATTCTCTCCATGGGTTGAGAAGCAAAACTGAATGCAAGGAAACTTGCAGAATGCTTAAACATTCTCAATGCTGGTGAAGGCCCGAGAAAACATTGACTTCTTGTCAGCTTAATATAGAAGGCACATTGAGAAAGAAAGTAACAAAGCACAATTTATAAAATGGGATGCATAACTGTTGAAAAATTATATGATTTCTGTGGAATAATTCAGTGTAATTTCTATCCCTTAGATCAATGATGATTTTAAACTGATCAATAGAAAATTGTTTGAAAAGGCAAATACCATTGAAGATTTGACAGAACACCGGGAATGGATGAAGAAAGTTCCTGAAATGTTAAAAACAAATGAGGTATGGACGTATAAACACAGGGAACAAGAAAAGTCCATTCAGTCCATCAATACCCTTTCTTATGTGTACAATCTATCCCATCATTATGCCTCACTATTTAACATACTGAGAGAAAATTGAACAATAGTATTACTTGATCTAAGCAGTGATTGAGTAAAACTATACAATTCATTCAACCATTCATCCATAATTGCATCTGCTATTCATTGTTCATTGCCTAATTGCAGATAGCAAACAATAGTTTGGTGCCTTCCAACCTCCAAGGTAGAAACAGAAATGATATCAAGGGCCTTGGGGAGGTCAGAGACTGTGGTGAGATCAGAGGCATGTAACATAAGATCATTGGATACTTCAAAGCTTGGGAAGTTTCATCTGAACTGATTGATTTGAACTTATTGAATACCTATAGTCCTTGTTACTTAGGAACAGGAGTAGGCCGTTCAGCTTTTGAACCTGTTCCACCATTCAGTTAGATCATGATTGATCATCTATGCCAATACCAATTGCCTGTACTATCTCAATATCCCCTTATGTCATAAGTTTGCAGAATTTCTGTCTTGAACATGCTAAATGACTGAGCTTCCAAAGCTCTCATGGGTAGATAATTCCAAATATTCACCAGTTTCTGAGTGAAGAAATTCTTCCTTATCTCAGTGTTAAATGGCCTATTCTTTATTCTGAGATTATGTCCCAGATTACGTCCCTTGATTTTCAACTGGCTAACCTCCTATCTACATCTACCCTGTTATGGTCTGTAAAAAAATTAGCTAGTTTCAATGAAATCACCTCTCATTCTTCAAAACTCTAGAGAATACAGTCACAGTTTCCTCAGTCCCTTCCCTTAAAACAAACCTCTATCCCGGGATTAGTCTTGTGAACATTTGTTACACTCCTTCCATGGCAAGTAAATTCTTCCTGAGATAAGAAGACCAAAACTGTGCATAATATTCCAGGTAAGGTCTTGTTGAGATTCTACACAATTGCAGCAAGACTTATACTTCTATATTTAAATTCCCTCGCATAAAAGGCCAACGTTCTATTTACCTTCCTTATCAATTGTTGCATCTATTAGCTAGCTGTTAGTGATTCATAAGCAGGGGCACCCTGTGCCCTTTAGACACCATCACGTCCCAATCTATCAACATTTAAGAAATAATCTATCTCTCATTTTTTTCTACCAAACATTTTAAAACACTTATTCACATTATATTCTACCTGCCACATTCTTGCCTATTTGCTTATCTTGTCCCAATACACTTGAAGATTCCTTGTATCTCTCTGAGCTTATTTTTCCAGCTAGTTTTGTGGCACTAGAAAAAATAAATATTACAACTGATCCCCAAATTAAAAGCATTGATTAGATTGTGAACACCTTTACTACTAGCACTGATTCTTGTGGTAAGAATGATCTTTCAGCCTTCCATGAGAATGACTAACTTATTCCAACAGTCTGCTTTCTGCCTTAACCAATTTCAGTTACCCCAATGCAATGTAAATTTTTACTAATTTCTTGTCCGGTGCCTTAACAAACGCCTTCCGAAAATCCAAATACACCATATCCAATTGTTCTGCTTTCTCTATGCTGCAGATAGAATATTCAAAGACCTCCAACAGACTTGTCAAACATGATTTTCCTTTACTAACCCCATGTTGATATTTTCCCAATGTTATCATTATTTTCTTAGTGTCCTGTTATCACATCCTTTATGATCGATACTAACATTTTCCTTACTACTACTAACATCAAGTTAACAGGTAGGTGTGTAGCTCACCTAGTTAAATTAAGAGGTAATCTTGTTTACTTTATAGCCAATTTTTAATAAGTCAATAATGGGAGAATAATTGGGAGCAGTCAAACCTTCTTTTGTAGTTGTGGTAGCCAAAATCCTTCTGACAAAAACACACAATTAAAAACCATTGCAAACTTTGGTTTCCCTTTCTGGTTGTATTACAACAATCTCTTGGCACCAACCTCCCAGTGAGGCCTCTGTTAACATTCAAACATTTGCTATCTATTTCGGCATAACGCCTCTCTGGAATCAAAATGTCTATAGAGTACTGTGAATAAAAATCATGATGTGGAGGTGCCGGCGTTGGACTAGGTTGAACAAAGTCAAGTCACATGATACCAGGTTATAGTTCAGCAGGTTTATTTGACATCATAAGCTTTCAGAGTGCAGCTCCTTCATCAGATGAACTCGCCTGATGAAGGAGCAGCACTTCAAAAGCTTGTGATTTCAAATAAACCTGTTGGACGATAACATGGTGTCATGTGACATCTGCCTGTGAATAAAAATTAACCCATAATTAACTTCCAGACCTGGTCTCATAAGCAAATATCACTTTTGTTTGTTCTCGTTCTAAAAAAACAAGTTGTTGCTCACAGTCTAAAGATCACCTTCAGCTCTCAGCTCACAGTTCACAGCTCCAAATGAGAATGATAAAAATAAAAAAAACCCAGGAAGGCATCTAACATCATGTATCCAACAGGCTAGGGTATGCTGGACACTACAGGGTAATGGGCTACAAAGTAAACATTTGGTTATACCAACACATTTGTAGGACTATTATGTTGTAACATAAAGGCACTGGCCCACACAGTGGAAATATGAATAGGTTAAAATTCCATAGCCTTATGAGGCATCTAAAAGTATTTCTATAAATTATCTAATCTAACCATTCCAGAATGATTATCTTAACTGTTTTAAGTTTTATTTTGAATTGGTAGTTCACTGATTGGAAGTGTGTTTAATGAATTAGTGATTCGAAAGAAATGCTTCAGAATATATCTTGACAGATCTAGCACCATTGATTTCCAGCTTATGGGTAATAATGGATTTGGAGATGTTCTAGCATCTGACGTTATTAGCTGAAATAGGTCTCTGGCCTTTTTCATATGTCAAAGAGGTGTCTCAAGCGTTTTTGAGAATCCCTATGGGAGTTTTTGCAATGCTGAGCAGAAGCAAAACTGGTGCCAGGTCTGCTTCTCTCAGGATTTGCTGATGAAAATATGTCAGTGGTCACCACCAAACAGCTAAGAAACATAAATTTGAATGTATAGCCAAGAGGGACATCTATTTAATGTCACCCTTTCAGTGGCTGGATGGATACTTTTTTAAATTTCCTCTTTTGCGCTACACAATTTTGAAATAAAATGAAGCTACTTGTGATCTCGTGAGAATGCATTGAAATCTTGGGATTATTATTAATTGTTCTGTGCATTGGCACCCACTATGTGCACTCAATCAGTCACACCCATCCATCAGCCTAGATTTCAGAGAGCCGAATGCAGCAGAAATCCGAACAGAGGTTACTGCAAGTGCATTGCTTTCTTGTGCATGGTAGCTGAAATGGCCGTGGATGTGGGACCAGCTTCTACAATTTGACAGAACCTGACTAGTGTAAATCATTGTGCCTTATAATATGAAGCTATCACTGACTAAGGATACCAAATATGCCTCTCATCACAAATCATGTGCATTGTCCTACAGTAACTAAATGCTGTGATGCGTAGTTTCTGGACCTACAAACATCTAATTTTATGTATGAGCAGTCTGAAAATAGCCTTTGTCCTGGCCTTGCTAAAATCCTGCTGGGATTATTATATTAAAATTATATAAATTAAAATCGTTTATATATTTACACCTCATTGCTCTTCACTTAAATTGCACACTTATGCATTTAGGCTTCATAAACCGTAAAGCTTATTTTAAAGAAGTCGGCTTTAAAAAATACATATAATTAGATCGGATTTTTTTTCCCATTTATGTCTATTATGTTCATCTGTTGTAGTAGTAGTAGTATCAATTTACTTTAACAAAATTAAAACTCTATGCCCCTCCAGCAAATCTCTGGAGATGGCGACTTCACCAACTGGATGAAAGCTTGTACCACCGTGTCTGGAGTAATTATTTTTGTTTTATTAACTAATGAGATGTGGATGTCACTGGTTAGGACAGCATTAATTTTCCATTCCTAATTGCTCTTGAGAAGGTGGTAGTGATTTTCCTTTTCGAACTGCTGAAACCCTTGAAGTGTAAGTAATAATGTCTCTGAACAGGTTGATTGAACAAGTTGCACTTCTCTGAGTCAGTTTTCAAATAAGTCAGACAGCAGGCAGCATCAGGTTCTAGGCAAGATAGGCAACATTGTAAATTCCAGGCAAGGTGCTTATGCAAGCCGAACCTCTGACATGTGGGTGCAGCTGATCAAGTATACATGTACAGTCCATAAATGAATGTGGCAACTTTAAGAATTTTGAATTTAACTTACAAGTTCTATTTTTAAGACACTTTGGCTACAGTACTGCAGGTCAAAGTAAAATAGTCTCCAAAGTTCTGCCTCATTCTGTTAACTCTAGCCTGTAAGAAGCACTCTGGCTCAGTGGTAAGCAATGCTGCCGCACAGCACTCAGGGACACCGGTTTGATTCTAGCCTCAGGCAACTGTCTGTGTGGAATTTGCAAGTTCTCCCTGTGTCTGAGCAGGTTTCCTCCCACAGTCCAAATTAGGTAGATTAGGTAGATTGGCCATTCTAAATTAACCCATAATGCCCAGAGATGTGCACGTTAGGTGGATTGGCCATGATAAATGCAGGATTATGGGGATAGGATGGGATGCTCTTGTAGGGTTGGTGCAGACAGACTTCATAATTAATAATAGGTGGGATTTTCATAATGCATTTTGGCTGCAGTAATATTGTTTTTGTAAAATGCTCTGATCTGTTAGAAATTGAATTTAGCCACTAATAAGGTTGATAAACTAATGGTCAATTTATATTGCAATAAAATCCCCATAGAAACCAATAACTTGTTAAAAAATTGAATTTCTAGTTCAGGTTGAAGGGATAACACAATGTTTTAATAACTAAGTCTGTTACTGTAACATTGGACTCAAAGCATAAGATGAAACATTATGTTTGTAAGCAACTTTAAAAAACCGAAAAAGAACTTTTGCCTTATTACTTTCTCACACAACTAAAAAACACAATTCATGGGTATTCTTTATGCAATCTTTTAAATTGACATTCAGTTCCCTGAAATCAGTTAAAAATGGTTTTTAGCTCCTAAGGGTTTACTTCTGTTCTCCTTGTTTCTCAATTTGATGTTATATATTGCACCATCTCTAAAGATCTAAGAATTAATTAGCCAGGAAACAATTGTATGTGCAAGTGTTACAGTGGGCAACATTCACAGCTAATGTTTGTAATATGGCATCAGCCTGTGTTAGACTCCTAGCTAGTAGCATGGCAAGTCAGAAGTTCACAAATTTCAAAGCCTAAAACGTGATTACTTCACATATTCAGCAATCAGAAAATAATCAGAATCCATAACATCTGGTCACTTCTAACCCCAATCTGTCCTTAAAGGTGAGAATATTACTGAAGATCCTCCCTCTCGCACAAGCAGCAAATGTTCCTGCTTCATTTTAGCTCCTCATAAATTTGTGCATTTCAATCCAAGCTACTATTCACATTCTGGCACAGTGAACCACAGGAACCTTTGGCCCTTAGCTGTTCTGGATGCCAATTGGTTTTTTTTTCACTTCCAGCTCTCTCTTTCAGACTAATCGGTCTGTGATATACAATGATATTTTAGGAAAGTCTGATATCCAACTTCACAGTGGCATTCACTTTACGCTTCTCATCTAAAAGCCATGACAATGATGGAAATGGTGGGTGTAATTGTAGCGATTGTGATGAGACCTCATCAAGTTGACCTCATAGAATATGAGAACCCAGACTGGAGCTGTTAATCTGGTTCAGTCAGCCCTGGCTGACAAATATAAACAGGAGTCAGAGTCTGAAAGCTGCTGAGAGGAAGCCGGATCAGTGCCAAGGACTTTCCATGTGTAAATAAAAGGGTGATTTGGTGATGGCCTCTGTGGAGTTATTTCAGTAATACATGGTATTCCTTGGCTAGCCCAGAAACACCCCAGGCATACCTCCAATGATACTGTTAAATAAAGGAAAGGGAACAGAGTTCCTAAAGTCGACCAATTCAGTTTTACCCTCTGTCATCCCAATAATGATAACTGCTTTGATGCTTATAGCATAACGAAAGAATAGTCCAAACTTTTTTCATTCTTTGAGTAAAGGAGTTGACTTTCACTTTGTTCAAGAATGTAGACCCTGGCTATTGCGAGCAATCGACCAGGCGTTATCTTTTTCTCCAATAGTTTGAATGGAATCTAAAATTAATCTGTAATATAATTGACAATCAACTGACAAGTCTCCGTTTATTGTTATGCCTCATTGGGGCAGTGGGCTGGAAATGAAACCCTGTTCTTCATGGAATTGTCACAGAAGTTAGAAATTTTAAAAAGTATGCAAAGATCCCGCAATTTGCTTGTCTTTTAGACCCAGGTTAACAGGAATTAAAATCCAGGTTTTTATTCTTAAAGAGAATAATTACTTATTACAAGTAATCAGAATTTATCTACTAATAAATAATTATGAACTATTGCATATGACTACTAATTGAAACTCTAATTTCTTTTGATACAGCATGGACACAGGCAGCTGAATCAAATAAGCCTTTCTACCTCTGTATTTGCAACACAGTAAAATTGAAACCTTCAAAAACTTTCAAAATTGACCTGAAAAGTTCCTAACTAGACTTTTGAATAAGCAATCACAGACTCTGCAAATAATTCCAGATACCAGTCTGATTCTTAAACAAAAGACTTAGAAATTTATTAACAATATAGTGACTTTAGAGAGTGAAAAATTAAACAGAGTAACCTAGTTAATATCCATGCTTTAAGCCCAAACCTTTGTTTTCATCCCCATTAACACAAAAAACAGACAAACAAAAAACGGTTAAGAGATAAACAAAAGAACAAAATTGGCCAAATTACTCAGTGGTTTTCACATTGTGTTGTTCCACAGGCACACATGATGGTTTCTCGGTTGATTTTTTTGAAGATGTCAATCAGAGTTACCTTTCCAGTGCACTCAGATAAAGGCAGTAATACTTACAACTTAGTTTTTTATTTTCTGAGCTTCCAAGAGCTTCTCACGGGAGGTTAAGGTCAAAAGTCACACGACACTAGGTTACTGTGCAACAAACTTTTATTATAAAGTCTGTGCCTGGGTGCTCTCTTCACTTCACCTGACGAAGGGGCAGCATTCCAAAAGCTGTTGGACTATAACCTGGTGACGTGTGACTTTTGACCTTGCCCACCCCAGTCCAACACTGGCATCTTCACATCATGGGAGGTTAGGCAGGGAGCTTTCAATTCTTCATGTTGTAGCATCAACAGCCAGATTCATTTTTTTCCCATGTAAATACAGTCCAAAACCAATTCAACTCTGATTGCTCCCAACAGACTGATCATTTCCTCCATGAAGTCCCAGTTATCATTCAGCATCTGCCATCTGCTTGAACATAAGATCTTTTCCAGACTGGCTGGAACCAATTCCCAGGCAGTTTCCCAATACTTTAACTGTTCTTTATGAACCTAAAGAGTGAAGCATCAGTAGCGTAATTTACATTAGAGCCATACATAGTTCAACCTGATCCCATGTTTCCAGAGCAGATATGTATATTTTCCATCTGGAACGAATGACAATCAGAAACGCAATTTTGTCGAATTACAAAGTAGTTTAGGAATATAGTTGAGGAGAATAGAGGATAATTATTGCCTGCTAATGTTGTTTTGGCTCAGAAAAACTAATTCAGTGCAAGGCAACGACAACCAGTCTTTATGTCTCAGTAATACAGCAATAAGTGCTAATCCTGAATCTGTTGAGGGCTAGCTTCATGGGTTAATTTAGGAATTATTGCACTACTGGTTGTTTAAAAAAAAGCACTTTAAGATTTTATTAACTTTTATTTCTTATCCACATTGCAGGAAGTAACAAACAAACTTCTATCTGATTATGATATATTTGATGAATTCTACTACAATCTCTCTGATAGTGATTTTGAAGCTAAGTAAGTGCTATACATTATGAAGGTATTGTGAACAACAAATTCTTAAAAATTATAAAATGTTCTATTGGGCACCTGCTGAGTGTGGAACTCCAGTAACATGTACTGTAAAGTACAGGTTTTAATTCTTCACAAAAAGAGGAGGTGGTGGCCTAATGGTTTGTGTGTTTTGAGTTTAAGAATGATGTCCCCTTAAGAAGGTCAACATGCATATAAACTAGGATCGAGATGTGATCACATGACCGGATGCCATGATGACACCCTACACTGTGCATAGAGATTACTTTGTATTGTCTGTACTAGTTTAACTGCAAATGAACTCATCAGCAATCTTCAAGTAATTAGAATTCACCTAACTAATGTGAGTTATATTTAGGCAATACAAAAACATTATGATAGGGTGTCAGGAGTGGTGTATTACAGTAGGGTGTACAGTGGTGATTGTTCTTAAAATAATCCGATAAAGGTCAGTATCCCATCACCAAGTCACCCTTTATTTACATGTGCATAGTATATGACACTGACCCAGCTAGCTCAGAGCCAGCTCCTAGAGTGAACAAAAACCCTGACATTCCTGTTTATGTCTGTCAGCCAGGATTCCCTGTTTGGACCAGATTAACATATTCTATGATGTCTACCTTGCTGACCTCATTCCAATCGCTACATCTCTCCCTCTCTTCCGGGGTATTTTCACACCAGGTCTGGTTCCTCTGACTCTGCCTCAGATACTGCTGGCATGAACTGGACTTGCACCTGGAGCATTGAGGCCGAAATTCATCTTCTTCAGGCGGTACTTGCATCGAGGCTGTGACATCTGCCATGTCCATCTCACCCTCAGAGGATTCTTCAATGCTAGGCTAACCCATGGGTTCTGACAGCCTTGACAGATGTTCTCAGGGCCTGGGCATGTTTTGCTCCTGCCCCATTTGTGAGGTTGCAGCTTTCATGTGGTCTACCTGCTTGTTCAGGACCACCCCTCCTACCTAGCTTTGTACGACACAGGATCTGACCTCGTGTCGACTATGCCTCTTACCGATACGGGGCCTTTCCTCTGGTTTCAACACCAAACTTTGTCCCCTGAAGTAAACTGCCTCTCTTGCTTAGAGGTGTCTTGTGTCCAGTATTGGCGTTCCTGATGCTGTTTCATTCTCCCCCTGCAAGGTTTGGGAAGATTGGGTTTAACCTGGTACAGAATCTTTTCCCCATGAGCAACCCTGCTGGAGCTGTCCCTATAGTTGCATGAGTGGTGATCCTATAATAAAACATGAACTGGAACTGTTTGATATCAAATGAAGCCGTGGTTGTTTCTTTAAGCCTGCCTTCAAAGTTTGGACTACTCTTGCTGCCAGACCACTGCACAATGGATGGTAAAGAGCCGTCCTTACATGTCAAAAGCCATTCAACTTTAGGAAATACTCAAGCTCCTTGCTGGAAATAATGGCCCATTATCTGTGACCAACAGCTCTAGGAGACCATGCAAATGATAAAGGCACCTAAAAATTCCCTTCCAATCCACACACCATCCTGTCTGTCAAAGTTCCTTCACTGTTTCTGAGCCAAATCCTGGAACTCCCTCCCTAACAGCATGTGTGTACCTACACCACAGAGAGTGAAGCAGTTCAAGGAGGCAGCTCACCATGACCCTCCTGTAATTAGGGATTCTGCCTTGACCACCAATGCCAAAATCCTGCAATTGGATAATAAAGAAATAACTAAAGTGGTATGACATAGATTGATACCCACCCCCTGTTGTCCATGTGTCTCAGTGGGTAATCCACCTATTTCTCTTTCTGAATGACTCAACTGTAGAAATCATAGAATTGTAAAAACAAGTCATTATCTGACTCTCTTAGCCCTAGGCCATAAGAAGAAATATTAGTATTATTGAAGTGGACGTCATTTGTCCCAAAGCAATTCTCATGTTTTATAGGCAACAGTTCCTCCACAACAGGAGCTTTTATTTATTTGTTACGCATTTTAAACAAGTGAAATGTAATCTGACAGCTGTCAGTGTTGAGCAGAATGCTGCTACACCCAAGGTCAAATTTGACACACAAGTAAAAGTTTAGTATGCTAGCCTTTGCTAGGCCAAAAGGAAGGGCAACATCAGTACAGTGCAACAGGAGGGCAGAAAACTGAGGAAGAAAAGCTACTTGCACTACTTGGACAGCATCTTGCCCTGCCAAACAGCATACCGTCATGGAGAGAAATCAGAGTTAACGTTTCGGGTCGAGTTATCCTTCCTCAGAACAGATGCTGTCAGACCAGCTGAGCTTTTCCAGCAATTTCTGTTTTTGCTTCTGATTTACAGCGTCTGCAATTATTTCGGTTTTTGTTTATCATACAGTCATATGTGCATACAAAGATATAGAAATCACTATAAAATTAAGTATATTGCTTTAAAATCCTGGTGAGAAAGCAGAGTTAGGGCTCCAATCACTTGAAGGGGGATACTGGGATAAAGTTTTAATTGTAGCATTCAACTGGATTTAAGGGTCAAGAATTTCTTCATGTTTGGCAATTGTTTTAATTCAGATAGGTACAGAAGGAGTGAGAAATCAGTCAAGGATTCAGAATAGAAAATCTCGGAAAGGCCTTTGACAAGGTCCCACATGGAAGGCAAAATGAGTATACGCACATTGTTTTAGGCATGTCCCTCACAGCTCGCCTTATGGTTGAGTGTGAATGAAGAAACATTTTGCGTGTGAAGGATCTTATGTTACTTTCTGGACACTTCAGATTACGAGGGCAAAGTGGGAAGAATCATTTCTCACTCCTTCCTTGATGATCAAATGAGTTTGTTAAACCTCTTCATGTGCTTAAAATATAGGTGGAGCTGCATAATCCCTTGATATCAAAGATTACCTATAATTTTAACTCATTTTAGTGTCTGAAAGATTGGGGTAGGGAGTCCACACATTAATATAACAAGTCAATCATTCATCTTTTCCTTGCAGAACTTGAATTTCTTGAAACAAAATAGTGACTGGCCTTCATCTTCAAGTTGTTGTAACTACAAATATTGCAGAGATTTCCTTTCATCTCCTGAGGAGAGAGAGAGACTTTCAATAGAGGGTACACATTTCACTGGGAGCGTACTCGTACTATTAAAAAATAACTGAGGGAATTAGGCTGGAGGTCGTATCAGCAGGTGAAAATATAGTCCTGACAGCAATACTAATGCCACAGAGAAAAATCTAGGCTTAAATGAGGGATCAGATTAAAAACATCATGGCTTGGATTTCATGTTTTCAGAGCAGCACTCACTGGATGTTCTTCATGAGGATCATGAGACGGTAATAGCACATTTACAGGGGAGACCTGATTAAAGTGATGGTTGGGAGATATTTGACATGGAATAAGCACATACGCCACTAGTCATATTGGATTCCTCCCTAGCTGTTTTGTACCTTTCTGATTTCTAATTTCATATGTTTTATTTTAACAACACTTGATTATGAGTATCAATAATTGTACACTTTTCCACCATATTAGTTTAGCAAAAGAAGCTGCACTATTTTGCACTGCATGTATAAAAAATAACAATGTTTACGCACTAAATGAGTATCATAGCACATTTTTAAAGGGAAAAACATATTCAAATATTTAAAAAGTGGCGCAGAAATTTTAGTTACTGTAACATTTGAATTATAGTTATTCATTGCCATTAATTTATCTCTGGCATCATGTCTCACAATTTATTTAATATTCGAAGTTTTTTGCCCATTTCATTGTTTAAGGCAATTATTCTGTTTGTTTGCAGATGGAGTGCGATTGCTGCACCTCATTTAATCACTACACGAATGGAGCTAATAAAAACCCAACACATGGAGGAGGAAGAGCTTTTCCGTAAAATACAGTTATCAGACCAAAGCACTTTGCAGGAGAGGCTTGAAGGATTAGAGGTATTCCACTGTGGCGGTGAAGAGATAAAATGTGTTGAGTATCTTTGGCCCCTATGACCTGGACGCCAAAGACCAAATTGAACTTTTCTTTTTATTTTTGCCTGTTGCAGTTTAGATCCATCATCCACCTAAGAACTTCCATGCAACATGTAACCATCATTCATCTAAGAACTTGCGTGCAATGTGTAACCATACAGATATCATATAACATTCTGTCATTACATTCTGCATAAATACCATACACAAATGAACTGTCGGTTTTTTTAATGAGTTGCTAATATTATCTAAGATTTGGAAAGCATTTTCTATTCCAGAGTCAACACATTTCCTTGTGAAGTTCCAATGTCCTCCTTAACTAAAAATAATCATCTAATCAAAGAATTCTGGCGTCAGTGCAACAGTGAATACAACTTGGATCACTATAGTGCCTTTAATGCTGAAAAGTGTCCCAAAATATTTCACAGAAGTGTCGCTAGATAGGAAACAACATGAAGCCAAAGAAAGAGATACTGTTAAAAGCTTTGTCAACAAGTTGGGTTTTAAGGACTGGAGGTAGAGAAGTATAAGTGAGGAATTGGAAAGCTTAGGGTCTCGATGGCTAACACCAGGGCTGTGAAAGGATTTCAATATGCACAAGAAACTGGAGTTAGAGGGAGTCTGGAGAAAGTTACAAAGTTAGGGATAGGACACAAGCTTTTCACAACCTATTTGACCCTGAACTGATCTTCTAATCCCACATCTTCTCCATTGAAGGCCAACTACTTTTTTCATGCCGTTGCCTATTTCTGCCTTGTCTCATTTCACTAGCTTCTGTTACCTTCATGCTTGGGTATTTCAAAACTATCTTGACCAACTTCCCATCTTCTGCACTCCATGAACTTAAACTTATCCAAAACTCTGCTGCCCATTTCCTAAACTGTATTATCATGTTCAATTATCAACTTTGTTGACTCTCAGTTCACCAACACCTCCTTTTTAAAATGTTTATCTTTGTGTTCAAATCTATTCATGGCTTTGTCCCTGCTTCTGACGTTCTCCAGTTCTAGAACCATCAACATCTCTGTGATGCAACCCCCGACTCCCCCAGCCTTCAATGTGCCCTTAGCAGTAATAACTTGAGGTCCTTAGGCCATAAGGTGTGGAATTTCTTATCTAAACTTGTCCAGCCCTCTCCTTAACACCAGCCACTGTGATCAAACTTTTAGTAACCAATCCTAATTGTTCAATCATCATCTGTGAAGTATCTTGGGCTGTTTTACTATGTATCAGGGCCTTGTAAGTGTCAACTGTTGACTGCATGGATTGGACTGCGCATAGACAAAGCGGGTACACACATCTGTAACTGTTCCTGCCGTTAGGGATTAATGCTCAGCATGCTGTATTAGTCCAGAGGTTGATCTTATTAGATAGCTAACGTTTCCATACAACTTTTACATTTTAGATCGTGGTAGCTGGATTTTCTGCTTATACTGATATGAATCGTGCGCATGAAATCGCTAATGAGGTGAGGCGAATCCACAGACAATTGGTGGAGTCACAGCATCTAGCACAACTCTATAATAGTAGAGAACGGCTCTTCGAAATGCCAGTCACAAATGTGAGTATAGTTTAATCAAACACTAGAGTAAGTATAATGAATATGATATGAGTTCACATTTGGGGGAGCACTTGATAGTGTCCCATAGTGATCTGAGCTACAGTCTCAACTATTCACAATATTTAGTAATGCCTTATATAGAAGACCATATATGTAGGTTTACTGACTGGACTGATTGGGGTGGCATGTGAGTAGGGCGGATGGGAGCATACAATTATAAAAAGACATTGATCGATTTGTCATGATCACAGACCTGGCCACCAACTTCATGTTATGACCGTGGATGAAATCATTCAAATTATGTTATGATGATCTGGTTAGGGATCGTAATCTTTATTTTTACAAGCAGAAAAAGGTGAGATCCAGGGGAGTTACAAAAGGAATAAAGCCACAAGATCCACAATCTGAATAAATAACAATGATATATTATACAAGTTAGAACAGTAATATGATTTGCAGTAAATGTACAACTTATTTCTAACTCTTAGACTTAACATGTGGAATGCAATGATCGAGCATGCCACACACAGATCAAATAACAAATACTACCAAGGTAGATCCCATGGATTTCGTAGTCACATCTCTCCACATATCAATGATATATTAATCAAAACTACCTCTGATGAATTGTCTGAATGACTGCTTCTATCCTAGTTGATTACCCTCCTGACTTGGGTTCCCTTGACCTCAAAAATTGTACTCCAGTACTTATTCACAGTACTCATGTGATCGCTGATTTCGAATATGTGCAGCAGGTTACAGATGCAAGTATCTTGAAACTTCCTTCTTAAAAAAGATTAATATTTTTCGTATTTCTAGCAGATCTGTGGGGAGAAATCAGAATTAACATTTTGGGTCAAATGAGCCTTCCTTAGCATCCTTCACTTAACACAAAACTTTCACTCTGATTTCTCCCCACAGATGCTGAGGTTTTCCAGCAATTTCTATTTTTGTTTCTGATTCACAGCATCTGCCTGAATCAATAGTTTGCCTTTATAATGGAAGCATTTACCAGAGGAAAGAAGGTATGCTTAATTTGACTTTTGTCATCTTTTGTGAACAGTATGAAAGGCTTTACAAAATGGTAAAAGAATTCCATCCCTATCGGGATCTATGGACTACTACGTCAGACTGGTTACGTTGGTATGACAGCTGGATGAATGATCCACTGACTACCATTGATGCAGAACAAATTGAGAAGAACGTAATTGAGTCCTACAAAACTCTGCACAGGTGCACCAAATATTTTAAGGATATTCCAGGTAAATCATTGTTTCAATTTCCTTTATTGCGTACAAATTAAATTTTTATTGAAAAAATTGATTTTCCAAAAATTAAATTGAGTATTGCTAAAAAAGACACATTTTGTTGAAGCTTTTCAACTGACACTCATCAGGCCAATGCTCAAGCTACCTTAAATCAGAAAGATTTAAGGTAGTTATGAAAAAGGACAAAGATGGATCAAAAATAAAGGTTCTCAACTGAAGGAAAGCTAATTTTAAATGATAAGACAAGATCCGGCCAAAGTGGACTGGAAGCAGGTACTTGCAGGAAAATCCTCATCAGAGGAATAAGAGACATTCAAAAGGGTAATAAATGAGAGTGCAGAGTGAACTTATTTCTATAAAGGTGAAAGGTAGGACCAACAAGTCCTGAGAACCTTGGATGTCAGGGCAAGTGCAGGATTGGATAAAAAACAAGTGGAAGCTTGTGGAGGATGCTCAAGGATAAAAGCAGAGATGCCCTAGAGGAGCATAGAAAGTGCAAGGAGTTGCTTTAAAAAGAAATTAGGAGAGCAAAGAGGGGACATTAGAAAACAATGGCAGGATACCATTAAGGAAAATCCAAAGGCATTTTTTAAGTATACTTGGGGCAAGGCAGTAGCTAGGGAAAAAGTAAGGCCCACTCGGAACCAAAGTAGCAATCTGTGTGTGGAGCTGGAAGATGTGGATGAGATTTTAAATGACTACTTTGCATCTGTATTCAGTGTAGAGAAGAATGATGTAGATACAGAAATCAAGGAGTGGGACTGTGATATATTTGAATTAATTGGCAGAGAGGTAGAGGAGGCATTATTAGTTTTAGCTGACTTGAAAGTGGAGAAATCTCCAGACTCAGAAATGATATGAGATATATCCTGGGCTGTTCTGGAAGGCAAGAGACGAAATTGCAGAGGTTCTGACATTAATTTTTAAATCTTCTCTGGCTACAAGGGGTGCCAGAGGATTAGAAGACAGCAAATGTGGTACCATTATTCAAGAACAGTGGTAGGGATAAACCTGGAAACTACAGACGATTGAGTCGAACATCTGTGGTAGAAAAACTACTAGAAAACATTTTGAGGAACACAATTAATCTTCATCTGGATAGGAAAGGATTGCTCAAGAATAGTCATTATGGCTTTGTGAGGGGGAGATCATGTTTAACAAATTTGAATTTTTCAAGGAGGTGACTAGGTGTGTAGATGAGGGTAGTGCAGTTGATGTAGTCTTCATGGACTTCAGTAAGGTTTTTGCCAAGGTCTTGCATAGAAAATTGGTTAAGAAGCTAAGAGCTTCTCATGGCAATTTGGTAAATTGAATCCAAATTGGCTTAGTTGCAGGAAGCAGAAGGTGATGTTTAAAGGTATTTTGTGACTAGAAGCCTGTGTTTGGTGGTGTACCCACAGGGTTCATTGTTGGATTCCACGTTGTTTGTTGTGTACATTAATGATGTAGACATGAATATAGGAGGTATGATCAGTAAGTTCACAGGTGACACAAAAATTAGTGAAGTGGTGAATGTCAAGCTCAAAAGCCTTAGATTGCAGAGTGGTATAGACAGCCTGCTCTAATGAGCTGAACAGTGGCAAATGGAACGTAAAGCCAAAAAACTGAGGTGATGCATTTTGAGAGGAGTAACAAGTCATGAGCACAAATTAAAAGGTAGAACCCTAGGCAGTACAGGACATCAGACAGACCTTGGTGTGCATGTTCATAGATCCTTGAAGGCAGCAGGACAGGTAGATAAAGTGGCTAAGAAGAATCATGGAATATTTTGTTATTCAAAGCACTGACCACAAGAAGGAGGTTATTTTGGAGCTGTATATATAGTTAGTTAGGCTACAGCTGGAATACCGTGTGCAAGTCTGGTCACCACGCTATAGGAAGATTGCAAGAGGGAGCAGGAAAGGTTCACTAGGATATTGTCCGGACTGGAATGATTCAGCTATGCTGAGAGACTAGATAGGCTGGGATTGTTTCCCTTAGAGCTAAAAAGATGGAGGAGCAAACTGATTGAAGTTCTGAGATGCATAGACAGGCTAGATGGGGAGAAACGTTTCCCCTTTGTACAGGAGTCCGTAACCATAGAGAACAGATTTATAGCAGGAGGAAGGAAGGAGGTTTAGAGGGTATTTGAGGAAAAAAAGTTCACCCAGAAGTTTGTAGGTATCTGGATCTCCGTACTGCCTAAAACAACAATAAAAGTAGACAAGACATTTAAGAACATTTGAAATACCATAGCATACAAGACTACAGTGCTGGAAGGTATGATTAGAAAAGATGGTAATTTGATGACTGGTGTGGACACAAAGGGCTGAAGCCTTCTTTCCATGCATTAAAAACTCAATGACTCCACCTAATAATTATTTTTAAAAGAGCTGGCTGAAGTAGCTGATGGTGAAATGTCAATAGCTGTTGTTTGTATGGACTTCCAGAAACATTTCACAAAGTCCCTCATAAGATTCCTTTGACCAAAGTTGAAATTATTATCGATTTGCTTAAGAAATTGAGTGACTGACAGGAGGCAGACAGTAGCGGTAACAGTCAGGCTTTCCAGATTGCAGGATATGACTAGTTGTCTTCCGTTAGTATATGTGTCTGGTGCCACATAATTCATGATTAATATTACTGACTTAGATGATCGGATAGGAAGCTACTTATACATGACAGAAAAATAAATGGCATTATTAGCAGTAAGGGCTGAAGCATAAAATTACAAAGTGATATAAATGCATTGAAAAGTGTGCCAAATGGATATCACTATACAGAAATATGCCTATATCCCCATTGGATTAAACAGGACACTTTTCCGATCATAAAGGATAGAAATAGTGGAAATGCAAAGAAACCTGTCAGTCTAGATCCATAGAGCATTAAAATATCACGAGGAAGTACAGAAAATAATCAAAAAGACTAATGCAATGGTAGACTTTAGAGCTCTGGAACAAAAGAAGTAGAAATCATACTTCAGGTAAACAAAGCCATGTGTAGATGACATCTGGAGTATCATGAACATACTCAGCATCACATCTTGGGAATTATATATTGTCCTTGCAGGGAATGCAGCATAGATTTATTGATATTTGTATTACAACGGAATTAAATTACAAGGAGTGTTCACACAAGCTAGATTATATTTCCCAGCATGTAGAACACGAAGGGTTGATTTGATTGAAATTTTTAAACTAACAACATTTCTGTGTGGTTATCATGTCACATGTGTGCCAGACCAGGGAAGATCAACAGATTTCCTTCCCTTTAGGACATTAGTGAACCAGATAGGTTTTTCTGACAATTAACAATGGTTACATGGTTGCTGTTTGGCTAACTTTTCATTGCAAATTTTTATTGAATTCATATTTCACCAACTGCCATGTGGCATTCAATACCATGTTCCAAGAGCATTAACCTGCAGCCCCCTCTCCACCTCATCCGTCCCCACCTGCTGTGGATCTCGTGCATCATCACTGCATCATGAAAGTACCAATGGCTGAAAGCTCTACATTAGGAGGCTGTGCCACATCCACTGCAGGTTGGTGCTGGTCCTGATTTCCAGATGGACGTGTTTCTCATCCATTCTTAGATATGCTCTTTGCGCAGCGGCCAAAGAAACTATCATAACTCCTGTGTCTCGATCCGTTGGAGACCGATCCAATGAGTTTGTGTGGCCAATATCAGAAGCAGTTTCTCAGGAATGTGACCATTTAGCTATCGCATCACACGCAGAAATAACATTTGAACAGCATCTTCAAAACATTGGGACATGAAGGCTTCCAACAAGGAGGGCAATGGGATTCCTCTACAAGGACCTTTAAGTTCCTCATTCACATTAGTTACTTGGTTTACAATTTTTACTCTGCTTTTAGTGTCTTCTTGTTTGAAGACAAATAAAAATATTTATTCAACATCTTCGCCATCACCTTATTCTTTACTTTAAATTCTCCTTTCTCAGGCCATAAGGGATGAATGTTTGTGTTTGTTAGTCTACACTTTTTGGCATACATGCACAAGTTCTTACACTTTGTTTTTATGTTTCTTGATGGGTTACTTTGTTTTTTTGTCTTTCTAGCAATTTTTTGATTATCCTTTGCTAGTTTCTGAAACTTTCCCAATCTTTGCTATTTTTCATAATATTAAAAAGTTTCTTCTTTTAATCTCATACTTTAAATGATCTTGTGGAGTTTTTGTTACTTAGTGAAATTCATTTTTGTTAAGAATTTTGAACTATTTATTTACATGGCTGTCAGCACTTAATCTATTGTTCTACATTTTAATCTGTTTTCTCAATCCACCTAGGCCATCTGGGCCCCATACTTGTGTAAAATCTTGTTTCAAACTAAATATGTAACTATCAAACTTAATTTAAATGTGGTCATATTATAATAAAATCCTTTATTATGAAATTATCATACATGAAACTAGATCCGAAATAGTCTAATGCCTGATTGATTCCATAGCATATTGTGCTATGAAATTGCCTTGAATGTATTCCATGAACTCATCCTCCAGACTGGCTTTGCCTATTGGATTTATTTAATCTATATGAAAATTAATATCACTCACAGTTATTGCATTATCTTTATAAATGTCTTGCTTTTTCTTAATTAGAACTCTGTCCAGAGGTATAGATTATTTTGGTGGGCAGTAAACTACTCTACCATTGGTTTCTGACCTTTGTTATTTCTCAGCTACAACACTGGCATCTACCTGACTATGGAAAATTGCCCAGGTATCTCCTGTACATGAAAAAGCAGGACAAATCCAGCCCGGCCAATTACCACCCCTTCTGTCTATGCTCGATCATCAGTAAAGTGATGGAAGGTGTCATCAACAGTGCTATCAAGCAGCACCTGCTCAGCAATAACTTGCTCAATGATGCTCAGTTTGGATTCCACAGGCCCACTCAGCTCCTGATCTCATTACAGCCTTGGTTCAAACATGAACAAAAGAGATGAATTCCATATGTAAGGTGAAAGTGACTGGCCTTGATATAAAGGCAGCATTTGACAGAGTGTGGCATCAAGGAACTCCAACAAAACCGGAGTCAATAGGTATCAGGGGGCAAACTCTCTGCTGGTTGGAGATACACCTGGCACTAGGAAGATGGTAGTGATTGTTGGAGATCAGTCATCTCAGCACCAGGACATCTCTGCAGGAGTTGTTGTGCCGTAAGCCAGACAGTTTTCAGCTGCTTCATCGACAACCTTCCCTCCATCACAAGGTAAGAAGTAAGGATGTCCACCAATGTGGACATAATGTTTAGCACCATTTGTGACTCCTCAGATACTGAAGTAGACCATGTCCAAATGTAGTAATACCTGGACAGCATCCAGAATTGGGCTGAAAAGTGGTAAGCAGCATTTGTGCCACACAAATGCCAGGCAATGATCATTTTCAATAAGGGACAATCTAACCACCATCCTTTGCTATTCGATGGCTTTACCATCACTGAATCCTCACCATCAACATCCTGGGCATTACCATTGACTAGAAAGTCAACTGGACTAGTTACATAAACACAGTTGCTACAAAAGTAGGTCAGAAGCTAGGAATACTGCAGCATCAGAAGCTAGGAATACTGCAGCGAGTAACTCACCTCCTGACTCCTCAAAGTGTGTCCTGAATCTACAAGGCACAAGTCAGAAATGTGACAGAATACTCCTCATTTATCTGGATGAGTGCAGCACCAATAACACTCAAGAAGCTTGACATCACTCAGGACAAAGCGGCTTACCTGCATGGCACCACATCCACAAATATCTACTCCCTCCAATGATAGCAGTGTGTACCATCTGCAAAATGCGCTGAAGAAATTCGCCAAGGTCCATTGACAAACTCAAGACCATTACCACCTAGAACAATAATGGCAGCAGATACATGGGAGCACTACCACCTCCTGCAAGTTCTCCTCCAAGTCACTCATCATCCTGACTTGGAAATATGTCACTTCCCTTCATTGTCATAGGGATAAAATCCTGAAATTGCATCCCTAATGGCATTGTAGGTCTACCTACATGGACTATGGCAGTTCAAACAGTCAGCTCACCAATGCCTTCTTAAGAGCAACTAATGATGTGCAATAAATGCTCACATCCCCCGTGTGACTAGAAGGAAATCTCCATCTAACATAATGGTGTTATTTGATCTTCCAAGCAAAGATCACTTCTCATCACTACGCATTAAGTTCAAGGTTACCAGCACCATACCTCATTCTCTGTTCTGCTTATCATTTCAAAATGTCAAGTGCACCAGTGTATTTAGTTCCCAATCTGATTACCTTGCAGTCATGTTTCTGTAACTGATTAAACTCACTGATTCTTTGTTGTTCTCATTCTGTTGTTCTTATTCTTAGTATAATTACTTCATCCATTCAGATACAGAGCCTTTCATTTTAACTTTTTTTTACCTGACTATTTCCTGTTTAATTCTGGCCTTTCCTGCCACACTTTACTACTTTGCTTTATTAATTCTACTTTTATGTTTAAATTTCTAAATTTTGACTCGCCGCTAACTCCTTCCCAATCTTTTATATTAAAGCTCTTTTGTCTGCCTGAGCTATTCAGTTCACCAGGACACTAATCAGATCTTCTCAAAAACTTTAAACACTAATCAGAACTCGGTTTTAAACAAATCACCAAAGTAAACAGCTTCCTTTTCCCTAGGCATTCTATGAATTCTCTTTAATTCACATATTTAACTCACTGATATGCTTGACTCCATTCCAAATTGCGTATTGTTCAGATATTAATTCCTAAGGTTCTGCACACTAGTTTTGTTACAACCAAGATTGGAGGGATTTATTGGTTTCTTTTCCAGTTCTGCTCCTAGTGGTGTTCTGCAAGGATCTCAGTGACCAGTGGTGTTCATCAGAGATCTGTTCTGGGACCTCTGCTCTTTGTGATTTTTATAAATGACTTGGATGAGGAAGTGGAAGGGTGGGTTAGTAAGTTTGCCGATGACATGAAAGTTGGCGGAGTTGTGGATAGTGTGGAGGGCTGTTGTAGGTTGCATCGGCACATTGACAGGATGCAAAGCTGGGTAAAGAGGTGGCAGATGGAATTCAACTGGGAAACGTATGAAGTGATTCACTTTGGAAGGTCGCATTTGAATGCAGAATACAGGGTTAATGGCAGGATTCTTGGCAGTGTGGAGGAACAGAGGGATCTTGGGGTCCACGTCCATAGATCCCTCAAAGTTGCCACCCAAGTTGATAGGGTTGTTAACAAGGCATATGGTATTGGCTTTCATTAGCAGGGGGATTAAGTTTAAGAGCCGTGAGGTTGTGCTGCATCTCAATAAAACCCTGGTTAGACCACACTTGGAATATTGTGTTCAGTTCTGGTTACATCATTATAGGAAGGATGTGGAAGTTTTAGAGAGGGTGCACAGGAGATTTACCAGGATGCTGCCTGGACTGGAGGGCAGGTCTTATGAGGAAAGGTTAAGGGAGCTAGGGCTTTTCTCTTTGGAGCGAAGAAGGATGAGAGATGGCTTGATAGAAGTGTACAGGATGATGAGAGGCACATATAGACTGGATAGCCAGCGACTTTTTCCCAGGGCAGAAATGGCTATCACGAGAGGGTATAATTTTAAGGTGATTGGAGGAAGGTATAAGGGAGATGTCAGAGGTAGGTTCTTTACACAGAGAGTGGTGGGTGTGTGGAAAGCACTGCCAGCGGTGATAGTAGATCCAGATACATTAGGGACATTTAAGCGACTCTTGAATAGGCAGATGGATGATAGTAAAATGAAGGGTATGCAGGGTAGTTTGACCTTAGAGTAGGATAACTGGTCGGCACAACATGGTGGGCCGAAGGGCCTGTACTGTGCTGTACTGTTCTATGTTCCTCCACTGATCACAACAAATGTTAAATTTAACTAGGGTGGTCATTTTTTTGTTATTTATTCATTTTGTGGGATGTGGGCATTGCTGGTTGGCCAGCATTTATTGCCAGTCTGTAGTTGCCCTTGAGAAGGTGGGAGTGAGCTGCCTTCTTGCACTGCTGCAGTCCTCCTGCTGTGGGTTGACCCACAGTGCCATTAGGGAGGGAATTCCAGGATTTTGTCGCAGCGACAGTGGAGGAATGACTGTCAATGGGTTTTCAGCTCAATACTTTGCTGACAGGAGTTGCAAATAAAGAGAGAAAGAGAGAAAGCAATGGGCTGTTGCCTCCCAGTCAGTCTTAAAGTCTCGCTCATTGAGTTAAAAAAAGCACTAGTCTTATTCGTCTCACAAAGTGGGCCATGTGACGTCTCCTTGAAAGTTCTCCAGACTGTATGACTCTATTTGAGCTCCCTGCTTCTCATACTGCAACAATATTGCTAATGTACCCAATTCCTTTTTCTTAGCGAAGTGGCCTTTGTTTAAAAGTTCAAGACATATGTATTATACTCCATGGTTATTTTATTAAATGGGATATCATTTAGCTTGCCTTTCAGGAAGAACAATTTAACTTTCGATAAGTAACAATGTAAACCACAGCAGTTTATGGATTTTCTGTTCCTTCCTCTTTTTAGCCTCACCCACAATATTCAGAAATCTATGAAACACTGTAACCGTTGCAGTCTGACACTTCATTCACTGTTTACAGGCCTTGCAGAAGTTGCAATAAAAATCCGATCAATGGTTGAAAGCTTTAAGCCATATATTCCACTGATTCAAGCACTGCGGAATCCTGGCATGCGAAACAGACACTGGGAAATAATATCAGAGCAAATCCAAATACCAGTCAAGCTCAAGACTAATCTAACATTTGCCCGGTGTTTGGACATGAATCTTCAAGATCATGTAGAGACTATTGCTAAGGTGGCAGAAGTAGCTGGAAAGGAGTATGCCATAGAACAGGTAGGCATTTCAGAAACCATTTTGGTATTTTATGCTAAATGAAAATCAAATGAACTGCCGATGTTGTAAATCAGAAACAAAAGTAGAAATTGCTGGAAAAGCTCAGCAGGTCTGGCAGCATCTATGGAGAGAAATCAGAGTTAACATTTCGAGTCAAGTGTACAGAACTGTCCTGAGGAAGGGTCACTTGACCCGAAACGTTAAACCTGATTTCTCTCTACAGATGCTGCCAGACCTGCTGAACTTTTCCAGCAATCTCTATTTTTGTTTTTGGTATTTTAAACTCTTAATTCACAAGATAGAGTCTTGTAGCATCAGTAGGAATTTAATAAATTGAATTAGAAATGTCATTCCAATCCCAAAATCAAAATATCATAGTAAACTAATGAGGTTCAAGATGGAAATTGATTTCACATGATGCCCTCTGAGGTTAATTCTAATCCTGATACTATTTGCTATCTTTATTAATGACTCAGATAAGGATGTGGTGTAACATGATTAGTAAAGTGGCAATGACAACAACATTTATGCAAGGGTTTGGGCAGCAAAGGAGTGATATCAAATGTAGAAAGACTTTGATGTACGAGGACAGTGGACTGCACAGCAATAAATTTGGAGAAATGTAATTACATACATGTTGGTAAGGCTAACGCAAAACATGTTCATTTTCAAGGAACGCCATTAATAAAGTATACAAGACAAAATACTGTTGTGCACAAATTATTGAAGTTTAATGGCTAATGTTGCAGTGAAAGTATTAGAATATTGGAGTCGATGAATAAAACCATTCAGTTTAAATCAATATCGACCATTTTGGGACTATATGTTAGTCATAGAATCATACAGTCCCTATAGCGTGGAAACAGGCCCTTAAGTCCAACAAATCCACACCAACCCTCAGAACATCCCACCCAGACCCATCCCCCTAATCTACACATCCCTGAACACTGTGGGCAATTTAGCATGATCAATCCACCTAGCCTCCGCATCTTTGGACTGTGGGAGGAAACCAGAGCACCTGGAGGAAATCCATGCAGACATGGGGGGAATGTGCAAACTCCACACCGGAGGTCGCCCGAAGGTGAAATCAAACCTAAGTTCCTGGCATTATGAGGCAGCAGTGCTAACCACTGAGCCACTGTGCCGCACCTTTTTTTAATTCACTCATTGGACGTGGGCTTGCATTTATCACGCATCCCTACAGTTACAGTCATAGTCGTGGGGAGGTGATGGCCTAGTGGTATTATTGCTGAACTGCTAATCCAGATACCCAGACAACATTCAGGGGACCCGGTTTCGAATCCCGCCATGGCAGATGGCGGAATTTGAATTCAATAAATATCTGGAATTAAGAATCTAATGATGACCATGAACCCATTGCCGATTGTTGGGAAAACCCATCTGTTTCACTAATGTCCTTTAGGGAAGGAAACTGCCATCCTTACCTGATCTGGCCTATATATGACTCCAGACCCACAGCAATGTAGTTGACTCTCAACTTGCCGATGGGCAATAAATGCTGCCTAGCCAACGATGCCCTCATCCCGTGAATGAATAAAGAAAAAAAAGTCATGCAGCACAGAAACAGATCCTTCAGTCCATGCTGTCCAGGCATCCTAATCTGACCTCGTCCCATTAGCCAGCATTTGTCCCACATCCCTCTAAACCCTTCCTATTCATCTACTCATCCAGATGCCTTTTACGTGTTGTAGTTGTACCTGCCTCCATCACTCCCTCTCGCAGCTCGTTCCATACATGCACCACCCTCTGCGTGAAAAGGTTACCCATCAGGTCATTTTTGAATTTTTCCCCTGTCACCTTAAATTATGCCTTCTAGTTTTAGACTCTGCCATCCAAGGAAAAAGACCTTGACTATTCACCCAATCTATGCTTGTCATGATTTTATAAACCTCTATAAGGTCACCCTTCAGCTTCCAATGTTCCAAGGAAAAAAGCACCAGCCTTTTAACCGTCTCCTATAACTCAAACCCTCCAGTGCCACCAACATCTTTGTAAATCTTTTCTGCACCATCTCAAGTTTAACAACATCGTTCCTATAAAAGGGAGACCAGAATTGTATGCAGTATTCTATAGGTGACCTCACCCTTGTCCTGTACAGCCACAACATGAAATCCCAACTCCTGTACTCAATGCTCTGATCAATGAAGGTAAGCGTACCAAGTGCTTTCTTCATCACCCTGTCTGCTGCAACTCCACTTTCAAGGAACTATGCACCTTCACCACTAGGTCTCTTTGTTTCCCCAGGGCTCCACCATTAACTATGTAAGTCCTGCCCTGATTTGTCTTAGTGAAATGCAACACCTCACATTTATTTAAATTAAATTATCTAAATTTATCTAAATTAGTTGCCCTTGAGAAGGTGGTGGTGACCTGTCTTCTTGAACCATGGCAATCCATATGCTGTAGGTAGACCCACAGTGCCATTAGGAAGGGAATTTCAGGATTTTGACCCAGCAACACGGAAGGAATGGAGACATATTTCCAAGTCAGAATGGTGAATGATTGGAGGGAAATATGCAAGCGGTAATGTTCCCATGTATCTGTTATGCCCCTCCTTTTAGATTGAAGTGATGTGGATTAGAAGGTGCCGTCTAAGGATCTTGGGTGAATTTCTGCAATGTATCTTGTAGACAGTACACACTGCTGCAGCTGAGTGTTAGTGGTGGATGGAGTGGATGCTTATGGATATGGTGACAATTGAGCGGGCTGTGTTGCCCTTGATAGTGTCAAGCTGTTTGAGTGTTGTTGGAGCTGTGCTCATCCAAACAAGTGGGGAGCCTTCCATCACATTCCTGACTTGTGTCTTGTAGATGTTGGACAGGCTTTGGGGAGTCAGGAGGTGAGTTATGCACGCAGCCTATTCCTATTCCTACTCACCCATTCCTAACCTGACTTGTTCGTGTAGCCACTGCATTTATCTAGTTAGATCTGTTGAATTTTTCATCAATGGTAACCCTCAGGAATGTTGATAGAGGGGAATTCAGTGATGGTAATGCCACTGAATGTCAAGGGGTAGTGGTTATATTTCCTTTTATTGGAGATGGTCATTGCCTGGCATTTGTGAGGTGTGAATGTTACTTGCCACTTTTCAGACAAGCCTGGTTGGATCCTAAAAGATGTAGATTGGGTCTGCATAACTGACACCAGTTCAGGTAAGATCATTCCAAGGTTTTTCCATGCATATATTTCTTCTGAATAATTTGGAGACTAAAACCATGCTTGAAACTTCTGTGCAGGTTTAAAATGAATTATTCCATTCTATTCTTCTTCAAATATACCCTATTGCCAAGAAATATTGCTATGCACCAAAACCCAATGAAACCACCTCTATTTCTTTGAAATATTTTAGTGCCTAATTTAGTCACAATCTGGAAGGTAGCTTTTCAGAGCTACATTATCTCATGTCAAAGATTTCACGTCTTCAACACTTTTTGAGTTAAATCTCTATAAATGTGGCAATCTTCAATGTTTTCTTTAGAGTTTTTTTTAACTTCCTTGATGTTTCACTTTCTAAAAATCAGAAATTCAAGTATAATGGATTCAAAATAAATCCAATAAAATTGAGGCAAGAAGAACTTTGCAATCCTAATCTCTGGTACTATTTTAGGGCATACTTCAATATGAGACAGAATCAGAGCCTGAATATGGTTCAAAATCTGGAGATGCCACTGTTGGACTGGGGTGGACAAGCTCAGAAATCACACGACCCAGGTTATAGTCCAACAGGTTTATTTGAAAACACAAGCTTTTGGAGCGTAGCCCCTTCATCAGGTGAAGTGAGAAGTCTCACTTCAACTGACGAAGGGGCTATGCTCCAAAAGCTTGTGTTTTCAAGTAAACCTGTTGGATTAAAACCTTGTTGTCATGTGATTTCTGTCATGGTTCAAAATCAAGGATATCAGTGAACATGTTCAATGATGTTACAAAAACATGATTTGGATATATAAAATAAAGCAGATATAACTTCAAAGTGTCAGTTTAGTAGGCATATGGCATATGTCATTAAAATTATGTAGGTGGAAATTATTTTGGGGAACATGACATTCCTCTGTGATGTCAGAGATAAGAAGGTGTAGAGCTGGATGAACACAGCAGGCCAAGCAGCATCAGAGGAGCAGGAAAGCTGACGATTTGGATCTGGACCCTTCTTCAGAACTGGGGGAGGAGAATGGGATTCAGAAATAAATAGGGAGAGAGGGGGAGGCAAATGGAAGATGGATAAAGGAGAAGATAGGTGGAGAGGAGACAGATAGGTCAAAGAGGTGGGGATGGAGCCAGTAAAGGTGAGTGTAGGTGGGGAGTTAGGGTGGGGATAGGTCAGTCCAGGGAGGTCGGACAGGTCAAGGAGGTGGGATGAGGCTGGTAGGTAGGAGGTGGGGGTGGGGCTTGAGGTGGGAGGAGTGGGTAGGTGGGAGGAAGGACAGACAGGTTAGGGAGGTGAGGATGAGCTGGGCTGGTTTTGGGATCCAGCTGGGGAAGGGGAGATTTTGAAACTTGTGAAGTCCACATTGATACCATTGGGCTGCAGGGTACCCAAGCAAAATACGAGGTGCTGTTCCTGCAACCTTCGGGTGCCATCGTTGTGGCACTGCAGGAGGCCCAGGATGGACATGTCCATCCAAGGAGTGGGAGTGGGTGTTGAAATGGTTCGCGACTGAGAGTTGCAGTCGTTTGTCGTGAACCGAGCATAGGTGTTCCACAAAGCCTCCTCTTGGTATCCCCGATGTAGAGGAGGCCACATCGGGAACAGCGGATACAGCATACCACATTAGCAGATGTACAGATTAACATCTGCTTGATGTGGAAGATCTTCTTGGGGCCTGGGATGGGGGTGAGTGGTGAGGTGTAGGGGCAAGAGTAGAACTTCTTGCGGTTGCAGGGAAAAGTGCTGGGGTTGGTGGGGCTGGTGGGGAGTGTGGAGTGGACAAGGGAGTCACGGAGAGAGTGGTCCCTCCAGAAGGCAGATAAGGGTGGGGAGGGAAAAATGTCTTTGGTAGTGGGGTTAGATTGCACATGGCGGAAGTGCTGGAGAATGATGCATTGGATCTGGAGGTTGCTGGGGTGGGACGTGAGGACGAGGGGATTCTGTTTTGGTTGTTAAAGCGGGGAGAGGTTGTGATTCTACCTGATAAAAGAAGGCTATTGGGCTTGTTGACATATGCAGAATTAAAATTCATCCATTGCAGTGTAAACAAAATCGATGTGATGTCACTTTTCTTTTAGACCTTGCAAAACATTAAATGTCAAATCTTCTTTATCTTGTGCTCTATGCCAATACTGCTGTTACTTTGAGATATCAGTCCGGAGTATCTCAGGTTGTGGGTGTCTGCACAGTCCCTCTCCCTGGAGTTTCTGGCTCCTTATCTCCAAGTAAGGTTCCTCAATTCTTTATGTTCAACAATACTTCTCTATTTACAACTGTACATAGTAGGTTATCAAATACAGGTTTCTAGTGTAATGTCTGACACCTCTCCCTTTGCATGGTTATTCTTAACTGCTGTTTTCCCTATTACTGGTATCAAATTCATGTGATTAGTTAAATCACCATGATTTACAAGACTCTTATTGAATCAAAAACACATGTGGATTATTATTATCACTTGTTATCGCAGAGCACTGAGATAAATGTTTTGATGTGACATTGTGCAGATAAAAGCTGATGAATGTTAACACAGAAATGCTTGCTGCATTGGGAGAACTTTACGAGAGTCTATGGTCTCTGTCAAGTAGCATGGAGGCATCCAGCATAACATTGCATCAAGTTTTGCAGAGTTAGGAGCATTCTGTTCCAATGTAAATGTGGTGGCTAACTTGATTTTCGCACTTATGGGCACAACTGTGATGTAGCATCTGATACTTAATGTCTTCATAGAATTAGAGAATGATTCTACCTGATAAAAGAAGGCTATTTGGCTTGTTGACCTATGCGGAATTAAATTTCATCCATTGCAGTGTAAACAAAATCGAAATTATCTCAGTGCTGCAGTGGAAACTCAACTGTTGTTACCTGCTGCCAACATGCCTGCCAATACCATTGTTTAAAGAGACCAGCAGTGTTTCATAGCAATGTAGCAATCTGTTGATAATGAAGAGGATCTCTGTTGACTGCAGGAAGATAGCAATGGTTGAGTTAATGGGGTGGAAAATTGGCAAATGGAATTTACTGCAAGGAGTGTGAGGTTATGCAGTTGGGGAGGGTAAATAAAGCAAGGGAATTCGCAATAAACAGGAAGACATTGAGATGGGTAGAAGATGTAAAAGACCTTGTAATATGTGTTCACCATGGAATACATGACCACAAATTCCTGAAGGTGGCAGATCAGGCAGATAGAGAAGGCATATTGGATGTTTTCCTTCATTGGTGAGGTTTTGGATAGAATTGCAGGTATATAATGCTGGAACTGTATAAAGACACTGGTTAGTTACGGCTGGAACTTTGTGTACAATTCTGATTACCACAACAGAGTGAGGGCATAATTTCTGTAGAAAAAGTACAGAGAAGATTTACAAGAGTGTTACAAAGGCTTGAAAATTACAGGTATGAGGAAAGATTGAATAGGCTACTGTTTTTTTTTACCTGAGAACAGAGGAGGCTGAGAGGTGACTTAATCAAGATGAACAAAATAATGAGGGACTTGGACAAAGTGGTCAGGGAAGCCCTGTTTCCCCCAGCAGATGGATCAATTACCTGAGGGCACACTTTTAGGGTGGTTAAGGTGAATATAGCAGACATGAAGGAAAATATTTTGGTAGGTGTCCTGGGTTTGCTGCCCAGTTTTGTGGCTGAAGCAGAAATCCTGAACTAATTTAAAAACAAAACAGAATCTGCAGCTTGAAGCTGTAACCTGCAAGGAAAGGATCAGGTGCTGGTAAGTTGGTTTAGAATGGATGGCTAATTTATTCATCTGGTGCAGACATGATGGGCTGAATGACCTCTTCTTGTATTGTAACTTTTCTATATTTTCTGCAGTTTCTCAGATTGTCGCTATATACTATGTGGGAAAGATGGTGGTGTTGTGCAAGAGGCAGAACATAAAATAGATTCCACTAAGAGACATAGGGAGGAATCCTATAGGACTCTGAGCAGTGTGTGCTATGGAAAACATATAGTATTGTAATTTATCGTTACATGTATTTATGTAAATACAGTAAAATGTGCATAAGTTGCCATAATTAGTCTAGCGCTATTTTAATTACATAAATCATTTTTTAAAATGCATACAAAGTTAATACAGATTCCATTTTTTGTTCCAACCAAGGCTTCTTGATTTCATAAGTGGCAACGGGACACCACTTTACTCCAAGTCTGTGAGCGCTGTCCCTGAGGCTGCAATAGCATGGAGGAAAAATGCTGAAGCTCTTCAAAACATACAAAATTCTGACTTGGCTGGACAGTCTTAATGCAGGGATGGTGTTCCCTCTGGCCAAGGGGCCCAAGACAAGTGGACTTGATCTCAGGATATGCCATAAACCATTTCCAACTGAGATGAAGAGAAATGTCTTCACTCAGAGGATGGTGAATCTGTGAAATTTTACCACAGAAGACTATGGAAGCCAAGTCACAGGATAAATTTAAGAAAGAAAGAAATTTCTAGAGTCGAAAGATGTCAAGGGGCACAGGGAGAGAGGGAGAATATGGTGTTGAGATAAAGGATCAGCTATGATTATATTGAATAGCAGAGTGAGATCAATGGCCATTCCTGCTCCTATTTTCTATGTTTCTTTGCAAATAAAGAGATCTCCCTCTGTTAATGTTGATATCTTCTTATTCATAGGCCCTCGATAAGATGGAGGGTGAGTGGGAAAATATTAATTTTGACGTCATACCGTACAAAGAAACTGGAACATTTATTCTCAAAAGTCCAGATGAAGCCTCTCAGTTACTGGATGATCATATTGTCATGACACAGAGCATGTCCTTCTCACCCTTCAAGAAGGCATATGAAGCGAGGATCAGCAGTTGGGAAAACAAGCTGCGCATGACCCAGGTAAGTAAGGATTATTAGGCATGCCATGCAATTTCTGGTTCATATATCAATCACCCTATTAAGTAAAATAATACAGAAAAGAAATACTGGAAAACTTGGTCTTCCAACCCCCATAGAAATAAAGTCGTTAGATTTAATCTGGCCTTTCTGTGGGATCTAGTCAAATTAATTCACCTGAATTGGGAGAGTATGTTGTATTTGTCACTAACACTAGTAAGTACGACACTATATTGTGCTCCATGTTGTTTCAGGATGTCCTGGATGAGTGGCTATTGTGTCAGAGGTCCTGGCTTTACCTAGAACCTATCTTCAGTTCTGAGGACATCAACAGACAATTACCAGTGGAAAGTAAACGATATCATACCATGGAGCGATTATGGATAACTATCATGAAAAATGCAAATGAAAACAGAAAGGTATTGTTGCTATCATACTATTTTTAATGTCAGAAGTCACACAACACCAGGTTATAGTCCAACAGGTTTATTTGAAATCACACAAGCTTTTGGAGTGCAGCCCCTTCATCAGGAGCAGTGAGACAGGAGGGCACATAGACATAGAGTTTATAGGCACAAAGCCAACACATCTAGACATCCCACTGTATCAAGCAATGGGACCCTGTGTGAGAACCTCTCTTGCTATTTTGAGGGCATCTTGAAACCTATTGTACAAGGAACTCCCAGCTTCTGTTGCGAAAACCAGGAACATTCCTCATCACAATGGACATTTCAATGGACTCTACACCAGGATCCCCCACAACAACAGCATCGCTGCAACAGTCTCAGTACTCAATACCAACAACTGCCATTTTCCAGACGCCATCCTACAACTGATTTGTTTCATCCTCGACAACAAAGTCTTCACCTTCGACAACCAGTTCTTCATCCAGACACACAAAACAGCCATGGGGACCAAATTTGCACCCCAATATGCCAATATTTTCAAGCACAAGTTCAAACAAGACTTCTTTGCTGCACAGGACCTCTGACCAACGCTATACTCCAGATCCATTGACGACATTTTCTTCCTTTGGACTCATGGCGATGAATCGCTGAAACAACTGCATAGCAATATCACCAAGTTTCATCCCACCATCAGACTTATATGGACTACTCTTCAAATTCAATCTCATTCTTGGACACGTGCATCTCCATCAAGGGCGGACACCTCAGTACCTCAATCTACCGCAAACCCACAAATAACTTCATGATGTTGCATTTCTCTAGCTTCCGCTGTAAACCTATTAAAGAAGCCACTCCCTATGGACAAGCCCTGCGCCAACACAGGATTTGCTCAGATGAGGAGGAATGCAATGGACGCCTGAAGGTTTTGGAAGACAGCGTCATAAGAACAGGATATGATTCTCAACTCATTGATCGCCAGTTCTGACGTGCCACAGCAAAAAACGGCGCTGACCTCCACAGAAGATAGACACAGGATATAACCGATGAAGTACCCTTCATCATCCAGTACTTCCCCGGAGCGAAGGGACCATGCCATGTTCTTGACAGCCTTCAAAATGTTATCAATGATGACGAGCATCTCACCAAGATCTTCCCTATGCCACCACTTCTTGCCTTCAAACAACCACCAACCCTTAAACAGACCAGTGTTTGCAGCAAACTACCCAGCCTTCAGGACAACATTGACAGCAATGCCACTCAACCCTGGCATGGCAACCTCTGCAAAACATTTCAGATCATCGACATGGATACTACATCACATGCGGGAACACCATCCATCATGTACACGGAAGACACTCATGTGACTCAGCCAATGTTGTCTATCCCATACGCCGCAGGCAAGGATGCCCCGAGGCATGGTATATTGGTGAGACCATGCAGACACTATGACAATGGATGAATGGACACCACGCAACAATTGCCAGACAGGAATGTTCCCTCCCAGTAGGGGAACACTTCAGCAATTAAGGACATTCAGCCTCCGATTTTCAGGTAAGTGTCCTCCAAGGTGGACTCCGAGATACACAACAATGCGGAATTGCCAAGCAGCGACTGATAGCCAAGTTCTGTACACATGAAGGCAGCCTCTACCATGATCTTGGGTTCATGTTGCGCTACAGGTGACTCCACCACATTGTTCTATTTATGTAAAATCTTCCTTACATTCCTGTTTTGACAGCATCACCTTGATAAATTGTTATGCTGTCTCTACCTTAATTAGTTGGTACAGTTCGGATTACTTATTACACTCTTTCACACGCACACTGTCTCACGCACACACTCTCTCACACACACACATGTACATACACACTCTCTCTCACACAAACACACACACAGTCACACAGACCATGTCTCACGCACATGGTCTCTTACACACTCACACACATACACTCTCACACACACGTACACTCACTCACTCACACACACACACACACACACACACACACACACACACACACACACACACACA
>JAHRHZ010000069.1:1448105-1466569 GCA_024137785.1 Ginglymostoma cirratum | reverse complement strand
CATAGTCACGTAGATCTTGTTTGTCTTATCATTTCAATATGCCAATTCAAGTTCCTCTGATTACTATTTCATGCCCCACAGAATTAAATGATCCAACTTCCCTCCCAAACAAATATTCAGCATTGTTAATTTTATCAGAATGTTCTGTCCCTATAGATGACCAAATAAGAAGACAAACTTCATCTGCCCTGTTAAGTACATTTTGCATTGGCATCGACGTAATGGAATTGCTGACTGCCACATCTCGCGGTCCCCCAACCGTTCTGCTCTCCACTCCAATTCTCTTCCCTGTATCTTTTTACGTTCTTAATTTTTTTTTGGCGGGGGGGAGGTTGATGGTAGCGTAGTGGTAATGTCACTGGATCAGTAGTCTAGAATACCAGGCAATTTCTCTGGGTACTTGAATTAAATCCTGTCATGGCAGCTAGTGGAATTTGAATGCAGTGAATAAAATTAGGACATTGAAAGCTAATCTCAGAGATGATGACCATGAAACTACCATCGATTCTCAAAGGTACAAACTCTTCTTGTTCACTAATGGAGGAAAGCTGGCGTCTTTCCTAATCTGGCCTTCATGTGAACCCCCAGATCTATAGCAAATTGTGTCTCTTCATTGACTGTCTGAAATGGCTTAGTAGACTGTTTAATTCAAGAGCAACTTGGGATAGACAATGAATGCTGGCCTTGCCAGTGACACCTAGATCTCATGCAAGTATTAAGAAAAAAAAAACTTCAAATAAAAGCATCAATAAAGTAAAGTCATGTCACAACTGTTTATTTTCAATTAGATAAAGTTTATATTTGATAACTGAAACAAATCTCTTAGGAATAGGCGAAAATAGGAATTTTTGCATACTTCTAAAAAAAATCCTCGAAAACAAAATCACAGTCCATCTGATTTACTTTCTAACCATATAGAAATCAATCTCTATCAATTAATCTACAACAGATCCTGATATGAAATTACCCCTGCCAGTGGTAGAGAACTTTGGCAAAAAAGTCACCTGTTCCTCCTAACCAGGTCCCCCCTGTTAAGACACAAATTACTTGTATAATATATTCCAAAATATTACTTCTTTGAAAGAAACCTATCTAGTTTGCTGTCTGCTTCTGCTGTCTTCCCTTGGAGCCAATGCAATGACCACTTGGTCAATTAAATGGTACTTGCAGAATTGTTAAGTTCTGAGGCCTGTTTAAGTGTTAAATCAGCTTCTCATGCTGCCAGTTGGAGCTGTCTGATTATTATTGAATAATATACTCTATGTATACACTAACACAATGCTGTTTTTTGTAGACCAAACGTCCAGAATGGGTCCTGATCTGGCCTGGTCAGGTTGTTATTGCAGGCTGCCAGACCTTCTGGACCATGGAGGTATCTGAAGCACTACAGATAGGAGATTTGGGAAGCAGACTCTTCCCAAAACTTGGCAGTCAGGTTTGTACGTTACGTTTAACTACTCGTGGTTAAAATGTAGAACACTGGTATATGCTATGGAATGACTATTGTGTGTGTATCCTGCGTATTTCTTGCATAGTTATCTGCTTGTGTTAACCACAAATTCACAGTAATTGACTGTAAATTACTTTGCAGTCAACTTTTAATAATGAAGGTACATTTAATATAAATATTACCTCAAGACAAGTAACTAATAACAGTACTGTAACATGCAGGGATAAATATTAAATTGGTAATAGTGCCACTTCATTTTGGTCATTTTGCTAATAAGTTTACTTACAAGCCTTTCAATAATTTGAAAACATGTAATGTTTGAATCTTATATTCTTGATGTTCAACTGGTTGCTTTTCTTGGTACTCTTGACTCAGAACATCTACCTAAAGTAAACAATTAAACAGGAGTGCTGGACTGAGGAACTGCAATAGAAGGTCAATCAGAGAAATGACCTTTTTTTTAAAAGAATCTGTTTGGGATGGGATTGTTGTCAAATTGACAAATTGCTGCAGGGCATCCTGTGATTGGTAAACAGTGCTGTCATGCATGGTGGCAGTGGTGGAGTAAATGGGTGTTCTTGCGGGCAGAGTATTTATATGGTTATTCCAGTTCTTTTCTGTTCAAAGGTAATCCAACTTGTTGATGGTGAGAGAATCGGTGATAGTGAGACCATTCACTGTCATGGGAAGATGGTTGGATTCTCTTTTGTTTGAGATGGTCATTACCTAGCATTCATATGGCCCCAATGTTATTCCCCATTTATCAGACCAAGTCTGAATATTTTCCATGTCTTTCTGCATTGGAGGACAGACTGTTTCAGAATCTGAGAAGTTAGAAATGGTATTGAATACCGTACAATCACCAATGAACACTCCATTTCTGATTCGCTGGAAGTAAGGCCATTGATGGAACAACTGAAGATGGTTTGGCCCAGGACATTTTCCTGAGGAATTTTTGCAGCAATATTGATGGCTAAGATGATTGACCTCCAAAAACCATTTATCTATCTTTTGTGCTAGATGTGATTCCAGCTTGTGCAGAGGTTTTCCCTGATTCTCTGGCTCTTCGATACCACATTTGGTCAAATGCTTCCCTGATGTCAAGGAACATCACTCTAACCTCAGCTCACTTGTTCATGTTTTGACCAAGCTTTAATAAGGCCTGGAGTTCAGTGGTCCTTACAAAACCTGAACTGAGTATAGCAGTAAGCAGGTCTTTGGTGACTGTGTCAATTGGTATCATTCATCACATCGCTGATAATTAAGTGCAGTTTTATTGAGAAATAATTGGCAGATTGCATTTTGTGGACAGGGCACAGCTCAAAGAACCATGTTAATGCGCAGATGCCATTTTTATTGTTGTACTGGAAAAGCTTGACTGGGAGCATGTCTAATTTTGGGCCACAGTCTTAAGCACTACAGCTGAAATGTTGTCAGGGCCTATTGCCTTTGCTGTATCCAATGTTCCCAACTGTATCTTGATACCACATAGAATAAATTAAATTGACTGCAGGTTTATAATGACAGGGAGTTCAGGAGGAGGTGGAGATGGATCATCTACTTGGTACGTCTAACTGAAGATGGTTGAAAATACTTCAGCCATTTTTTTTTGTACTGACAGATTGAGCTCTGCAATCATTAAGGAATCTGCTCCTGCTGTTTTTTTCAGTCAATTTGTTAACCATCAAGCGTGATTGGATGTGTCATAACTACAGTGTGTTGATTTGATCTGTTGGTTGTGTGATTGCCTAGTTCTGTCTGTAAAATGCTACTTCTACTGTTTAATACACATTGGTGCTTATAATTTTACCAAGTTGACATCTTGCTTATAAGTATGCCTGTGCTACTATTACTGGCTTTTTCTTTCACATTGCTGTTTGTATGAAGGCTGCCCCTTTGACAGCAATGGTAGAGTTTAGGAATATGCTGGGCCACAAAATTACAGGTTTTGATGGAATACCATTTTGATGCAACTGATTGCCCATAACACCTCATGGATGTCCAGTTTTGAGTTGTTAGATCTTTTCTAATCCTGTCTCATATGCATTATTCAGAATTGGATGCAGGGAGTGTATAGTAATGGACCTTATTACAGATTCGCTGCAGGTGGTATCTGATGATGTCTTGTTATAAATTGACTGAGGTTTCTATGATTACAGGTCTGGTCACAAGTGTGGTTAGTGTCACCGAAGGTATATTTCTTTCTAAATTATTTTTCTATTCCTTTCCTAAAGATGCTGCTTCACCTTGGGCAAAATACGTGGTCAAGCAGCATTAATATAACTGCAGACATTAGGACTTAATGTCAGCCTAATTCACTAGGTGGGGCTGACATAGAATCAGGTGGAACACTAGTTTTACATCTTGACCATTATTCCTCCCCATTAACTTCAATGGAGAGTAAAGTTCAGATGGCGTATACTGCCCCCGATTTCTTGTGTTTTCTGTGGTCAATGACCACCAAGCTCAGCAGCGTTGAAAACGATATAAAGCTCCTATTGTCAACCTGGGGAAACTTATTTCATGGCTCAGGAAGAATACATCATCTGTTCAACTATGTTGAAGACTTAATTTACTGGGTACCTATTACGAGTTTTTCCTTTCTGTGGTGTTATAACCTAAAAATTAATGTTTGCAAAAGCAGCATCTAAGTATTGAACCGAGTTCCATGATAATTCAAAGTTCCCATATATTTGTAATAAGTGACCAAAATGGCACCTTAACAAACGCCTTCTGAAAATTCCTATGTAAATGCATTTCCCCTAATATGACCTTCATATTTCATTGAATTTATCAAATTCATGCTATTTCACTAATCAGCTCGTGCCTTTCTGAAACTTCTGTTATGTTATCCTGGGGTTAACTCTTTGATGATAATGCAAAATATGAACTCTTGATTTTTAATTTCTTTGTCTGATTTGACACTTGGAACTTTAATGGACTGAAGTGATTTTTAAAAAAAACCTAAAAATATTGACTTAAATGGCCACAGACATCACCAAAGCACAAATGGCTGAGTTTCAAAGTGGATTTGACTGGACCAGGAGGGCCAGGTTCATGTCCTACCTGCCCCAGACATGTGTTGTAACAGGTTGATTGCAAATGTCTATAAAACAAATCAAAGTGGATTTGACAACAGACAGCCAAGCTGAAATTGACACTTTATCCAAAGGCACTGAAACCACCAGCAACACCCTCAGAAGGTGCAAAAAGGCATTGATCCCCTAACTTTACTTATACCTTTGATGATGTTCACATGTTGGAGATGAAAACATTGCCTGTAATTATCAAGCTTGCAGATAATAAACTTTAGCATGGAAATACACAAACAAACTTGTATTTCAAACAGCTACTTGTGATGGAAGAAGACAGATTTTGGACTGCAGAACTGAAACTAGCCGGGAAAAGGTCCCTCTTTGCTTCTTAAGAAGAAAGTGCCCAGTGATAATATGGACAAAAAGGAACATAAGAACATTGAGAACTCATGGATAATTGCAATACTTGATCTAAGACATCAATTAAACAACAGTAGTTTTGGTTTAAAACCTTATGCCTCAAGGACTCCCTAAGGACTACACACTGTATATTCTTTTTTGTATGGGATACTGTTCCTTTTTAACGTTGCACCTGTGTGTATGCTTGACATTGAAACGTTATCATTTTTTTCAGGGTTAGCTGGTAGCAAAATTATGCAAGAAAACATCGTAATTAACTCATTGCTGCTACATTGAAAATTAGCTAACTCATTTTAATTGGAGAGGGGTATAGTCCCATGCTAAAAAGGACAAAAACCTTTATTGCAGCCACTTGCAGAGGTTGAAAGGAGGGAAGCCAATTCACCCCTCCTTACCTGGTTCTAATACCCTACAATTGATGTAAGGCAAACAGTTTTTTCTTAGCTTATCTCTTTTGCCCTACTATGGAGAAATATACTCTGACACTATGCCTGCTTCTAAAAAGTTCAGAAAGTGATAGTTGTCCCTGCACCCATCTCCTCCCCAACCTCCTTCAAACATTCTAGGCCATTTACTACTTGGGTTTGGTTATCTTTTACTTCTAACTTTCTTAACATTTTAAATAGTTTTTAAAATATTTATCTCAAGTGTTGGTTCTTTCTCACAATTCTCAGGTACTACCTCAGTACTGAATGCTGATTAGCCCAATGTTTCTTTTGTATGACGTCTAAATTTCATTTTCTAAAAAATAGCTGAATGATTTGGTGGGTCTCGTGAGAGGGAAGCTGACAAGAATGCAAAGAACAATATTATCAGCACTGATTGTGATTGAAGTACATGCGAAGGACGTAGTGGCTAACCTCCTGGAGGAAAATGTTCAAAGTGTGAATGACTTTGAATGGATCAGCCAGCTTCGGTAAGTGCCTGTTTTATTATAAGATCAATTTAAATGATATGCAACAGAGATCAGTGGTTTACCATCATGGTTATTCAGTGTACTAGAAATCAAATGGTTCTTTCACCTACTTTCCTGATTTGAAACAAGTACATAATGCAATGTTTAAAGCCTTTCAGAAAAGAAACTTAGTAGATAGTCTTTGTAAATTTGGTAGCAGTAGAAGCAGTTTTCCGAAATGGTAAATAGCAAATCAGATTACAAGATCAAACACCACATGATTAACATAAAGCCCTTACACTGAACATTGCTATCCACATTTACTGTTTATCCAGATTCCCAACACAGTGTGTGAACAAGAGATAACAAGGTGTAGAGCTGGATGAACACAGCAGGCCAAGCAGCATCAGAGGAGCAGGAAGGCTGACGTTTCAGGCCTAGACCTTTCCTCAGAAAAATTGTGAACAATTGTTTATTATATTGCATGTCAGTTCCCATATGAATTATTTTATCTCATGTAGATCAGTTTTACCTTTAACTGCTTCGAGGTCCACCATAACTATGATAAGGAAGGGGAGTGTTGCATACAATTTAACGTTTCCAGTCTGCCTCCTAACAGTTTTAACATTTATTATTTTCACATGATTCTCTTCCCTTTTTCACAACTATGTCACATCTAATGATCTTGTAATCACTTTTCCAAATGCTCAGCAATTAAAACATGCTTTATTTACCCCACCTCATGTCCCTTTACTGTACTAAATCTAGAAATATTTCCTTCCTTGTTGAATCAGAAACTTATTGATCAGAAAGGTTTTCTTGTACACTTTTCAGGAATTTCTCTTCCTTTTTGTCTTTTACATTATTATTTTCCTTGTCTATATTAGGATCATTGAAGCTCCCATTGTTGCTTCTCTAAAATTCCTGCATCTTCTAGAAAATTCACTCCTCTATTTTCTTTCTCATTATTTGGTGGCTTATATATGCCGTCAGAAATTTAATAGCTCCTCTTCAACCTTTAATTAGAGCCAAATAGATTTGATTTTGAACACTCAAACAGATTATCCCTTTCCAGCATTGTAACGGTATCTTTGATCAATGCTGCCATTCTCCTTCCTTTTCGTTGTTTCGTATTCAATTAAGAAAATCTGGAATCAAGAATCTACTGATGATCATGAACCCATTGTCGATTGTTCAGAAAAACTCATCAGGCTAACAAATGTCCTTCAGGGAAGGAAATCAGCCATCCTCACTTGGCCTGGAATGTAGATGTGACTCCAGAGCCATAACATCGTGCTTGGCTCTCAACTGCCCTCTGAAATAGCCTTGCAAGCCACTCTGTTGTATCAATTGTGAGAAAGTCTCAACAAAGAAACAAAACCGGCAGTCTACCTGGCATCGACCTAGGCATTGAAAAAGACAATGGGAAAAACAACCCTGTCAACCCTGAAAAGACCCCCTCATGAACATTTGGGGGCTAGTGTCAAAACGAGGAGAGCTGTCTCACCAGTTAGTCAAGCAACAGCCTGACATAGTCATACTCAGAGTATGATACCTTACAGACAATGTCCCAGACACCACTATCACCAACCCTGGATATGTCCTGTCCCACAGGCAGCACAGACCCAGCAGGGAAGCATAATGGGATTCAATCAGGAGGGAGTTGCCCTAAGAGCCTTCAATATTGACTGTGGACCCCATGAATTCTCATAGCTTCAGGCTACCTACCATCCTCCCTTGACACATAGGAAGATAGTTGTAGTTGTTGGAGATCAATCATCTCAGCTCCATGACATCTCTGCAGGAGTTCCTCAGGGTAGTGTCCTGGGCCCAACCATCTTCAGCTGCTTCATCAATACCTTTCCTCTGACATATGGTCGAAATGAGGATGTTCACCTACAATTGCATAATGTTCACCACCATTCGCAACTCCTCGGACACTGAAGCAGTCCCTGTTCAAGTGCAACAAGATCTGGATAATATACAGGCTTGGGCTGACAAGTGGCAAGTAACCCCACACAAATATTAGAGAAATGTCCATCTCCAATAAGAGACAATCTGACCACAGCCTGTTCACATTCAATGGTGTTACTGTCACTGATACACCACTATTGACATCCAGAAGGGTTATTATTGCCCATAAACTCAACTGGACTTGCCATGTAAACACAGAGGCTACAAGAGTAGGTCAAAGGCTAGGAATACTGCAGCGGGTAATTCCCCAAAGCCTGTCCACCATATAAGGCACAAATCAGGGGTGTGATGGAATACGCCGCAAATGCATGGATGGGTGCAGCTCCAACAACACTCAAAAAGCATGGCAATATCGAGGACAAAGCAGCTGGCGTGATTGGCACCACATCCACAAACATTCACTCCTTCCTCCACTACCATTCAGTAGCAATAGTGTGTCCTATCTACAAGATCCTTTCAGAAATTCACCAAAGATCCTTAGACAGCTCCTTCCAAACCCACTGCCACTTCCATCTAGAAAGACAAGGGCAGCAGACACATAGGGAACACCACCACCTGCAAATTCCTCTCCAAGCCACTCACCCTCCTGACTCGGAAATATATTGCCATTCCTTCATTGTCATTGGGTCAAAATCCTGGAATTCCCTCCCTAATAGCGTTGTGGGTCAACCTACAGCAGGTGGACTGCAGCAGTTTAAGAAAGCAGCTCACCACCACCTTCTCAAGGGCAACTAGGGATGGGCAAGAAATGTTGCCTGGCCTGCAAGTGAATAAAAAATAAAAATACATTGTAATCGGGAATATTAAGTCCCCATTCTTCTCTTTGTTTGAGCTAATTACAGGTTAGTGCTGCTTTATCATAAGCCCATGTGGCAATTTTTATCTACAGCTCAGCAACCTAATTTACCATGCTCCATGGATTTACATACATAATTTCCAAACTCCTAACGTAGAAAATTCTGGAATCAGTGGAGACACCGTCTATAGAAGGACAAACAGAGTTCATGTTTCAAGTCATATATGATTTTTTCTCTGAACTGGGTTCAGGCTCCTGATTCGGGAGAGGAAATGCAATGCTAAATAATTTAATAATGTGGTACAATGCCTTCTACATTGCGGGTGAAGTGGATTTCTATGTGGGAAAGAAAGCACAAAATACAAAATCCTTGCACAGTTCTGAATGTTCACTCTGCCGATTTTCTGAATCCCAGCCAGCTAATAAATCTGAGTTGAATAAGTAAACAAATTATACGATATGTGTTTTTGTAGCATTGGTATTGGAGCATTCAAAATTGCCTTTCAGATATTATTGGTCACAGAATGATCTCCGCGTATGCGCAGTGAATGCTGAATTTCTCTACGGGTATGAATACTTGGGAAACACTGGTCGTCTGGTCATCACCCCACTTACTGACAGGTAAAATAGAATTTTCAATACTTCTACATTGTCACACTTACTTTAGTAATAATTTTTCTTGATGCTGGATAATTTCAGCATTAGAACAGTTTATTTATTCAGCCAATTGTGTTAATTACTAGAAAAAAAAGTTGCAAATTCTGTGGGTAACACCTGACGAATAAAAGTGCAGACAAGATAATGGTATAAATGTGTACTGTCTTTACATGTGAAGTTAAATAATTACATTTCTAACATGTATAGTTTGAAGTGTGGTCACAAACATATCATGACAAAAAGAGAATGAGTGAGACACTTGCCTCTGCTGCAGCATTCTGCTATCAGGTCGCTAGTAGAATTTCAGAGAAGGAAACAAACTGCTTGAACTGGTGTGAATTAGAAGTATTTATGCTTATGGTGGTGTTAAATTAGTACTTATTTTTGTAGATAGCTGATGAACTCAGTCAGGATTTTGAATCCAGTTTCATACAAGAAAATTCTGCCATATCTTGGAAAAAAGACTAGTAGAGAAATTCATCGAATAAAAATAAAGAGAAAGTGCCTAAAAATTAAGACCCATTTAAGGTAGGAATGTCATCTGGTTTAAGATAGGATGCATATAGGTTAACAAAGGTAGTGCAGGTGAAAATAACAGAGATTCTTTGAATTGTCCTTAGATTTTGAGTGATGCCATAAAATTAAAGGGTTATAAATATGATACTCCTCTTCAAAAAAAGGAATCAGATTAATCAAGCATCTTTGGCAAGCTGACTGTGCTCTTAGATTTTTGTGTCAGCCTGAATACTTCTGCTTTGAGCAACCCTCCACTGATCCTTTTTGAGAATTGCTGTTTTTGCTGTGGCTGACTGCCTGGTACAAGTAGGAAGAGTATTTGTGATATATGCTTTTGTCCGTTGCAACCTGAATGCCACAATCGAGGTCCTACAGCTGATACAGAAACTTGGTGTGTATATTAACAAATCCAATGCCTATTTCAAGTGATATCCTTGATAGCAAAATATTGCCTTGGTTTTTGGGTGTGCCAGAAAATTCATAGAAACATAAAACCATGGAAAACAGGGGGAGTAGGCCATTTGACCTGTCAAGCCTGGTCCATTCAGTTTAGTCATGGCTGATATGCTAACTCAATGCCATACTCTCACTTCCTGCCTGAACCTCTTGATCGAAGAATAAACTCTAGCATCAGTTTTTCTCTTGGAAATAAATGGCGAGTGAAAAATAGTGGTGAATTAAATTTCTTCTTCCTTGCTATAACATGAACGAGGATTTAAAGTGTGGTGAATAGAAATATTAGTTCATTGGCATAAAACACCGCACTTTCTTAAAGAGTAAATTCAGTGAAGATCATTATGTCCATTAACTCCCAGACTTAGATATAAAATGGAATGTAGTTTTCATTCACTTTAATTTGTCATCTTTAGACTTTACAAAATCAGTGTTTTGAGCTACTTTTGATAATTGCTCTATTATTTAATGGAGTTTAAACTATTTATTCCTATTTCTAGGTGTTACCTCACATTAACAGGTGCTTTGCATCTTAAATTTGGTGGTGCTCCAGCCGGACCTGCTGGCACAGGCAAAACTGAAACTACCAAAGACTTAGGTAAAGCCCTTGCAATACAGACCGTTGTTTTCAACTGCTCTGACCAACTGGACTTCCTAGCAATGGGCAAATTTCTTAAAGGTTTGGCCAGGTATGAAATGAAAAGAATTGTTGATGCACAATACTGCTGTTTCCAGACTGTGTGTCATTGATATTAATTTGATAAATATATGGTTCAGTTCCCTTGGAATATGAAATATGCTTATACAGTAAATAGTAGTCACAAGCAAAGATGAAGGAGAAGGTCTGGATTTGATTCTTGACCAATTGCCGATAGTTTCCAGTTTTGAAAGTTTATATTTACATAGAGACAATAAGGACTGCAGATGCAGGAAGCCAGAGTCTGTAGGTGTGAGGCTAGAAAAGCACAGCAGATGTAGGGTTTTGGCCCAAAACTTTGACTTACCTGCTCTTTGGATGCTCTCTGACCTGCTGTACTTATATTTACATAACACTTCTGATAAAATAAAATGTTCTGCTTTTTTCATAGATCAACTATGAAGTGGTGTTTGTGATTAATTGTTTAATTGATTGAGATGATTTATTGTATTGTATTGATTTAACTGACTGCGTCAACTGTGTAGGTATAAAGAAGGAATACGTCGGGCTGCTGTGTGGAAAGAGTTATAGAACGAAATAGTTAATAAACTCAAATTACAAAGAAAGGTGTCTCTCATGAATGTTGTAAAATGAAAGATGCCACCAGTGATGTTGCGAAGTTGGGTAGAGTGTTTGTGGATTGGGAGGGAGCACATTAGAATTTGGTGTTTGTAAAATATTGGTGTTTATAAAATGCTAGGAAAGAAAGCATTGTGTGGTCCTTTAAAAGGTTGCGCTTTTTCTATGCTTGGAGATGTTTGTGAGCAGCTTGAAAATTAGCAAGTACAGAGAGCACCCAAATTGAAACATTTGTATTAAAAGGCCATACTGTTAGCAGGTCAACCAGCACTTTTACCAAGATAGTAGGAGCGCCGATGCTGGAGAATCTGGGATAACACGGTGTGGAGCTGGATGAACACCACAGGCCAAGCAACATCAGAGGAGCAGGAAAGCTGACGTTTTGGGTCTGATTTCTGAAGAAGGATCCAGACCCGATACGTCAGCTTTCCTGCTCCTCTGATGCTGCTTGGCCTGCTGTGTTCATCCAGCTCCACACTGTGTTATCTCAGCATTTTTACCAAGACAGTTTTTTGAATTTAACCAATCAGTTTGAACCAGGCACTTAGATACCAAAAACCTGTCAAATCTGAATCTGATGGTTTTGACAACCTAGGACCAAATCTTATTGTAAGCAATTGATATATTATCAGGGGTATAAAAGGAGAGAGGCAGTTGGAAAATCGGCACAGCTAACTGCCATCCGCTGGAGATAACAGCTCTCGGCTCTTAGAGAAAGCACCATCTATTCACAACGGTACCATGGCACTCCTAGCTAAGGTTCCTGACAGAAGAATTGACAGAGAAAGCATTCCTGACAGAAGAACCAATGGAGAAGACACAGAACATTCCAGAAGATGTAACCCGGCTGTAATTTCAAGAGGATAAATTCTACTGTTTTGTTACATATGTATTGCATTTATTGTACCAGCGTACCATTAGAATCTTGTTTTATTAGGGAATAGTTTGTAGTTAAAAAGGGTTTATTCAGTTTGTTAATAGTTTAGTTAATTTGCTCATTGTTAGAGTTAGATAAATAAAATGTTACTTGTTGATTGTAAAGTGAGTGTCAGGGATTTATTTTATTTGACTACTTTCTGGAAAGCAGGTTACACCACTTTTCACATTCCTTTTATAGATGATAGGCAAGGTGCTCCTCTTTGGGTGCTTTAGTTTTAGTTCTTGGGGGTGGTGAGCCAACCTCCGCTTTATGCAACATATGAAAATGTTAGGTCAAGTTACCAAACGTAGTCAAATAGATAGGTTTTAAAGTGTATATTAAAGGGGGAAGTAAGGTAGAAAGGTAGAGATGTGGGAGGGATCGCCAGACAAATCTAGGCACAGCCATGAATGATTAAAATTGAGATGCTCAAGAGGCTAGAACTAAAGAACCATTTTGGCGACAGGGGCCTGCAGATATTTACAGGATAGGAGCAATGTTATGAAATAATTGGGAAAGAAGAATGAAAATTTTAAAATTAAAATGTTGCAAGACCAGTAGTCAAAATGGGTTGGTGAACAGATTTATTAATAAGGGAGTCAGATTTAGTGAGAGTAGAGATATTGAGAAGCATGAGTCAAGACACAGGAAGAGTTTTACATCAGTATATGATGGGTAGAATACGAGAGGCTAATCACGTATGTATTGAAACAGTCAAGTCTACAATTATCATGGCATGATTGAGTGTTTCAGCAGCTGATGAGCTGAGACAGGCCAGAAGTCAGCGGATGGAATGGAAATAGATAAGGGCAGTCTATGGATCTATCTGAGGAGGACTTGGAATTCAATTTGAAAGGTTATCTAGCCTCAAATAAAGTATGTGTGGACGCATTGGAAATATTTTTAGTTTTGTGGACCTGAGAGGTTTGGTGCTTTTTATTTTGTTTCGATTAGCAAGTCAAAGAATCAACTGGGAAACAAGCTACTTTTGACCTATTGTATGCAATAAAACAGGTTTAATTAAAATCTTTGTGTAAAGAAGCTACAGGGGAAGAGTGATCAATATATGATTGCATTATATGTTAAGTCTGAGAAAGGTTAAAGTTTTCGAGAAGATTTGTAGCCCAGGTTGTGGATGAGGTTGTAGACTTGCTCACCGAGCCGGTGGGTTTGGATGCAAACATTTCGTCACCTGCTAGGTAACATCGTCAGTGCACCTCCGGTGAAACATTGTTGTTCTGTCCGACTTGTTATTTATATGTCTCAGTTTGCTGGGGTGGTTGGCATCACTTCTGGTTTTGTTTCTCATTGGTTTGTACACAGCATCTAATTCAATGTGTTTGTTGACAGATTTCCAGTTGGAATACCAGGCCTCCAGGAATTCCCTGGCGTGTCTCTGTTTGACTTGTGCGACTATGGATGTGTTGCCCCAGTCAAATTTGTGGCCATTGTTGTCCGTGTGTAGTGAGACCAGTGAAAATTGGTTGTGTCTCTTGGTGGCTAGTTGGTGTTCATGTATCCGTATTGTCAATTTTCTTCTGGTTTGGCCTATGCATTGTTTCTCACAACCCTTTCTCACAACCCTTGCATGGTATTTTGTATATTACACCGATTTTGTTGGTTTTGGTTATGGGGTCCTTTACGTTTGTCAGTAGCTGTTGCAGGGTGGTTGTCAGTTTGTGGGCTACTCTGATACCTAGGGGTCTGAGTAGTCATGTGGTCATCTCTGAAATGTCCTTGATGTATGGTAAGGTGATTAGTGAGTCTGGTCGTGTTGTGTCTTCCTGTTGTGGTCTATCTTGGAGGTAACAGCGGATTGTGCTTTTCGGGTATCCATTTCTTTTGAAGACTTCGTATAAGTACTCCTGTTCTGCTTTGCGTAGTTCTGGGTTGCTGCTGTGGCCTGTTTAAATAGCGTCCTGATGCAGCTCTGTTTATGGGTGTTGGGGTGGTTGCTAGTGTAATTGAATATCTGGTCCGTATGTGTGGACTTTCTATATATGCTAGCCAGGAGTTCCCAATTGTTTTTGCATTCTAAACATTATGTCCAGGAAAGGTTGTTGTTCTCTTCTTCTTTTGTGAATTTTATCCCGGTAAGGATGTTCTTTATGTGTCAGTGGGTTTCTTCTAGTTTTGTGCGTTTAATAATCACGAAAGTGTTGTCTACATATCAGATCCAAAGTTTGGGTTGTATACTGTGGAGCGCTCTCAGTTCTAACCTTTGCATTACTGCTTCTGCAATCTGTCCTGATATTGGGGATCCCATTGGTGTTCTGTTGATTTGTTTGTATATGTTGCCATTGAAGGTGAAGTGGGTTGTGAGGCGCAGATCTAGTAGTTTCATGGTGGTGTCCTTATTGATGTTGTTGGTGTCCTGGGTTGCCTGCCTGCTTGATTTGTCCAGCAGTGTGGCAATCCTTTCTCTGGCTAGGTCGATGTTTATGGATGTAAATAGTGCTGTCATGTCGAAGTATATCATCATCTTGTCCCCTCCTATCCTGGTGTCCTTGATGATGTTGAGGAATTCCTAGGATGAGTGGATGGAGTGGGTAGCGTTACACACGAAGTATTTCAATTTCTATAGTAGTTCTTTGGCAAGTCTATATGTTGATGTGCCTAGTAGTGAAACAATGGGTCTGAGGGGGACCCCTGGTTTGTGTACCTTGGAAAGTCCTTAGAATCGGGGTGTGTTGGATCCCTCTGGCTTCACTTTTTGGTAGTCTGTCTTGCTGTTGTCTCCTGAATTGTGTAATTCCTTCAGGTTAGTTGTAATCTGGTTCCCTAATTGTGGTGAAAGATAATAGGAACTGCAGATGCTGGAGAATTTGAGATAACAAGGTGTAGAGCTGGATGGTTATTTCTGAAGAAGGGTCTAGGCCTGAAACGTCAGCCTTCCTGCTCCTCTGATGTTGCTTGGCCTGCTGTGTTCATCCAGCTCTACACCTTGTTATCCCTAATTGTGGTGTTGGGTCTATCGCCATCTATTGATAGGTGTGGGTATCTGATACTAGTGCGTTATCTTTCTCGATGTATTGGGTTTTATTGAGGATTACTGTCATGTGTTCTTTGTCCGCTGGTAAAATTCCAATGTTCCTGTCTTTCTTGAGTCTTTCCAGGGCTTTCTTCTCTTATGTGTTGAATGTGTTCCACTTTCTTTTTTTGCTCAGCGTTGGGACTATCGTCTGTCTGATGGCCTGTGTACTTCTTATCAGCCCGTTGTTCTTTAGTGTCGATTCCAGCGCAGTCAGGGAGTCACTCTTTGGTTTTTGGCATCTCTGTAGTTATAACTCTTGATTATTTAAGCCTTACACTAGAACCTTAAATATGGACCATGTATAATACACAGATATGTGGGGACAAGTTGCTTAAGATAAATGAAAGAATGAAAATTCTTCAAAAAGGGCATCTTGGTCTTCAACATCCCCCTATCCAGCTGCTTTTAATTCTTGTAGAAGCTGTTCCCATTCCTCTGGAGTTAAGCACTGGGGCTGTGAAGCCATTTTTGAAGACAGTCTTAAGGAAGCAACGCTAGAGTGCACAGGCAGGAGACTGTGGAGCACTCTGGGCCCCGCCTTATGGCTGAACATTAACCAGCTCATTGTTCTCCGAATAACCCTCGGCCTCCTACTGCGTTCTGCCTTCACGAAGCAAAGTCCCCAGTCCTGGGGCAGCATTTTGGCTCAGTGATTAGTGCTGCTGCCTCACAGCGCCAGGAACCCGGGTTCAATTCCACCCTCAGGCGACTGTGCGGCGTTTGCACATTCTCCCTGTGTCTGTGTGGGTTTCCTCCAGGTGCTCCGGTTTCGTCCCACAGTCCAAAGATGTGCAGGCTAGGTGGATTGGCCATGCTAAATTGCTTGTACTGTTCAGGGATGTGTAGATTAAGTAGGTTATGCGGGGATGGGTCTGGGTGGGATGCTGCGAGGGTTGGTGTGGCCTTGTTGGGCTGAAGGGCCTGTTCTCACACTGTAGGGAATCCATGAATAAATTTGGAAACTGCATGAAAAGGTCTGCTAGTAGTCAATAAGTAGACAGTATATAGTGAGCATTTAGAAAATTAATTAATTATTTAAAAAGAAAATACGCTCCTCCTTGGAAAATGATGCATTTGCGGCTAACTAGATTCTAGTGTTCGGTTCATATTTCCATGCCTGTAGATGACATTGGAAGAATTCTGATATTCCTCATAATATGTCTTATTCTCAATCAGTTTTAACCTGCGCTCATCAATTCAGCTGTAATTTAGCTGTTCACTATCTACAGCGCTCAACTGTTTGCATTTTGAACAGACGCACCCTAGCAATAATTATGTTTCACTCTTTGGATACGTCAAAAAGTGAAATTTCATATTGCCAACATTTCAAACATTCTTTATCCTGTTAATTCTAGTTTGCCAATACACTACATTTGTTAAAAATAAGTATGTTCTAGCTAATGATTTCTTGTTGTGCATTTTCAGTGCAGGTGCCTGGGCTTGCTTTGATGAGTTTAATCGGATTGATATTGAAGTTTTGTCTGTGGTGGCACAACAGATCACAACGATTCAGAAAGCCCAGCAACAAAGGGTGAGGACTTATTCCCCGAGTTTTACTATTAATGTAGATCAGTCTCTTTCTTAAGACTTATTGGTTTACTTTGATGGTGTATGGAAATGTCAAGAGCAATTGGGGCAGAGATAGAGGTTATGAGATATTGCACAACAGCATATAAACGTAAGCCAGTACTTAATAAAGTTATTTAGCCGATATTATTTATTTATCATTAGCAAATGTAGCAAAACCAGACAGCATCATGACTTAGAGATAACAAGCATGGGGCTGGATGAACACAGCAGGTCAAGCAGCATCATAGGAGCAGGAAAACTTGACGTTTCGGGCCTAAACCCTTCATCAGAAATGGGGGAGGGGAAGAGGGTTCTGAAATAAATAGGGAGAGAGGGGGAGGCGGATAGAGGATGGATAGAGGAGAGGATAGGTGGAGAGGAGGCAGACAAGTCGAAGAGGCGGGGATGGAGCCAGTAAAGGTGAGTGTAGGTGGGGGGGTAGGGAGGAGATAAGTCAGTCCAGGGAGGACGGACAGGTCAAGGGGGCGGGATGATGTTAGTAGATAGGAGATGGGGGTGTGGCTTGAGGTGAGAGGGAAAACAGGTTAGGGAGGTGGAGATGAGCCTAGCCGAACTCGTCCTCACCCTCAACAACTTTTCTTTCAATTCCTCCCACTTCCTACAGACAAAGGGGGTGGCCATGGGTACCCGCATGGGCCCAAGCTATGCCTGCCTGTTTGTAGGTTATGTGGAACAATCCCTCTTCCGTACCTACACTGGCCCTAAACTCCACCTCTTCCTCCGTTACATTGATGACTGCATCGGCGCCGCCTCGTGCTCCCACGAGGAGCTCGAACAGTTCATCCACTTCACCAACACCTTCCACCCCAACCTGAAGTTCACCTGGACTATCTCCAACACTTCTCTCTCCTTCCTGGACCTCTCTGTCTCCATCTCGGGCAACCACCTAGAAACAGATGTCCATTTCAAGCCCACTGACTCCCACAGCTACCTGGAATACACCTCCTCCCACCCACCCTCCTGCAAAAATGCCATCCCCTACTCCCAATTCCTTCGCCTCCGCCGCATCTGCTCCCAGGATGAGACATTCCACTCCCGCACATCTCAAATGTCCTCATTCTTCAAGGACCGCAACTTCCCCCCCACAGTGGTCGAGAACGCCCTCGACCGTGTCTCCCGTATTTCCCGGAACACATCCCTCACGCCCCGTCCCCGCAACAATAACCAAAAAAGAATCCCCCTCGTCCTCACATACCACCCCACCAACCTCCGGATCCAACGCATCATCCTCCGACACTTCCGCCATCTGCAATCAGACCCCACCACCAAAGACATTTTTCCCTCCCCACCCTTATCTGCCTTCCAGAGGGACCACTCCCTCCGCAACTCCCTTGTCCGCTCCACACTCCCCTCCAGCCCCACCACACCCGGCACTTTTCCTTGTAACCGCAGGAAGTGCTACACCTGCCCCCACACCTCCTCCCTCACCCCAATCCCAGGCCCCAAGAA
>JAHRHZ010000069.1:1426812-1438105 GCA_024137785.1 Ginglymostoma cirratum | reverse complement strand
TAGGCTTTTAGGGTGAGTTGCACTGATGTGAGAGGAAGTTCATGTGGAGTATGAAAGCTAGCAGAGACGTTGGGCCACATGACATGTTTCTGTGATACAAATTCTATGTGGCCCAGATCTTCCAGTCTCCAGATTGTGGGAGACCGGGCATACACACCAGAATCCACATCAGGACGCTGTGAAAGTCCTGATGTGCTGAACTTCCAATGGGCAATTCTCTTGTATCCTAAGACCCTCTGAAAACATTTCTAACTTTGATTAAGAATTGGATGCTTTGAACAGATCCAACGCGCTTACATGAATAGTTGCCCAAGAAATGTTAGACAGAAAAATCCTAATCTTAATTCCTACTAACTATACAATTGGCATCTTTCCTGACACCCCAAACAATCAATATCATTGATCTCACCTAGTCCCTCAACCTGCCAATGCTCTACCCCAACCCGGCTAATCCCTTGATTTCTCCCAACTACATCCTTAAGAGCCTGAATTTTCTCATAATTTCTCCCGACCCGATTACACTTCCTGACCTGACTAGCTTCCACCACCCAACTAACCCTTTATCTGACTATATCCTGACCTGACCACCTCCAAAGCGATGTGACTACCCCCAACTTATCTCTCCACATGCCCACCTCACTTATCTGCTACCCTACTCACCTGTCTTCCCACCTACCTGCTATTCCACTGTCCTGCACTGCCAACCTACCTACCTGCCATCCTATTACTGTGCCCATCTGTAAATCTGTGCACCTAGCATCCTACCAACATTCAACCCAACCCTACCTTCCTGCCACCCTAATGACTTGCTACGCTGCCATTGTACCCATCCTGCCATCCTTCCCACTTATACACTCATCTGTTTGATCAATACTGAATCTTGAACAGAAATTAAATATATTTATAGCTTGTGTACATTTTTATTTACTGCTATACATCTAAAAATGGAATTTATAGCGTATTCATATACTAAATGAATAAGTGTCCATTTGACACTGTGCTATTAATCAAAATGTACCACTTACCATATTATGTACTCTGCATCTCTAACAGAAATGGAACATAATCAGTATCTTTGCATATTTACGTTACACTATATCCTAAAGAGATTTGGAATATGTAAAGTACTAACATTGAGCGTTGCTGAAAAGAAGAGATATGCTGTTGAAGCCCTTTGCCTTGCATTCATCCATACTTCAGGACAGATGCAAAAATGCCAAATTTCGAAAGGAACATTAATTTATATGCATGCAAGAAAGGGTGCTAATTTTTAGCAAGCAGATTCTAATTGATCAAAGCTTTGCCATGGAAAATATACCAAGGAACAGTTGTTCCCCAGACTTTTGTTTAATTGGTAAAGGTACAATGCCTGGATGTGATCTGTTTGCAGAGGACAGTTCCCTACATATGAATATTTGTAGCTGCTAGTAAGAGTAAGTGAGGCATATTGCCTGATGACTGATAATCTTAAATTACCGGTTAGTGTAATTCTTCACACATTTGAGATTATTCAGTGGGTGTGTCCAACAGCGAAATCACATGTAATATTGGGCACTTATTTTCTGAGTTTTTCAACCATAGGCTGCTTGATTATAGTTAATACTTTTCCCATTTAGTATTTGATTACAGCCTGTATACATGGCATCACACAGGAACTTAAATTCGTGAGTATATTTGTGCAGTAGAATATCTTTTTGGCTTGATGGACTTAGTGGAGAATACCACTCATGTTACTAACGTATAGTAAAAGTATGAAACAGTTTCCTTTACCTGTCTACATACGTGCATATGAATTAGAAGCAGTAGGAACCCCTCGTAATCCCTCAAAGTTTCTCACTCATTTAAAAAGGTCAAGGTTAATCTGATTATTCCATATTCCATCTGACTCAAATAACCTTCTCACCTGCTTGCTTATCACGAAAATATATAGAGAGTTCCAAAGACTTACTATCATCTGCAAGAAAAAGGTTCTCCTCATCTCCATCTTAAATGGGTGACCCTGTGATAGGGTAAATTTCAGAACTTTAATAACTGTTCATAGATTGAAAGAATCAACAAAGATAAACTATCACTCCTGAAGGAATCAGATAACTTTGTCTGGAATAAACTATTGATGGACAAGGACAAATGTACACAGGAATTGAAAGCAATTAGCCATGTCTGGGAAAATAAAGAGTCAAGATTACATAAACAAAACTGATATGTCACTTGTTTGATAACTGGATGCCTCATGCTCCAAGGATAAATGACTGCCCTGCTGAAGAAATAAAGGAGTTAATTACATAGCAGAATGTGTCTTTAAACAGACAGTCGAGGCCAAATGTAACAAGGAACAGAGGAGTTGCTTCTGATAAGGAAACAAACTGCAGACTGAAGCACTCTAAAAGTGTAATCAATATTTTGGATGCAAGGACTCCAAAGTATGATCAATAATGTCACATCACACAATTGAAAGAGAGAAAATCTTTGGTAGCAGAACTTCAAAGAACAACACTGCACATAGATCGAATCCCAGACACTTCCATAGTCAGATATGTTTGGAATCATAGCTATATCCTACCATTAATCGGGCAACAGCCAAGTTGAGTTGCGAGGCTTTATTTGCTTACTTGAGCGGTCTTATGTTGGTTGCTGCATGCAATAAAGTTTAATTTATTGTTTCAATATTTCATTATCTGCATGGACTTCAGTCTCTCATGGCAGACTGGTACAAAAGGTGAAGTCACTTGGTATCACAGGTGAGCTGGCAAGACGGATACAGAACTGGCTTAGTCATAGGAGACAGAAGGTAGCAGTGGAAGGCTACTTTTTGGAATGGAGGACTGGGACTAGTGTTCCACAGGGATCTGTGCTGGGACCTCTGCTGTTTGTGATCTACATAAATGATTTGGTGGAAACCGTTGCTGGTCTAATTAGTAAGTTTGCGAACAATGCAAAAATTGGTGGAGTTGCAGATAGTGAGGAGAGTTGTTAGAGGATACAGCAGGATATGGATCAGTTGGAGACATGGGCATATGGAGTTTAATCCGGACAAATGTGAGGTGATGCATTTCGGAAGGTCAAATACAGGTGCAAATTATACAGTGAACTGCAGAACCCTTAGGAGTATAGATGTGTAGAGAGATCTGGGTGTGCAGGTCCACAGATCACTGAAGGTGGCAACACAGGTAGATAAGGTAGTAAAAAAGGTCTACAGCATGCTCGCCTTCATTGGAAGGGGCATTAAGTGTAAGGATAGGCAAGTTATATTGTAGCTCTGCAGGACTTTAGTTAGGCCACACTTGGAATATTGCATATAGTTCTAGTCACCACTCTACCAGAAGGATGTGGATGCTTTGGAGAGAGTACAGAAAAGGTTTATCAGAATGTTGCCTGGTAGGGGGGAATTTAGCTATGAAGAAAGATTGGATAGACTGGGTATGTTTTCACTGGAATGCAGGAGGTTGAGGGGTGACCTGATGGAAGCTTATAAGATTGTGAATGGCATAGATAGATTGAATATGGGGCTTTTTCCCAGGATGGAGGGGTCAGTAACTAGGGGACACAGGTTCAAGGTGCAATGGGAGAAGTTTAAGAGAGATGTGCGAGGCACGTTTTTCACACAAAGGGTGGTGGTGAGTGTCTGGAATGCATTGCCAGAGGAGGTGGTGGAAGCAGATGCAATAGCAGCTTTCAAGAAGATGTGGACAAATACATGAATAGGAAGGGAATAGAGGGACACGGATCCTGGAAGTGAAGACAGTTTTAATATGCAAGGGCAAAATGTGTTGGTGCAGATTTGGAGGGCCGAAGGGCCTGTTCCTGCACTGTATTGTTGTTTGTTCTTTGTCTGTGAGATGTCTTAATAAGTAGCCGAATTAAAGTAGCTTGCGATTTACCCACAACAAATGGCATCCCTGGGTGAGTGGATGTCAGTCTGCACATGTAACAGTGACCTCCGGTTCTATATTGTTCCACATCCATACTGAAAAGATCACTTAGGATGTGCTTCAGTCAAGTCATCGCTTACAGTTATAAGTTCCAGCAGATATAAGAATAGCTTGACCAACCTTTCCTTATTTTTTCACTTGTAGTATGTGGACACCACTGGTTTGGCCAGCATTTATTTTTGGCCCTAGCTGCTCTCGAGAAAGTGGTGGTGAGTTGCCTTCTTGAACTGCTGCTGTCCACATGCTATAGCTTGACCCACAAAGTCCTTAGGGAGGGAATTCCAGGATTTTGACCCTGCAACAGTGAAGAAACAATGATATATTTCCAAATTCAGGATGATGAGCAGCTTGGGAACTTGCAGGTGATGGTTCCCATGTATCTGCTGCCCTTGTCCTTCTAAATGAAAGTAGTTGTGGGTTTGGAAGGTGCTAAGGATCTTTGGTCAATTTCTGCAGTGCATCTTGTAAATAGTACACACCGCTGCTGAGCGTCCATGTTGCAGGAAGTGAATCTTTGTGGATGTGAGGCCAGTCACCTGGGCTGCTTTGTCTTGGATGGTGTCAAGCTTCTTTAGAGTTGTTGGAGCTGCATTCTTCCAGGCAAGTAGGGAGTGTTCTATCACACTCCTGACTTGTGCTTTGTAGATGGTAAAAGGATTTAGGGAGCCAGGAAGTGAGCTAATCACTGCAGTATTACTAGCTTCTGACCTGCTCTTATTATCCACTCTGAGAGTCCAGTTGAATTTCTGGTCAATGATAACCCCAACGATGTTAATATCAGGGATTCAATGATGGTAACACCATTGGCTATCAAGGGGTCGTTGTTAGATTGTCTCTTACTGGAGATGTTCATTTCCTGGCATTTGTATAGCATGAATATCACTTCCACTTTTCAGCCTAGCCTGGATATTGTCCAGGTTCTGTTACTTTTGGACATAGACTGCTTCAGTACCTGAGAAGTTGCATATGGTGAATACAAATGAAAATTGTGCAAACATTGGCAAACTTGACCACTTCTGACTTTATGATGGAGGGAAGCTAATTAATGAAGCAGCTGATGATGGCTGGGCCTAGGAGACTATTCTGAGGAATTCATGCAGGAGATGTCCTGGACCTGAAATGACTATCCTCCAACGACCACAATCATTTTCTTCTGTGCTAGATATGACTCCAACTGGCGGAGAGTCTTCTGATTCTCATTGACTCCAATTCTGCTAGGACTCTTTGATGTCAACTCAGTAAAACGCAGCCTTGATGGCAATGGAAGTCGCACTCACCTCATCTCTGGAATTTTTTTTTTGCCCATGTTTGCACCAAGTCTTTAATGAGGTCAGGAGCTGAGTGGTCCTAGCAGAGCTCAAACTGTGCTTCATTCAGCAGGTTATTGCTGAGCAATTCTGCAAGATAGCACTCTTGATGACACCTTTCATCACTTTACTCGTGATCGAGAGTAGTCTGTTGGGACAGTAATTGGCTGGGTGGGTTTTTGTTACAGGATATACCTGGGTTTTTTCCACATTGTTGGGTAGATGCCAGTGTTGTAGCCGTACTGGAACAGCTTGGTAAGGGGCGTGTTACAGAGCATGTCTTCAGTACTGTTGCTGCAATGTTGTCAGAAGCCGTAGCCTTTTCTGTATCCTGTGCCTCCAACCATTTCTTGATATCATGTGGAGTGAATCGAATTGACTGAAAACAGGCATCTGTGATCATGGGGACATCTGGAGGAGGCTGAGATGGACCATCCACTTGGCACTCTTAGCTGATGATCATTGGGACTGCACTAGCCTTATCTTCTGCACTGATGTGCGGGGCTTTTCCATTATTAAGGATGGGGATACTTGTGGAGCCTACTCTTCCAGTGGGTTGTTTGATTGTCCACCACCCTTCATAACTGGATGTGGCAGGACTGCAGAGCTTAGATCTGATCTATTAGTCGTGCAATCACTGAGCTCTGTTGGTTACTTGCTGCTTATGCGGTTTGGCATGCAAGTAGTCCTATTCTGTAGCTTCACCGTTGACATCTCATTTTAATGTATGCATGGTGCTGCTCCTGGCATGCCTTTCAGCACTCTTCACTGGACTTGGGTTGATCCTTTACTTTGATGTTGATGATAGAGTGGGGATATGCCTGGCCATGATGTTATAGATTGTGTTGTCATCCGATTCTGCTGCTGATGGTCCACAGCATCTCATGGATGCCAATCTGGAATTGTTAGATCAGTTTGAAGCCTGCACCATTTAGTAAATTGATAGAAATACACAACATGATATCAGATACTTTCAATGTGAAGCAACCTTTTATCTTCACAAACACTGCGCGGTGGTACTCTTAAATGATCCTAAAACGGACAGATGTATTTGCGGCAGGTACATTGGCGAAGATGAAATAAAATGAATTTTTCCCCCTTGTTCGTTCCCTCACGACCTGCTGCTGTCGAAATAGTAATATCCTTTAAGATCCAACGTATTCAATCAATAGTGCTTCTGCTGATCCACTTGTAGTGGTGAAAATTGAAATCTCCCACCCAGGTACATTTTGGACCCTTGCTGCCCTCAGTGCTTCCTGCTAGTGTTGTTCAACACGGAGGAACACTGAGTCATCAACTGAGGGAGGACAGTATATGATAATCAGCAAGAGATTTTCTTGTCCATGTTTGAGCTATTGCTGTGAGACTTCATGGTGTCCAGAGTCAGTGTTGAGGATGCCGTGGGCAACTCTCTCCCACTGAACACCACGGTGTTGCTACCTGTGCTGGGCCTGCCCTGCTGTTGGGAGAGGACATATCCAAGGATGGTGAAGGTGGTGTCTGGGACATTGTCTGTAATGTAACATGAGTATGCCTATGTCAGGCTGTTTCTTGACTACTCTTTGAGACAGCTCTCCCAATTTTGGCATCAGCCCCTCCAGTTGTTAGTAAGGAGGACTTTGCAGGGTCAACAGAACAATTTTTGCAATTGTCATTTCCGGTGCTAAGGTCGATGCTAGGTGGTCCATCCGATTTCATTTTTTGTTGAGATGTCATAGCAATTGATACAACTGAGTGGCTTTCTAGGCCATTTCAGTGGACAGTTGAGTGTTCACCCCACCGCTGTGGCTCTTGTTCAGTACAGAAACCTGGTGCTTTCTATCAACCTTTGTCTGAAAGTCAGGTAAATTGGAATAATGTGTATCTTTAAAAAAATTAACATTTGGTATGACTGTGGGAATGACGGTGCTTAAGTGGGTCATAACAAATGGATAATAAATGCTAGCCCAGCCAGTGATGCCTACATCCCTTGGATGAACAAGAAAAAAACAACTCCCAGTCTCGGACCCATTCTTATAGCCACGGTAGGTGTATGGCCAGTTCAGTTCAGATTTTGTCAATGTAACCCCACAGGACGTTGATACTGGGAATTCAATGAGGGTAGTGCCATTGAATATATTGAAGGAAAGATGGTTTGATTTTCTCTTGTTGGAGATAGTTATTATCTGGCATGAGTGTTACTTGACATTTACCAGCCAAAGTCTAGATGGAATCCAGACCATGCTGCATACAGACATGGACTGTTTTAGCTAATATTGAGCAATTAATAGCAAAATCCTCATTTTTGACCTTATGGTGGAAGGAAAGTCTTCGATGAAGCAGCTAAAGATGGTGGGGCTAGGTCACTATCCTGAGGAGCTGCTGAAGTGATTATTTTTGGGCTGACATGATTGACCTCCAACAGCTATAACCATCCGTGTTTGTGCTGATGTGACTCCAGCCAGTAGAGAATTTTTCTTTGGTACCCATTGATTCCAATATTTCCTCAATATCATACTTGGCCTAATGCTGCCTTGATGTTAGGGGCAGCCACTTCCACCTGTCCCCTGTACCATGAACATTTGTTATTCTCAATAAGCTTTGATATGGCAGATATCTTTTGGAAATTCAAATAGAATACACCCACTGATTCTCCTGTATCCACAGTACATAGTACTTTGTCAAAGAACTCCAAGAAATTTGTTAACCATAATTTCATGTGACTATATCTGATTACCTTTAAGGTTTTCTAAGTGCAGACTGTAAGCAAATTGGCTTGTTTTCTCTTGCAATAAAAATAGAAAGTGCTGGAGAAATTGTACAGGTCTTGCATCATTGTGGGGAGGGAAATAGAATTAATGTTTGAGTCTGATATGAATCTTCTTCAATTTTACTGCTTACCGTTTAGCATAGAAGCTTGACATAATTGTCAGCATGCCTCAGACAAGTCACAGGGGATAGCCTTCACTCAGAAGGTCCCAACACAGTAAGTCAAAGCCAGCTTTCAATCCCAGTTCAGACCCTCTTTGAGGCAATCAGAGTCAAATTCCTCTCCTGCTAAGGGCCAAATGATGGGCAGCAAACCATTCATCTTGAAACTTAGGACCTTATTTGGGCTGTTGCCCTCCCGGAATGAGAAAGAACTAGGTAGTACAGAAGATGAAAGTGGATGGCTCAGTTATTACTGTTTATGTAGATGGGGATGTGTCCTGAGTGAGAGTGATAGAGCATGGGCCTTGATAGAAGGTGGGTACAGTAGCAGAGAAAGCTTAATTGTGAAATATTGGAGAGAAGAGATAGAACTTATGCTGACAGAGTGGAGAAGGACATGTACCTTCTTTACAGTACTGGGCATTTCTCTAGACAGCTCAGACTGCTTTAACCCAGATGGCAACCTCTGACCAGCCTGGTTTAGTCTGTTTTTGTGGCTTCCACTGCTGGTTTTGGGGAAGAAGAAGTCCCTCCTGTGCACCACCCTGTTCAATGAGACCTCCACGATCATGCGTGCAAGTAGGGTGCTGATTTCCCTTGTCTTCCATGCTGGCAAATACCAGCAATCATGCAGGTTAACTTTGGACTGACTGTGCCTTTCCAGTTTCACAATGGGCTTTTAAAGATGGATGCAAGGAATGCAAGTGAATTCCAGAATATTCACTGACTGGTGTGATGTTCTGGTGCATGTTACGATAAGGCAGAAATTGGACATGAAAGACATATGGGCAGGGTGGATAATAATGACAGGAGTTTGGTAAGACAGAGCAAGAAAATTTGCTGGGCCACATGGCAAGAAATCCTCCAAAATTGTGATGCAACTATGACATCATCAAAAGAACATAAACAGTAGCCCAAAGAAAGGAGAATACAAGAGTAAGCTAGTATATAGCTATAGAAATGTGAAAAGAAAAATATTAACTCAAATAAAAGTGGACAAATCAGAGTCAGGAGAAATTATAAACAGGAATAACAAAATTAAGAAAACATTAAATTAAAATATTGCATTCACAGTAGAAGGCGCATTATTCCTTTGAAACTATCAGATATTTCCAGGATTTGTACATATACCCAGAAGTTGCTGTCAGTGAATCTAAGCTTCTCCCAAGGATGTGTTGTTGAAATGCTGTTAAATCGCAATCAAATAAAAATTAAAATGATCCAAAATTCCACTCTTACATTCTTATTCCTGCTGTAAAAATTATTGAAAAACTTACATCGTGTTGACTGAAATATTACTGGACTTTTAACAGCGTTCTATGTTCATCATCATTGACAAGGAGTTCCACTGGCCCTGTGAAAATAATTTTACATTTGTTGAATGTCAGATATCTCCATTACCAGAAATATTACATTTTTAAGTGCAATTTAATGCTGTAATAGTTTTGCTTCTACCTTAATCCCATGTCTATTTTGCGATAACATTTCGTTACCTGTAAAATGTAAAACTTTAGAGTGAAGTAATTCATCAGTACTTACTTCCCGGGTTGCTATCTGAGAGAATACTTCAATGTGATTGTTTGCTTGATTACATTGCTGTTGAATACCCGGAAATCTCTTTGATCTTATGTTATATTCAAAATAAGATTGGGAAAGATGTGATCTGAGCCACAGGTATTGTTTGATTTTTGTGAGCTGTTTTCTTCGAGTTCAATGATGCTTCCCCACTGACAGAAAATTCCAGCAATAAGCCAGAACCATGGAAAGCAGAAGGTACAAGAATGAAAGCGACGTAGGGCTACAGAGATAGTGGAACAGAGGACATATTTTGAAGAGACTTCTCAAAGGAGAGGAGATTTTTGAGATAAGTTAACCATGATATGGGGAGTTGGAGTCAGTTTGGTATGAACAGTTTTAATGGATTTTGTAAGCATCAGGTTGTCGGGATGGCATTTTAACAAATTACAGAAGTAGGATAGAAATTAGGAGCCTGTCACAATGAATTGGTGAAGCTGAGCTTGAAGATGATAAGTCATCAAAAAGAGTTCCAGTGGAGGGGTGAGGTTGCCGGTGGAGGCAAGCAAAGTTGTTGGTCAAAATAGGAGACTTTGGTAATAAGGCAGAATTTTGAGGTTGAATTTGAGCACCAAATAGGAAAGCAGTTTGCCATGTTGCTGGGCTCAGCCTAAGCAAGCAACTAAGAAGGAGTTGGAATCCATCTTTAAGATTCTGATGATGCCAACTTCGACAAAGGAGCCGCCAAAATCTTCACCTTCTTCCTCAACCAAGGATTTTCCAGCACTGTAGTTGACAGAGCCCCTAGCGAGGTCTGACCCATCTCCTCCACTTCAGCCCTCATCCTCCCTCTTCCCTCCCGTGACAGTGATAGGGTCCCCCTTACTCTTACCTACCATCCCACCAGCATCCACATCCAGAGGATCATTAGCCACCATTTCTGCCACCTCCAATGGGATATCATCACCAGACAGATGTTCCCCTCCTCTCCCTTGTCAGCCATCCGCAAGGACCGTTCCCTCTGGAACATGCTGGTATACACCCCCATTGGCAGATAGCACCATCCCCTGTAACCACAGAAGGTGCAAAACCTGCCCATTTACTTCCTTCCTCCTCAGTATCCGGGGCCCAAACACACCTTCCAGGTGAAGCAGCACTTTACCTGCACTTCACTCAATGTAGTCTACTGTATTTGTTGCTCACAATGAGGTCTCCTCTACATTGGGGAAACGAAGCATAAACTGAGTGACTGCTCTGCAGAAAGCCTACGTTCTCTCTGCAAAAAAGACCCTGAGCTTCTCATTGCCTACCCCTTCAACACACCACCTTGCTCCCCAGCCAACATCTCTGTCTCACGCTTTCTGCAATGCTCCAGCGAAGTTCAGCGCAAACTGGAAGCACAGCACCTCATTTTCCGCTTGGGAATTCTACAGTCTTCTGGACTCAATATCGAGTTCCACAATTTCAGGGCTTAAGACACCTTCTCCCATATCTTTAACCCAACCCCAGCACACCAGAGATAACAAGGTGTGGGGCTGGATGAACACAGCAGGCCAAGCAGTATCATAGGAGCAGGAAAGCTTAACGTTTCGGGCCTAGACCCTTCATCAGATTTTTTGATAAAGGGTCTAG
>JAHRHZ010000069.1:1349431-1426412 GCA_024137785.1 Ginglymostoma cirratum | reverse complement strand
TTTGATAAAGGGTCTAGGCCCGAAACGTCAAGCTTTCCTGCTCCTATGATGCTGCTTGGCCTGCTGTGTTCATCCAGCCCCACACCTTATTATCTCGGATTCTCCAGCATCTGCAGTACCTTTTATCCCCACCACACCAGACCTTGTTGCCACATGGTCTGCTATTATACTCAACCTTTTGTTAGTCACTAATAGAATCCCTGCAGTGTGGAAACAGGCCGTTCAGCCCAACATGTCCACACCGACCCATCCCCCTACACACTGCGGGGTAATTTAGCATGGCTAATCCACCGGAAAACTCGGAGGAAACCCACACAGACACAGGGAGAATGTGCAAACTCCACACGAACAGTCGCCCGAGGGTGGAATCAAACCCAGGTCTCTGGCACTGTGAGGCAACAGTGTTAACCACCGTGCCGCCCCTTAGTAGCTGTTCATTCTCCTAGGCTGACCTTTATCCACTCCTTTGTCTGTCCAAATGTCCTCCTCTCTCCTTGGGCTCCATCTCCTAATCCCTCCCCGCACCCTACCAACCTTTTCCTACTTGCCATCAGTTCTAAAGAAGTGTCACTGGACCCAAAACGTTAACTCTGATTTCTCTATACAGATGTTGCCAGACCTGCTGAGTTTTTCCAGCAATTTCTGTTTTTGTTCTATCTTTAAGGTGCAGAGCTTCCCTTGTGCATAGCAGCATAGCTGTAAGCATTGCCAAACTTAAACAGGCAGATTGTTAGCAAAGCAAAGATTTGAGTTGAAGATTGGAAGCCACAAGGTAAAGTTAGGTATTATCAACAGACATGGAAGCTTGACCCTATGCTTTGGTGATGGCGCTGAAAGCTAGCTTGTTAACAGAAAATAAGACTGACCTAACAGTGGAAGTCTGAAAACAGAGGAAGTGACCATGGAAAAGCAGGAGGATCACCCATTGCAAAGAAGTAGGAGTGAAATGCTGTGGTACCAGAGAAAGATGACATCAGTACTGAAAAAATGAATATTTTTCAATATTTTATAGGACCTTCAAGGTACATGACTTTTGTCCTGTGTAAATAGGGGAAAATAGAATGACTTTGTTTCTGTACTTTATAATTTTCTAATGCAACCGAAAATATTAAATGAATATACACATTGATCCACTCTGACAATTTGGACATTGCAGTCCCTAAAGTGTGTCACAGTTTCAGACAGTGCTGCAGGCCAAACATCATGTAATTATTGTAGATAAAGGTCTCAATATTAACCCCTCAAAAAAGAGCAGGAGAAGGAGAGGTTTAAAAATTAAAACTGGGAGAACTCATCCTCAATCCACTGTGTGTCCACCCCTGTCATTTTCATAAAAGTGAATTCTGTATGCACTTGCGGCCTGCTTTGGGGATATGGAATAATTATTTATCAAGTTTAAATCAGTCTTTCATATTGCATTTGGAAATTTGATTTAAATTTAACAGCTTTTGGACAGGTTGCAGTGAAATGGATGTGGAAGCTGTTGCCTTTGGCAATTATTAACAGTCACAGTACTCCTAATTGGCCTTGCCATGAAAAAACCTTTGGCACCTCAACAAAACTATAATGTCCTTCCTGTCTATCACAGCCTGTCCTTATTGAATACTCCCTCCAGTTCCCTTCAGACTCTGCTAGCCCTGTGGTCCCTGGTTTGAGTTTTTGATGCAGGCTTGTCACCCAGCAGCTAACCTGTCAGCTTGCTGACTGTCAGGTGAGAAACTGATGAAGAAAATCTTCTGCTATAATAAAAGCCTATCCTAACTCTGGGTCTTATGGGGTTAATCCCACTGCCACATTCCGTCACTCCATTCTCTTCTGCTTGTAAATTTTGGGGCAAAAATGTTAATTGCATTTACTTTTCAAGAGCAGCAATTGGTTCCCAATTAGTCAAAATCACCAGTTTAGGGATTTAATGTTGTATTCTATTTTATTATGTTCTTGCTCTGTGATTTGAAATGTATTGTGTTTGTTGTATGGTAATAGGTTTCCTGTTGTTTAGGCTTTGTTTAGGCCAGTAGCCATGATGGTCCCTGACTACGCCATGATTGCCGAGATTTCTCTGTATTCCTTTGGGTTTAGCAACGCCAAAGTCCTTGCAAAGAAAATTACCTCAACTTTCAAATTATCCTCTGAGCAACTCAGTTCACAGGTAATTTAGAAATTTAAAAATAACAATGTTCTCTTTACAATTCAATATCTAAGCATATCCTGAGACTCTTATTGGACCTGTTTGGAAAAATGTTGGATTACCTAAGCAAAAGTTATTTTCTTTAAAAGAATGTTGAGTAACAATGTATGTTGACATTCAAGGTACCCAAACAAGGTCATCTGCATTTGAGGCTATCATGATGAAAGTGATGCAATGGTAGTGTCCCTGCCTCTGAACCACAGGCTCCTTATTGATGACAAGGAATGTGTCCTCATGATGTGGCCAAATTTGAGTATCAATCAGCAAACCCATCCAACAATTAGATTTTAACAGTGAGAGGGATTCCTGATCAGACACATGATAAAAAAATTGGAGCACCTGCCATCGCTATTCATATCTCCAGATACCTAATGTTGCAACAAGGATTCCTTTGGGGTGCTGTTGGCTCAGTTGACTGGATAGCTGGTCTGGATTAAATTGGTTCCAACACAATGATATTTAGTCATCATTCCAACTAGGGTGGATTTCGAACCTGCCTCCTTGCCCTATCCATGGTGAAGATGGTGACGCTATGGTTTGGACCTGCCTTTGGGCAAAGAACCAAATAAGGAGATAACACAAGTGGTGCTCTGATCTTCTTGTTCCTAAATTACACTTTCCTTTTAAACAATGGCAACATGTCCTTTGTGCTGGCACATATCATCATGGTGACCATTGGTTACAGCATCTTTGCAACTGATGCTAATGCTGAAAACAACAACAACGTACTGCACTTATAAGGTCCACATACGGCACTTGTGGCAGAACCTGTCTCTCCCCAAGATTTGCCTCTTCAGCTATGAGCCTAGAAGTACCAAATATACACACCCCATTTAAAAAGGATCTGTTTGCTGCATGGCCACATCATGAGGAGACATTCCTTGTCATCAATAAGGAGCCTGTGGTTCAGAGGCAGGGACACTACCATTGCATCACCTTTCATACATGGAAGGATGCTGGAATGATAAACATAATTTTGTTACCAGACACATCTATGACATTTAAAACAAATGTTGCAGTATTATAGAGCCATCCAGTAGCTCTTCACAAGTTGCTGGGAAGCAGCACTGTGGCCCCTAACTTTTCTTTTTCATTGTACTGTGCTCATACTGACCTGAAGGGCACACAAAAATATTAAATGGCTACCTTATATTAGTGCATAAAGTTAGTTTAACAATGGTGTAAGCATTCAAAATGCCACAGGACTGCATTATTTGCTCTTAGTTTGCTTCATCCCAAAGACTCCTAATTTTAGATTTACGTGGGCTCCTCAGTGTGGTAGACAGCAATTGTCAGTGTTCCCATTGCACTGGTGGGATCAGAGTTATTTGCTTTACTGTTTGGCTGGCATGGCTCTCTAGAGTCCCAAGAAAGGGATGAAATTCTCAACTTAAAACAATTAACGTTTCTCCCACTGTTAAATTGCCACGCAACAGCCATAAGGGTGAAGGGCAGGGATTAAAGTATCCTGTAAAGCCTAGACCAAAAAAAGCAAAGAACTGTGGATGCTGGAAATCAGAAACAACATCAGAAATTGCTAAAAAAACTCAGCTCATTCAGCAGCATTTGTGGAGAGAAAGCAGAGTTTTCGTTTGTGCTCCCGTGACCCATCTTCAGAAGTGTAAAATGTAGTCCACTTTTTCAGGTCAGTGACCTTTGAGCAGAATGCAGCATCTACATCATATTGCTTTTGCCCCTATAATGTTTATTCATCTGCATGTGTCACTGTCCATTAACTTCAGAGATTAGGCTGTGAATAGTCTCAAATGGAAGCTTTAGTTGCACATGAGTATAAGATAATGCAGAGTATTTTTGAGGGATTCAAAGAATTTCATAGAAAATATTGCACCAGGAATACAGCACAATCAATGGTGTAAAGTTTTCTAGGACTTATTCTCATTATTAATTGGTGTCTCTGCTACAGGATCATTATGACTTTGGAATGAGAGCTGTAAAAACTGTGATCTCAGCCGCAGGAAACTTGAAGAGGGAAAATCCAAATATGGATGAGGTACTAAAATTAATGAAGCAACACTCTCATCATAAAATTAATTAGTACTTCATCAGTTCTTAATCTCCAGAATGAGTTATAGATAGAAATAACATAAAACTACAGAATTGTTACAGTGCAGAAGGAAGCCATTCAGCCCATTGTACCAATGCTGGTTCTGTTAGCTGGTGCCAATCTCCTGCCTTTCCCCACATCCCTACGTACCATTTCTATCCACATAATCATCTAATGCCCTCTTGAATGCCTCAGTTGAGCCTGCCTCCACCATATTTGTAGGCAGTGCATTCCATCCCTAATTACTCGCAATGCAAAAAAGTATTTTCTCACATCAACTTTGCTTCGTTTGCACATCACTTTAAATCTGTGACCTCTTGTTCTTTTTCCATTTTATGAATGGAAACAGCTTCTCCCTATGTACTCTCTCCAGCCCACTCATGATTGTGAAACCCTCAATGAAATCTCTCAACTTTCTTCTCTCCTAGGAGAACGGTCTCAATGTTTTCAAATTGTCCTCATAACTGAAGTTTCTCATTCCTGGAACTATTCTTGTAAATTGCTTCTGCGCTCTCTCTAATGTATTCACATATTTTCTTTAATGTGGCATAAACAATACTCCAACTGGTGTAACAAATGTCTTGTACATGTTCAACATCATTACCTTGCTCTTGTTCTCTATGTCCCTATGAATATGTTAAGAATTGAATAATAGCAAGCCAGTAGGTATTTACACATCAAATAATAAGTAGCTAGAATAATGGATTGTCAGAGAGTATTTCATGCTGATTATTAGGTTTTTGGATGCATTGATTTACACCAAGACCACTGCAGATCAATTGTTCTGAGAAAGGTTCAGGCACAAGGTCCAACTGCTGGTTTCTTGGGGCGGCACTGAAAATGCACTTACTTTGACATTAGCAGATATGAGTGCATGAGAAGGGGTCAAGAAAGCCGCATCAGGATATGATTATGTTGAGCCTGCAACTTTCAATAATGCCTCAATGGAAACTCTGGAAATCCAGGAACTAAAGGGCAGAGCCCTGATGGCATTGGTTCTCTCTTCCTTTCCTTTGGCATAGAGATAAGACTGAATATTTTTCAAGCAGTTAAGAAGCACATAGCAAATTGTTTTTCAATCAGTTGGTGGGATGAGAATTAGAAGAGTCATGATTTGGATATAGCACCTCTGAGTGCTATGTCAGATTCCCAACACCTTCTGTATGCACTGACAATTTAAAAGTGACGGTGAGGAAATTAACCTGCAATCTACTTGCAACTGAGTATCTGCCCATTAAGCTCCGTGAGGAGCTTATGAGTGAGTTGTGGAAGGCCAGGGAGCAACTTCAATTGACATATTGCTGAACCTGAATACCTTCTTGTATTTTGTTGCAAAGCTGTTGGGGGGAGTGCTTTTTCTGAGCAACATTTTTTGGCAGTAAGGTTGTTGTCTCAGATAGCGTGCAGTATCTTTTCACTGGGCCACTTCTCTAGTTCCCTGATTTACTCTCTACTGTATTCAGTCTGCCAGTGGCAAACCCAGTAAGGGCTGCCATTAATCTATGAGGATTCTGCTCCACAGCCACTTTCCACCACCTGGAAGTACTCAGTGTCAATAATTAGGCACTGAGCTTAATGCTAGCCTAACTGGAGCATGTGCATTTAAGGGAACATAGAGATAGGAGCAGGATTAGACCATTCAGCCCTTTGAGCCTTCTCCACTGTTCAATATGACCATTCCTGATCATGCAATTCAGTACCCAAATCCAACTTGCTCCCCATTCTGTTTGAACCCTTTAGCCCTAAGAACTATACCTATCTCCTTCTTGAAATCACAGACATGGCATGGATTGGGACCTGAAAATTATTGGAGGATTGGGTCCTATCCCTGGATTGAAAATCTCATCCACTGTATTTGAAAAACGTATTTAGCAATTACCATACTAGTTAGGCCATCCTGAGAACTGGCTACCAGAACAGGGTCCCATTCCTACAATCTTATGCACTTCCATGTACATCAAGGAGACATATATAATCTTGCATTTGTAGGAAAAGAGTATTTCATGTTGAATATTACATTAATGGATGCATTGTTTTACACCATGACCCCCGCAGACCAAGTTTTAGGGGTGAAGAGATTTGGCATTGTATTGCTAGTGTTACTGACCAAACCAAACTTCCTCAGAAAATGTCAAGGAGATAGAACATAGAACAGTACAGCACAGTACAGGCCCTTCGGCCCACGATGTTGTGCTGAACTTTTACCTGAAACCTAAGGTCTATCTAACCTCCATCGCTACGTTATACTATCATCCAAATGCCTATCTAATAGCCACTTAAATGCCCCTAACGAGGCCGACTACCCTCTCCGGCAATGCATTCCACGTCCCCACCACTCTCTGAGTAAAGAATCTATCTCTGACGTCTCCCCGATATCTACCTCCTTTCACTTTAAAACTATGTCCCCTCGAAAAGCTACCTCCACCCTAGGAAAAAGTCTCTGGCTGTCTACTCTATCTATACCTCTGATCACTTTGTATACCTCTATCAGGTCACCTCTCATCCTTCATCGTTCTAAAGAGAAAAGCCCTAGCTCTCTCAACCTTTCCTCGTAAGACCTTCCCTCCAATCCAGGCAACATCCTGGCTAATCTCCTCCGCACCTTTTCCAACGCTTCCATATCTTCCCTGTAATGAGGTGACCAGAAGTGGACACAATACTCCAGATGTGGCCGAACCAGGCTTTTGTATAGCTGGAGCATAACTTCACGGCCCTTGAACTCGATCCCTCTATTAATGAAAGCTAACACACCATACGCCTTCTTAACAACACTGGGTGGCAGCTTTCAGGGAACTGTGAACATGAACCCCGAGATCCCTCTGCTCCTCCACACTGCCAAGAATCTGTCCGTTAACTCTGTCCGTTAACTCTGTATTCTGCTTTCAAGTTTGTCCTTCCAAAATGAATCACCTCACACTTTTTAAGGTTAAACTCCATCTGCCACTTCTCAGCCCAGCTCTGCATTCTATTAATGTCCCTTTGTAACCTAGAATAGCCCTCTGCACTGTCCACAACGTGACCCACCTTCGTATCGTCTGCGAACTTGCTAATCCACCCTTCCACTCCTTCATCCAAATCATTTACAAAAATCACAAATAGAAGAGGACCCAGAACAGATCCTTGTGGTACATCACTCGTAACTGAGCACTATGTTGAATATTTTCTGTCCACTACCACCCTTTGTCTTCTAAGGGTCAGCCAATTCTGAATCCAATCTGCCACATTTCCCCCTATCCCATGCCTCCTTACCTTCTGCATGAGCCTACCATGGGGAACCTTATCAAACACTTTACTTAAATCCATGTATACCACATCCACTGCTGTACCTTCATCCATGTGTTTGGTCACCTCTTCAAAGAATTCAGTAAGGTTTGTGAGGCATGATCTACCCCTCACAAATCCATGCTAACTATCACAATTCAAACTGTGCCTTTCCAAGTGATCATAAATCCTGTCTGTCAGAGCCCTTTCCATTAATTTGCCCACCACTGACGTAAGACTAACTGGTCTGTAATTTCTGGGGTTATCCCTGTTCCCTTTTTTGAACAAGGGAATGGCATTTGCATCTTTCCAATCTTCTGGCACTATACCCATGGACAGTGAGGATGAAAAGATCATCGCCAAAGGCACTGCGATCTCGTCCCTCGCTCACCTTGACCCTAACTTCTATCTTATTTAAAGGCAAGTGTAAGGCACTATGTTCCAGATGTGATTCAATTAATTAAACTAGCAGGCTTCAAGCAAACACATTTTATTCTTATACCACACTAAAATACAAACAAAAAAAGTAGAACTGGTATAACTTTAACTCAAAATACTTAATAAAATAATATGATTTAAATACTATTTATCAACTGTTTCAATAAAGCAACATTCCATAAATACACTATTGCCACTAGCAAGTTGTTCCATTGTTTAGAATTTAATTCCCCTTTGTGCACCTGGGCAGTAAAAATTACTACATTTCCTATCACTGTGCCCTGTGCTGTTTATCATAAGATGTCAAGCCTTCCTATCTGAAATTACTCTACAGAGGCCAGGATCCCGTCACCAAGTCATCCTTTATTTACACATGGAGAGTCCTTGACAATGATCCAGCTCCCTCAGAGCCAGCTCTCACAGTGAACAAAATGTCTGACACAAAAACAAAGCTACTGGAAAAGCTCAGCGGGTCTGGCAGCATCTGTGGAGGAGAAAACAGAGGTTCTGAGGAAGGGTCACTGGACCTGAAACTTTAACTCTGTTTTCTCCTCCACAGATGCTGCTAGACCTGCTGAGCTTTTCCAGCAACTTTGTTTTTGATCCTCATTTACAGCATCCACAGTTCTTTTGGTTTTTAAAATGTCTGACACTCCTGTTCTTATCTGTCAGGCAAAGCTACCTGGTTGAACCAGATTACCATCCCCAATCAGGGAAGTCATATTCTATGATGTCACCTGGCTGACCTTGTTTCCATCACTACATCCCTCCCACTCTAAGTCCGAGGCCATAGGCCGTTTTTTTTTTGTAGCTCCTCCTAGGGTGTTTTACACCAGGTCAGGTTCCTCTAACCCTGTCTCTGATACAGGTGGCAGCATGTAGCTCGCCTCTTGCTGCCGGATTGTCTTGTAAGAAATTCATTCTCCTCTTCAAGCAACAAAGGCATCGAGGCGGTGGCATCCACCATGACCATCTCAGATTCTGAGACAAACAGCGCCAATCAGGGAACTCGTATTCTGTGAGGTCCACCCGCTGACCTCGTTACAATCACTACACTGTCCCTTTTACTACTGATTTTATTAGTTTTCACACAGCCCATCACTGCTATGGTTCAGAACTAAATGCAGTGATATATGAATGTTTAGATAAACTAACTAAATAACTTCCATTCAATATTTCTTGTGAATTGGAAGGCCCCTATTGGACATGCCGTTTCGTAGCTTTGTATCAATTCCATTAGTGAACTGCAAAATATAAAGTCACCAAGAAATGTACTGTAGTTAGAGATTAAAAAAAATTGGATTGCATTGTTTTAACATATAATCTGTGTTGTATTTCAGGAGCTGATATGTCTGAGAGCCATTTGTGATGTGAATGTGCCCAAATTCCTACAAGATGACCTGAAACTCTTCAATGGTATTGTGTCTGATCTTTTCCCCAAGATCAAGGAAGAACCTGTTGACTATGGAATTCTGGAAGAATCCATTCGAAAAATTTGTGTTAAGAAAACTCTAAAAGATGTTGATGGTCAGTTATTTTTCACATCAAAAGAAGAGATGTCTTTCAATGAGTGGGGAGCAAAGAAAACATATGAATGCATGAAATATTTTGCAGCATACAAAGAATTTATTGATGTGAAGTGAAACACTATCTCTAATTCACAATTGAAAATCTTTGGAATCTATTTTCTTCAAATTGGACCCAAGCTAGTTTGTGAGACAGAAACCAAGACACCTTTCTTTGTGGATTGTATTCACACTTTCCATTACTACAGGAACTTTCCATTGCTTTATTCATTGCCATAATGTTCAGATTTTCACACGTAGCCCTAAATTCATCACTGGTAAATACCACACCTCTCCCCTCCCCTCTCCATTGTCAGTTAGGAATTTAGCCAGTGCCTTCAGTCTGGTCCCCTCTCCAGTTCCCAACTGTCTTCTTCACTATTACTGTTTACTGCTTACTATATGTTATCGTAGAACTCCTAAATCTAACTGCCTATCTATGAAGTGCAAGATGAAAATGTTTGTTTCTTTATCCTGTGCCTGAAGTCTCTTGCTAAAGGTGGATTCACTACCGACCATGATGAAACGGAAGTTGCTGGAAAAGCTCACCAGGTCTAGCAGCATCTGTGAAGAAAAAAATCAGAGTTAACATTTCGGGTCTGGTGACCCTCCCTCAGAACGGATTCCTGATTTACAGCATCCACAGTTCTTTCGGTTTTTATTCACTGTAGATTGTGGTGATGTCCTCCTCTTTTTATTACATCTATCATATTTATCACTGATCTCTTCTATAAGTTTAGTGTACTCATCATTCCTTACTTTTACATCTTTTAATAGAAATTTTAACCTATGGATGAGTTTAGAAACAGCCAATGTAGTTTTGAGATCATTAGTCATTTTTCCTTTAAACACCTATCTCTTGAAATCAATGTTATTGTCTTAACATTTTGATAAAGATGGTAGAATTGTTAAAAAGACACAATAATGCCCAAAATGTGTAAAGAAATTGTCATTGTATTTGATATTGAATTTCATTTCAACCTTTTAGGCAGCTGCCTCATCAGTAAGAGTGTTTCACAGTTATGTCTATGTTGATAAAATAGTTTACACCAGCTTTTTTGTTTACAGGGAATCATCACGGTTTTGTGATTTCAGCATGTTGTCAGCCACAAAACTGAAGCAGTTAGAGCTTTCAAATTTGTTAGTCCTTATTATTGAAAGAATCTAGAAAGAAATATTTTAATCAACCCATTCCACACTCTGTGGGTGTGTATCCGTGGCACAATTCAACATGATTGAATGAGACTACAGCAATAACATTCATTGCTGGGTTGAAGCTTTTCTCAACCAGCATGATTCCTCTACCCAATTAGTAACACCTTCCTCTCCTTCTGAAGCTTTCATGTTATGCATAACTTTAAACACCTTGTTACTCTATTTAGGACAATTTATTGCCTAATGGCATTTTGAGTTGCATCTAAACTAGCCCATGCATTTCTGGGGTCCATTCTTCTTACATAAAACAGAAAACTGGGATTGGGAATCTAAGTGCCAGAGGTATCCTGTCCCCACTCTTTTTAGTTATGATTTTGTTTTCACAGTTAACATTTTCAGCTTATAGAAGGACAATTCTCACATTGCCATTATCAATGAATCCATTATTTCGGTTGATGCTGAACTTGAGCCATGAAGGCACCTGGGAATTAGTGTTTTCCTTGTTTTGTTTTTAAAGAAAGGCTTCTGACATCTGTTTCAAAATTATGTTTCTTACTGAAAAATTAACACCAATTAATTCAAGAATGTTCAACATGAGCACAATACAACAATTAAAAAACAAGCAAAGCTTAGACATCTCCAAACATTTTTTCAAATCTTGATTTTTTTTTGCTGTTAAGTTACATTTTGTTTGCTTCTATGGAATAATTATCTGGCTCTCTAAATTTATCAAAGTCTGTCTCTGCCTTGTAACCATCTAATAGACCATTTTTATTTTGCCAATGAATGTTAAAAGATTATCCAAACCTGCATCCATGGAGCCTCTGGCTCCAGGAATACTTCACACTCGGTCCAGCCGCTGGTGATAGTGTCGACACCATGTCTCATTTTTCTTTGGCACGGGGACGACTTGTGTCGATATAACACGGTGTGGAGCTGGGTGAACACAGCAGGCCAGGCGGCACCGTAGGGGCTGGGGAGCCAGACGTTGTGGGCCTAGACCCGTCGTCGGATGGGGGGTGGGGGAGAGGAGAGGAGAGGAACACGTGAACGAGGCAGGGACGGAGCCAGTAAAGGGGAGTGTGGGTGGGGGGGTGGGGAGGAGATAAGTCAGTCCAGGGAGCGGGATGAGGTTAGTAGATAGGAGATGGGGGTGGGGCTTGAGGTGGGGATAGGTGAGAGGAAGAACAAGTTAGGGAGGCAGGGATGAGCTGGGCTGGTTTTGGGATGTGGTTGGGGGGAGGGGAGATTTTGAAGCTTGTGAAGTCCACATTGATACCATTGGGCTGCAGGGTTCCCAGGCTGAATATGATTTGCTGTTCCTGCAGCCTTCGGGTGGCATCATTGTGGCATTGCAGGAGGCCCAGGATGGACATGTCGTCAGAGGAATGGGAGGGGGAGTTGAAATGGTTCACGACTGGGAGGTGCAGTTGTTTGTTATGAACTGAGCATAGGTGTTCTGCAAAGCAGTCCCCAAGCCTCCGCTCGCGACTGGGAGGTGCAGTTGTGATGCCACCCAAAGGCTGTAGGAACAGCAAATCATATTCAGCCTGGGAACCCAGCAGCCCAATGGTATCAATGTGGACTTCACAAGCTTCAAAATCTCCCCTCCCCCAACCACATCCCAAAACCAACCCAGCTCATCCCTGCCTCCCTAACTTGTTCTTCCTCTCACCTATCCCCTCCTTCCACCTCAAGCCCCACCCCCAATCTACTAACCTCATCCCACTCTCTTGACCTGTCTGTCCTCCCTGGACTGACTTATCTCCTCCCCACCTACACTCACCTTTACTGGCTCCATCCCTACCTCTTTGACTTGTCTGCCTCCTCTCCACCTATCCTCTCCTCTATCCCCTCTTCCCCTCCCCCATTTCTGATGAAGAGTCTAGGCCCGAAACATCAAGCTTTCCTGCTCCTATGATGCTGCTTGGCCTGCTGTGTTCATCCAGCTCCACACCTTGTTATCTCAGATTCTCCAGCACCTATTATCTCAAATAGGATCCAAGCCAGTTGGTGAGACAGCATTCAAGACCCTTTTCCTTGTGGATCAACAAATCAGTCTCACAACTACTCCCACCTGTTCCTCTTTTATATCTACCCAGTCAATTAATTAAATGAGTTAACACCTCCAATCACCTGCTTAACTATTTGTTATACTTGACTCTGAATGATCCAAATTGGTTTTTTATGTCCCATGTTATAAAGGGCTTACCTGTGGGCACAGCTTGACATGCATCTGCATCAGACATATTATTGAAGCAAAGAGGGGATTTTCCCACTTGTTTGACTCACTTTGGGGGAGTAACAATTACAGGGATTCCAAAACAATGAGTGCATAGAAAACAAGGCACTGTGACCTGCACCTGGTTCCTACTGAACAGATACCGTTTAGGTTATTTCAGTGAGAAAGCTGTGGGCAGGGATTAATTCTATTTCACTTATCCTCATGTTCCTCTCAGAATATTTTAAATACAAATCAACACCTAATGCTTGCCGATCTCCATGCAAAATTAGAAGACCCAATCTCTGAGAAGCCTACAATTCCTTTAATTTTCCTGCTCTTCCAGGATATCCATGGTCTGGCCACGATCACAATCTGCATCTATACCAAAGGAAAATTGGCAGCCTCTTTCTCGCCGTGTCAATTTTTCTTCCTGTTGACTCCCATTGATCTGCTATAAACCTGTCTCCCATAGTTAACGCCATTGACTTCACCGCTCTAGTTTTAATATTAGGGTGGAAGAGGAGTGGGCAACAGGTAGACAGTATAATCTCCCTGCTTGGGGAAAACATTAATTCCCAGGGGCCTTCTTGGAATCTGCAAATAGCATTCAATGTATCAAAAGGTATTACACCTAAAAATATAGTTGTTCCAAAACATTAGATCTTCAAAACAACTTTTTTTCTGGAGAGTAAAGAGAGTTGTGACTAGTTCAAACAACTACCTATGTTCTAAATTACCCATTCACTACAAAATTGAATATAAATAATCATCTGGATGAATAGACAATTAACTGCCAAGCTTTGTTTAAATTTTAAACCATGGAAGTTGGCTCTGATTGGTCAAAGCATTGCCTAGCGAAATGAACCAAAGAATGACTGTCACCTATGTTGTTGAGTTGAATCAGTGTGTGCCCATAGATTTTTTCTTCTTTCTGAAATGAACAAGGCTCAGTGTATTAATATATGTAACAAAATTGAATGTCAGAACTCACATCCAAAGCAGTAAAGGCCATCAGTAAGGAGCATCTGAAACCAAAATGACCGAATCCATCAGTTTTAAAAGATATAAGTTGTGACTAATTAACAGAAAATTGACCATGCAAATCCAACAGATTTTTATTTGCAGTGGCTGTTTTTTGCTCAGGTTTATGTCGCTAAACTAGCTGCATAAAAATTACAGTGTTCATTTTGCCCTGGCTTGAAGTGCAGTATGTTTTTTTTTATCTGCAACACATTTGCTGCTGCTCCTCCAATTGAATATCAAACAGTTTCCATTTTGCAGCTGGCCTCAGGGACCCACATGCTGTCTAAAACAACATGTACATTCTGCCATCTGTGAGCGTATGTAATGGCAACTTCTACATCAGCATATCTAGAGTGTCCTAGCAATCTACTGACACCTCTCACCCTCAAATACAATATCATGATAAAAAAATCATCAGCAACAACTCTTCTCATCCCATTTCCTGTTGGTAGATACAATAAAAAGGGGACAAATTGTGGTGAATGGGTGTCACCATGATTTCCGATCCCTGTCTTGTCTGTCTTATGTCTGTTATTCCAAAAGTGGAAGTAATCTGGTTACTTTAATTGAGCAAAGAAATTTCAAACAAATGTGATCCTAGTTTTACACACGATGATTTCACACCACTGTGATATAAAAATACCCTCACTCGTAGTAGCACTTGCATGTTTCAAAAGGTTTTGTGAGAACCCCTACAAGGCCCGTAGGGAGTCACTAATAAATCTCCTCATGGAGCTCGTTGAGTACGAGTTCCCCTTGTAACAGGCAATAGCCTATTCAGCTGGAATTCATTGCCTTAGCCCTTTCTCTTGTGGTGCACTGGTAGCAGGTGCCAGGAGGCCATGGTTCAAGTCCCACTTGTTCCAAGAGGTGTGCAATAGCGTCTCTTAACAGGTTGATTTTAAAAAAATTTTAAAATAAGCAGAACCAGCATTCCTGCCTCTAGACCAGGGGGCACAGATTCAAGTTCCACCTTCTCCAGAGTTGTGTAATAGCATCTCTGAACAGATTGATTAGAAAATAATAAAAAAACAGACTCAAAAGGGTTCTGTGGCAAAGCAGTAATCCCTGCTCCTGAGCTAGGAGACCTGGGTTCAAGTCTCACTCACTCTCGAGGTGTGTAATAACATCTTCTCCAAACAGGTTGACTGAGGAAAACATGTAGACCTAGTTGCCAGTAACGGGCTTTTCATGTAAACTTCTAATTTGCTGCACAGGCAATTGCTGGTGGTGGTTAATAATTTTAGGAAGTCGCAGTGATTTGGTAGTGTGAAAGTAGTTCGGTTGTGTTTGATAATACTTCCGGATAATAACAAAAAGTAGGCCTCGGGGCTCTTGAGGTGCAGTGTTAGTGTCCCTACCTGTAGACCATAAGGCCTGTGTTCAAGATCTACTTATTCAAGAGGTGTGTAATAACATCTCTGAACATATTGATTAGAAAATATTCATAAAGCAGACTGTGTCTGCAGATCTGTCTGTCCTGGGTTTGGACTAACCTTTGTACACCATGAGTAGTGGCTCTATTTTGGTTTTAACAATAGACAATGTTACTTTCCAGTCTAGCTTCCTGAGTTATTATAAGTTTTGATACATACCTCTGCCATGAAAGCGATTGCATTTAGATATTTTCTAATCAACCTGTTCAGAGGTATTATTACACACCTCTGGAACAAGTGGGTCTTGAACCTAGGTCTCCTGGCCCAGAAGTAGATTCACAACCACTGCACCACAACAGACCTAGTGATAATATTTATTTTCTCTAATCAACTTATTCAGAGATGTTATGACACACTTTTGGATCAGCTGAGACTGACCCTGAAGCTCCTGACTCAGAGATAAGGAGGCTACCACTGCACCACAAGGGCCCTAGTGATTTTGTGAATTCATGAAGCGAACATGAGAAACAACCAAACGTTACTTTTCAAGATGCCCAGTTTCCAGACAGCAGTATGTTTCAGAAAGCTCTTTTGGATACCCAAAGCTGTTTTGTACACAACACTATCACAGCAAAAGGCTCACTCCCAGGCCTCAAGGCCTGACCATGCTACAATATTCTAAAACTGGACATAAAATTTGCATGAGGCTTCAGATCTAAACTGCGTCTCATTCAATTGAATTCAGATGGAGCCTGATGAACGAGTAACATTCCGAAAGCTTGTGATTTCAAATAAACCTGTTGGACTATAACCCGAAGTCATGTGACCTCCAATTTTCCAACTATTGTCTTTAAGTGATTGGAAAATTGTGGTGCATTGGTAATGGAGGCCACCACCAGGAGGCCTGGCTTCAGGTCTCACATGTTTAAGAGCGTCTGTGATCACATTTATTAGAGAATATCTATATGCTAACAGTGGGCATGAAACACAGCTGAGAACAAAGGTTAAGCAAATATATATATATATTATTTCTTCAAGTCTTCTTTTGAATAAAGATAGAGAAATTGAAAAGTAATTTCGATATCTAATTTCTCATTGTAAACAAAAGCCAAGATATTATTTGTGATGTTGGCTGTTAGACTGCAAAAAGTAGGGAAAAAAATTTTGCAAGTGGCACTGCACAGATTACACTGATTACACGTGTGCCACTATGTATATCTTTTGGGTTTAACAGACATGTAATTATCAACAATTCAGCCCTCTTTTATGTTCCTCCTCTTCCACAGGTTTTGTGACCAAGTGCATTCAATTATATGAAACCACAGTTGTCCGACATGGGCTGATGTTGGTTGGTCCTACAGGGTCTGGAAAGACAAAGGTAGGATACAACCTGTAGCAATGTTGCTGGTATAATAGGACCAAACCACAAATCATGTATAATTAAGTGATGAGACTGATTCTGTTTTCAGGTTCTTAGTGGTGCTTCGGAGTTATACTTTAACTGGCTGTAACCAATTTAGCACTATGAGGAGGAAACCAGGGCCAATAAAATCAACCACTTAAAGGCACATTAACTGAAACAAAAGCTTCAAAGGAATCTTATCGAATTAAATTAAAATGTCATTCCTGGACTGATAATGTGGTACAGCTCATGTGCTGTCCAGTGTCCCTTTTCTCACTTTTAGAAGTAAGGATGCCCATTCAGACTGAGAGCTGCTAAAGCCTCATAATAGACCAGAGACCTTTAGATCTTCAGTCTAATTCTCTTCCGTGAGAACTACTTCAACTTTCATACTTTTTAGAAATAAGTGAACTGAGGCAGAGAGAAAATTTCAAAAGTCAGGACTAAATCAGGGACCTTTAGATTTTCTGTTGAACACTCTTGCATTTGAGCTATTTAAATCTTAATGCAGGTTGACAGCTGCCGAAACTCAGGATGCAACTAGGAACCATCAGATTTTCTGTCCGGTCGTCTCCTAACTAAGCTAGATCATTTTTTATGGTGTTCCTTATACTATTTTGAGCCACCAATAAAGATTAATAAACAAAGTCAGCTTCTTAAAAGGGACTCTAACAAAACTTCTTCCACAGAAACTTATCTAATTACACATTGTTTCTGGTGCTGATGGTGTATTGCAGGCTTTGGAGCATTCACCAGTTGCAGAAGGCTATCATCATACCAACAGACACCATGTGCTTTGCAGGGCAAAATGGGTACAGACATAACATGGAATAAGGCCGAACAGTTTCACCTGACAACACTGTCTCAGCTGGTTGTGTAGACCTCCTAATAGCCACCTGGGCCAAGCCCGGAAGCGGGTCACAAGGAGGTTCTCGGATTTGTCTCCCACTTCCACAAGACCAAAAGAAATGCTAAACAGATATTCAGCTGCTTAACAGGGCACTGCTACATCATACAGAATGAGATCTGCTGAAACCTGGGACATTTAGATTTTCAATCCAACGTTTTTTTGAACAGAACAATTTCCACCTTCAAGCAGCGCATCAGCCCCTGAAGCCTAGGATTAAACCAGGGATGTTTTAGGTAACACTGTCCTATCTGAACTATTTCAGCCTTTATAGTGCCTTCTTGAACTCTTATTAGCAGCCAATAAAGACTAATAAACAAGCTAACTAGTATCTCATCACCGAATGGGGTATAGATAGATTGTACCCAGTAAGAACAGCTGAAACCTTGGCTTGACTTAGAGCCGTGTAGATCATCTGTCTAATGCTCCCTCAACTTTCTTGTAGTCTGGAAAAAACGACAAAAAGTCATAAACAGTCTTAGTCAATATTTAGCCATTTAATAGGACGTAGAATTGTCAAGCAGAGGTGCTCAAACCTGAGATTGAACCTTACATTGAACATTGAAACTTACATTCAAATTGAGCTATATCAGTTCTTCCTGAAAAGGTAATAATATCAGAGCCCTTGAATATTTGGATAGATAGTTGATAATAAAGGCAGTGAAAGGTTATCGGTGATAAGCACTAATATGGATTTGAGGTGACAATCGGATTAACATGATCCTATTAAATGGCAGAGCAAGCTCCAAATAGCCCGTTCCTTAGTCACACGTACTTCGTAAGAACAGGAGACGCTGATGTCTAGGGTTGAACAGGGGCTTAACTCTTTAGTGTAGTTTTTTTTTTACTGAGCTATTTTAGTCTGCATAGATCCTCTCAAAGGGGAAAGAGTGTGTAAGTCTAAATTTGTTACAGCAGTATAGTTTTCTCACAGATCTGTAGTAAGGGACAAATATATAGGTACGGGTTAAAAGTAAGGATTGAAAGAGCACTTGCTTGCTACTGCAGAGGCAGGCAGCTAGTTGAAAGATAGTTCCCAAGGGAACAGGTCGCGGGATGTTCCAGGCAGAAAACAAACTAGTCTGCAGATGTTAGTGGCAAGGGGTCAGGGCTAGACACAATGAGTAACTGCATGATTATGTTTGATAAAGGTTTCAATGGACAATAGCCCCCAGTGTGGTAGTGTCGGAGTCATATACCACTGGTAATAAATTGTGTGGTTGTTAGATTTACTGCTTATTGCTAGATGTGGATAGTAATTAGTATGGTTTTGGGGTTATGTCAGCCTGTTTGTGTAATAGTATAAAATAAGTACTTTCTTACAATCGTATTGGGAGAGAGTTCAAACTCCTAAGTGAGTTATGGACCCCTCCCCCCACCCCAACCCGCATCTACACCGGCATTTTGCTTGAATAAATTTCTTAAGTGCTGCTTTACTTTGCTGTCTCCGAGTCTCCAACTGCCTTTACAGAGGTCACTCTTACACTACTTATCTTCTTTTCAGTAACAAATAAATACTAATAAGCAAATCAGTCAGGATGCTGCCATTTTTGGAACATGAATCAGCTCATGTAGAATGACACCTGCTGAAACCTTGTAATGAACCAGAGCATTAGGTCATCATTCTAACACTTTCCAAACTATGCTACTCAGTCTTTGTGCAAAACAAAAGCTTTACATACCTTTAGATCTTCACTTTAATGTTTTCACAATTGAGGTATTTCAGCTTTTGTAAGTTCTCTCTATACCATTTTCAATGACCAAAACAAGACAAATAAACACACCAACTAGTATTCTGTTGCTTAGCAGAACATCATCAGTTCATGCAGATTGAAGACTGTTGCAAAAAACGAAAGAACTGCAGATGCTGTAAATCAGGAACAAAAACAAAGTTGCTGGGAAAGCTCAGCATGTCTGGCAGCATCTGTGAAGGAAAAAACAGAGTTAAAGTTTCGGGTCTGGTGACCCTTCCTTAGAACTGTTCTGAGGAAGGGTCACCGGACCCGAAACGTTAACTCTGTTTTTTCCTTCACAGATGCTGCCAGACCCTGCTGAGCTTTCCCAGCAACTCTGTTTTTGTTCCTGAAGACTGTTGGAATCTGGGATTGAATCAGGGACCTTTAGACAAAAGTACTGTGGTGCTGGAGAAACACAGTTTATTATTATTATTAACGTTATTGAGTCCAGTAATTTCTCTCTGTAACTGAAGAGAGATAGAAAAATCATGGATTTTATCCTGTTGGAAGGTTGGGTGGGAAAAAGGCATGTGGAGCAGAAAGGCAGATCAGGGAATGGTTACGGGAAAGTGGAGATCGAAGGTGTCAGAAGACAAAGGGAGTAGTAAACTTTAGACCAACACTTTCCCAACTGAACTATTTCTGTCTTCAGGATCTTTAGGTCCTCAAACTAACGCTCGCCTTATATTGTTTCAAAGTTCATGCAGAAAAGCTGCAGAAATCTTGGCTTGAGTTAGGGACCTCTAGACAAACTCTCCCAATGAACTATTTCACTGGTTATCTAGAATGATAGCAGCTGAACATGGGATTGAACCAGGGACCAGTTAGTACTTCAGTCTAATGCTCTCCCAACTGAACTTTTTCAGCCTGCATAACATTTCTTTATAATTCTTCTGAGCAATTATTAAAGAGTAATAAACAAATCAATCATACTCAAAGAGAGCTACTGAAACCTGGGGTTAAACTTGGGTCCTTCAGATGTTCACTCAATGTTCACCCAGCTGAACGATGGCACTTCTCATAATTTTTAGAGTAAGTAAACTCAAGCAGCGTAATTAACAAAATAATCAGTATTCAGACACTAAATTGTCCATAGCTAGGTTACAAAGCACTGCTGAAACCTAGGATTGAGTCAGTGCTCTATCGTCTAAAATTATGCCACTGAGCTATTTCAGCCTTCACACATTTTCATTCATACCCTTTTCAGTTAATAAATGAATTAACTAGTATTCTGCCACTTAACAGTGCAGGATCAGATCATACAAAGTGAAAATAGATAAAATCTTGTTCTGAACTAGACATCTTTAGATCTTCAGGCTAACACTTTCCCAACTGAGCTATTTCAGACTTTATACCACATAAAAGATGCTAAACCCTGATGTTAAAACAGAGATCTTTAATCAACATATTTCCCAACTAAGCTATTTCAGCCTTCAAAGTTTTGCTTTAAACTCTTGTCTAACAAATGAGGTCTATAATAAATTAACCAGCATTCTGCTGTTTAACAGAATAGTCAGCTTATGTAGAATAAACACTCCTGAACCTGAAACTCCTGAGTGAACTAGGAACCATTAGATTTTAAGTTTAACAATTTCCTAATTGAAATATTTGAGCATTCACTCAGAATGTGAGCTGTTGAAACCTAAGATGAACCAAAGGCAGTAAACTCTTCAATCTGTTTTAGTCTACACAGAGCTACTGTATAGTCTTTGGAGAAGCCAACAAAAAACAATAAGTGTTAATCCATTATTCAGCCACTTAATGGAACATCAGTAGTTCACTTAGAAGATGTTGAAACTCAGGATTCAACTAAGAATCTTTCAATTTTCTATTCAACATTCCTCTAAGTGTAAACTCTTTGGGTGTTAAAGCAGAACAAGAGCTACTACAATCTGGGATTGAACAAGGAGCTGTCAATTTAACACACTACCCACTAAGCTCTTTCAACCTTACTATGAAGCTAGAGCTGCAGAAACCTAGCATTGAAGCTGGATCCTTTTGATCTTTGACTCTGTCTTAGATGAGCTATGTTAGCCTTCATGTGAAATGAGAACTGCTGGAACTCTGGAATAAACCATGGACTATTTAGATCTTCAGTGTAATGCCCTTCAATCTCAGCAGCATAAAGTGGGTTAGCTTGACAGATTTCCTGTCCTAAAGGGAATTGGAAAGCCTGAAGGGCTTTTTCTTTAATTTGCATATTTCACGGTCACCATTACTAAATCGGTTTTCTATTCTTTACTGATTTAGTCAATGAATTTAAAATCCCCAGCTGTCGTGTTCCATTTGAACTCATGTCTGTGGAGCACTGATCCAGCCTGCTGGATTATTAGTTTGGTAATATAACCACAATGCTACCATCCCTTACCCTTCCCTTCTGAGGAAACTGGCTAGGCTAGATGTTTTTTTTATTCTGAAAGATTGATCTTCACCTGGCTCTCTTATAATGTTTTCGTGTCTAATTACTAGGTGCCCTTTGACAATGACCAGAAATCTTTCATCACCACCAAGAGCTTATTGCGTGCTATTAATATCAATTCATGCTTATTCACTAACTTCCTGATAGTGGAAGTGAGAACCTTAAATTCCTGAAACCCAATGCATAGTCATATTGCAGCTCTGCATTTGCATTTAGACTTCCTGTCTGCAAGAACTCTCTTGGCATTTACCTTGAACCTGCTATTCATTCATGGTGCTGTGTAGGTTCCTGATACTCTTTTGCCTGCTGATAAAGATCTTGCAGCAGCACTGAAATATATTCTCCACCAATTTACACATGGTACACATCTAAAGGTACTTTGTGAAGGGTTTCACAAAGAGTTAGAATAGGGCATTTGCAAGATGTCAATGTGTAAAGTGGAGTGTTACAAGAATCATTTCTGGGGCCACAATTATTTACAATATTAATGACTTGGATGACAGAAGTGAATGTACTGTCGCCTAGTTTACGGGTGCTGCAGAACTATGTGGGAATACAAGGATAACACAAATAACCTACAGAGGGATGTAAACAGGTTAAGTAAGTGAGCACAGACTTAGAAGATGAAACGTAATGGGGCAAAATGTGAGGTTATGCACTTTGGAAGAATGCGGGAGCTGAATACTATTTAAATGAAGAAACAGCAGAAAGCTATAGCGCAGAATATTTTGGGAGTCCTTGTGCATAAATCCCAAAAAGGTAGCATACAAATTCAACAAATAATAGTGAAGGCAAATTAAATATTGGCCTTTATTTCAAAGGAAATGGAATATAAAAATAGGGAAGTCCTACTAAAACTATACAAGGTGGTAGTTAGACCACAGCTGGAATACTGTGTTTTATCAAAGGAAAGATGTACTGATATTGTAGGCAGTCCGGAGAAGGTTGACTAGTTGATTTCAGGTATAGAAGGATTGTCTTAAGAGGAGAGAGGTTGATTCTGTTGGCCTGAACTCATTGGAGTTTAGAAGAATGAGGGGTAACCGATTGAATCATGTGAGTTTCTTAGGGGGCTTGACAGGATAGATGTAGAGAGATTGTTTCACCTTTCAGGGAAGTTTCAGATCAGAAAACATGATCTGTTTGCCCTGTAAGTGTTTGCCCTATTAGGACAGAGATGAGAAGGAATATCTCCTCTCAGAGGTTGTGAATCTGTGGAATTCTTTATCACAAGAGGTTGTCAATTCTATATCATTAAGTATATTCAAGCCTGAGATAGATTTAGAAATCAGTCTGTCAGGAAATCAAAGGTTATTGGGAAAAGGCAGAGAAGTGGAGATTATATAAAGGTTATCAGATCAGCCATGATCTCATTGAATGGCAGAACAGATGGGCTGAATGGCATACTTATAATCCTACATGTTATGGTCTAATTAATTAAGCTTGGTATACAGTCAGAAATCCTTGAGCCCTCAAGCAACTCTGTGCCTACTCTTTAGCGCTCTGTTCATCTCATTTATACTTATCTGTTGCCTCCTCCAATTGTTTCTCTTCATTGATGTTTATTCTCTTAATAGATCTTGTCTCTTCTCCTAGCTTATCTGATTTCTTTGAATCAAATGCTTCCATACTGGTGCTTGGCTGATGCATATCTGGTGGGAATGCTTCCTGCTTCATCCTGGTACCAGCTGAATCATTTTGTCATCTGCTGATACAAACCATAGGGAACAAATTTCAATATAAATGCAGAATGAATAACTGGATACACATGAGTAATGCCAAAATGGTACCATTGTTGGTAATTTGATATGTTTGCCCGTTATTTCAGTATTTAAAAGCCAATTAAAAATGAACACTTACCATGTTGAATTGACACCAAGTGTAGAGCTCATTGATTATCTGACAGCTAAATGTATTTCTAAATAATTGAACGTAATAATTATGCATAATATACAGGGACAAACCAACCACTGTTGCAAGTGGCATACAAACAAAAATGTGAATACCTGATTTTTGTAGAGCATGTTGCTATAATTTAAAACTGCTGTCAAGCAATCAGTTCCTTCATAGTTAACATAATTTGGCATTTATTTTACAGTAGAATGAAAAAGTCTTCCTTTAGAATATTCAAATTGCACTTGTACTTTTGTTACCTTTTTATCTAGTGTTATGAAGTTCTAGCAGCAGCAATGTCTGCCTTAAGAGGACAGATGTCAAACAGTGGTGAAAATTACGAACAAGTCTCCGTGTTTGTCCTCAACCCTAAATCCATCACCATGGGTCAACTATATGGAGAGTTTGATCTTTTAACTCATGAATGGTAAGTATATTTGGTTCATATTAAGCCAATACCACAGTGAAAATGTAGCAATGCCTCTATATAATGCAGTAACACTGCAAAATTACATTAGTACTGCAGAATATAATCTTACTAATAATGCAAATCATAGAAATGGGTCAAGAATTAGTTTAAAGTGTAAAGTGTAAATTCCATTAAGTTACTTGAATTCCGGAAATGAAAGCAGTATGCTGTATTAAAAAAGGAAGTCTTGTGTTTTCATAGGACTTTCATGCCATCAGGTAGATGTTGACCAAGAAATTTAGAACAAGGAAGTACAGTTTCAGGGTAAGGCACCAATCATTTAGGATTGAGTTGAAGAGGAATTTCTTCATTCAAAGAGTTGGGACATTCTGTACCCCATAAGGTTCTGGATGCTTTGTCATTAAAAATATTTAAGACTGCGGTATACAGACTTTTGTTCTCTCAGTAAACTAAAGGATATGAGTGGCAAAGTGGAGTTGAAGCCCAAGACCAGCTATTGTCATACTAACTGGCTGAACAAACTTGCTGGGCCATGTAGTTTTCTCCTGTTTCTATTTCTTACATGTTTGTGATTCTCCAAAGCACTTTATATCTGATTAAGCACTTTTTGGAGGTGTAGTCATTTTGTAATCAAAGCAACATGTAACCAATTTGCATACTGTAAATATTCCACAAACAGCAATTTACGAATGGCTGGATAATCCATTTAAGTGAAGGTAGTTAAGGGTAATATTGGCCAAGAAACCAGAAAGAAATCCTTTTGTTTTTTCCCAGTGTGCTATGGAATCCTGTACATGAACCCTGAGTAGGTAGGGCTTCAGTTTTATGACTTAAATGAAAGACAGACCTTCAATAGTGCAGCGGTCTCAGTTTACGGAGACAAGTTTTTAAATGTGAAAATAAATGTATGTCAAGAAGTAAGCATTACTTAACATGACTTGTACCATGCTTTAGCAAGGGGCCAATTTCTCCACAAACTGCTCTTTGTCTCTTTAACAGGACAGACGGCATTCTATCATCTTTAATAAGGAGTGGAGCTGCATCCACTGACCGTGTAAAAAAATGGTACATGTTTGATGGGCCGGTTGATGCAGTATGGATTGAAAACATGAACACTGTCCTGGATGATAACAAGAAATTATGCCTCAGCTCTGGAGAGATCATCAAACTCACCGAGGTAGGTAGAAAGAAGTAATGAAACCAAGAAAAAATTGTGGGCTAACCCCATAATTTGGAAATTGGCCATAGACTCACTTACACGTACAGCTAGGCTTCAACATTATCTAGGAGATGCATTGGGGCAGGCTAGTCTGATATTGTGTGGAAAATACAGAAGGAATTTCAGTGCATCTGCTTATGACATTTTAATTATTATTTTTGTGCTGAGGACCCATACAAGGTAAGGGACCAATTATTTAGGACTGAATTTCTTCACTCAAAGAATTATGACATTCTGTACTCCATAAAGTTGTGGATGCCTTGTCACAGCACAATCTAAACTTCAGTTTTTAAAGGGCAATTCATTGCAAATTGAGGGGTGATAGATTTAAGACAGATGTCAGAGGCAGGTTCGTTACTCAGGGAGTGGTAAGGGTGTGGAATGCCCTGCCTGCCAATGTAGTTAACTCAGCCACATTAGGGGCATTTAAACAGTCCTTGGATAAGCATATGGATGATGATGGGATAGTGTGGGGGATGGGCTTAGATTAGTTCACAGGTCGGCGCAACATCGAGGGCTGAAGGGCCCGTTCTGAGCTGTATTGTTCTATAAAAATGGAATATCGGAAACATTGAAGTTAGATAGCAGAAGATGGAGAAATTTCATAATGAATTTAGGTTCCTCTTGACTCCATAGATTGCTATATTCAGTGGAGTGAGATTCTGTTCTCCAGGAAAGGGAAAATGAGACCTGCAGTTGCCATAAACATGGCTTGTAAAATAACTCCACAGAGAGGCCGGTATCCCGCCATCAAGTCACCCTTTATTTACACGTAGGGTGTCCTTGAACCTAGTACTGCCATTTCAGAGTCATCTCTCAGAGTGCCAGAATCTCTGACATGCCTCTTTTTGTCTGTCAGTCAGATCTCCCTAACTGGACCAGATTAACATATTCTATGAGGTGCAGCTGGCTGACCTCCTTGCAGGCACTACAGCTTGGCTGGAGGTGGGTGAGGAAATCAGCAGGAGCATTTCATGTATCCATGTGGGAATCACTCTAACTTCTCTTCCTTTCAGGTGTTATTGAATACAGAGTCCACACAATCAAGGGAATTGATGGCCCTTTGGATCTTTCTTCCCCTCTCCTTCAATCCAACCCCATCCCTCCATCTAATTCCACTTCTTGCCGTGTATTCACAATACCGTCTGACTTTCCCCTCTCTGTAACTGAATAATCTGTGCTCATCAAAGGATGTAGCTTTACCTCAATGCATTTCGGGCGCAACATGACACTAAACTCTTCTTCCATTACCTTTGCCTTCCTGCCTCCATGACCTCCAAAACCCAAAATCCAATAGCATCTGAGCAGCTAGACAGGAATCTGAACAATCTGTTTTTACCTCTACTGAAATCACATAGGAGGCGTAAGAAAAAAGAAGAGCAAGGTTTTGCAGTAGCATTATCGTATGAGAAAATGTTATGTTGTAAAATTTCTGTTTTTTAATAGAATCATGTAAATTTTATTATTTTGCACCATTCTCCATCTTCCAGATTTGATGATTGCTAAGTAGCAAGTTGACATTTAATTTGGTAATGGAAACCAGCATTAAATGAAATCGATTTAATCGCTCATCATTGGTACTTGATTGGGTCTGTCTCTTCTAAGTAACAGCAACAGGCTTTATTGAACATAACTATACACGTAGGATACTAAGAGAAGACATTTTACTTGAAGCCCTACACATTCAGACTCCAGTTCCATGTAATTGGATGTCACAATGATACAGTTTCTTTTTCACATGCTTGTATCTATTCTTAGAAAAATGGTATAATTCCCTCTTCCCTACAACTGTGCTTTCAGTTACTTGGCCTGAGGGCTTGGAATTTCCTCCTATCTCTCTTCTTTCAACTTCTCTATCCTTTAAAGATGCTTTTTAAGCCAATCTCTTTGATCAAACTTCTGGCATTGATTTCATTTGTTCTTCAGGTGCACGCTATTGCTCATTCCTAACTGTTCTTAAGAAAGTGACATGAGCCACCTCCTTGATCTGCTGCAATCATTGTGATGTATGTATGTCTAGAGTGCTGTGAACTAGGGACTGCCATGACATGACCCACCATGGTAAAATAAAATGATATTTTTTCCGTTCAGTATCATGTGGAACTTTGAGAGGAGCTTGCAGGTGGTAGTCTTTTCGAGCACCTCCTTTTCTTATTCTTCTTGAATATAGAGCTGCAAATTGTATACCATAGAATCCATACAGTGTGGAAGAAAACCATTCAGCCCCTTGGGTCCACACTGATCCTCTGAAGAGCCTTCCACCCAGAGCTACCCCTCTACCCTATCCCTGTAATCCTGCATTTCCCATGGCTAATCCACCTAGTTTACATATTTATGGACACTATGGGCAATTTAGCATGGCCAATCCACCTAATTGCACATCTTTAGACTGTAGGAGGAAACCAGAACACTCAGAGGAAACCCACGCAGACATGGCAAGAATGTACAAACTCCACACAGACAGTCACCCGAGACTGGAATTGAACCAGAGTCCCTGGCGCTGTCAGGTCCACTGAACCACTGGGCCACCCTCTACCCTTGTCCCCCATCAGCTGGGAATTAATTATATTCAGGTAGTGTGCATTGATTGGGGACTCATCTGTGTTTTTAAAGGAGCAGATTAAAGCAGTGGTTGTGAGGTTGGTGATGTACGATATGTGTCCCTGCAAATAAAAACTGATCAAAACATATGATTTATCTTTCACCACCTGGTTATTAAATTTTAATATGGTGGCAGATGATGGTTGCCTGAAAGTGAAATTAGAAGCTGTGATATCTTTCTAAATGTTAAACTAAAACCCAAGCAGCCATTTGTGCAAAACGGAAGTACCCTCTGATGTTCTCTGAGTCTGAATCACATGGGTAATGGAAGAGATTGATGTGTAGGTTACTACTCTACCAAAAAGAACACAATAATGGTATTGGTATGATAAAAACAGAAAATGCTGGAGAAGATCAATAGATCTGGCAGCATCTGTGAAGAGAGAAATAGAGGTAATGTTTTACTTCCAAAGACTCTTCTTTGGAACTCAGGTTTGGAACTATGTTATCATTTCTGCATTAAGTTCAGAAGTAAAATATTTCCTGAGATGCAGTAAGTTGGAAATTGCTGAAATTTTGGAGCTCATAATAGAATTCATGGATGAAATATAAAAGAAAGATGACCTGTTAAATGCATATGAAAACCTGAAGTAATGATAATCATGCCTTGCCAGTAGCTGTTAAAGTCAAAGTAGCTTTTAACTTCTTCACTTCTGGATCCTTCCAAGGATCAGTAGTGGACTTTGGCAGTATCTCACAGTGACAGCAAATTTTACATGTGCAGTTCACTGATACTCTATTTACAAATGCTCAGTGGTACACACAATTTCACATAGATAAGCCACAAAGGGCAGTCAATTTCACCTCCAACATTGAATTCCAAAAGGTGCAAGACATCGTTGACTTCAAACAGAAAATCCTGTCATTGCTGTTAGATACATCTTCAATTTCTTTTATTTCTCTCATCACATTCCTTTCTTCTTTTAATATTACAACAGCTTTCATTTAAGTTGCTCCTGCCTCCACCTAATCACTTTAAAGTTCATTCTTTTTCTATTATTGTGTATTTTTTCCCTCTCTGCATCCTCTTTCCCTGGCTATTTCCTCTCAAACTATCTGGCTGTAACATCATCTGATCCTAGTGAATAGTCATTGAACTAAAACTTTAATTTTTCCCTCCTATCTCACAGAGGTGGCTAAGCTGCTGAATAATTCCATTTTTGTCGAAGTGTTTGAATGCAATACCACCAGTTCACAAAATAAAACTTTGAATAAATGCAAGACATATATTTTGTGTCCTGGAACCCAAAATGAGAGTAAGAAAGCACTAAGTAATCTTTGTATTTTTACTTTTGAGGTGATGACAATGATGTTTGAAGTGCAGGATTTGGCAGTGGCCTCTCCTGCCACCGTGTCTCGCTGTGGAATGGTCTACTTGGAGCCTAGTATTTTGGGATTGATACCATTTACTGAATGCTGGCTGAGACAAGTTCCCCCAACCATAGAACCATTTAAAGGTCAACTGGAATCTCTCTTTCACCGTTTTCTGGAGGTCAGCAAATAATTTGACATGGAAAAAACCTCGCAAGTTATGTTATTGTACTTGAATATTTACAAGGTTGGCTGAGATTAACCATGTAGACCTGGAGCACAGTAATGGCGAATGGAGTTGCACAACCTCTGTATCGAAAGGTCAAAGCTAGAGAGTGACCAGGTGGTCTATCTGTCTTCATTCTGTGAAAAATAATGCATTCACTTTAGAATTCATAACATTTGAAGCAACACTATTACCAAAAGCATCCCCATTGTTTAAGCATGAATGTGGAAGGTGGAGGCAAAAGTGTAGGGTTCTTAGTTAAATCAGTATGGTTTCTTATATTGTAATGCAATTAGAAAGAAGACTGAAAAGAAGGAAGAATTGTTTGACACTGTATGACTAGTGAATAGTGACCTTATGTTTACAGGAAATCCAGGGAGGCAGCTTGATGAGAGTAAATCTCGGCAAGATCAGGAATATATGAGCTCCCATAGACTTTAATGGCAGGACCTCAAAATAAATCTTTCTTCCCTTTCCCCCATGGTAACCAACCAGATTGAGGCATGGCAATATTAAATTAAAATCAGGTTCTTAATTGTCTTGAGGGATGCTGATTTAAATATGTTAATGAAGGTGCCTGTTTCTCAAAGATGGGACACTTGCACAACACAAATATAGCACTGTCAATAGGGCAATAAGCATGCATATGATTGGTTGAGGATACTTTCCCTGTTCTTACATGTTTCACCCCCACCCTAGACATCTCACAACCCCTATTGCCTATATACAGCCCTCGTGTCTGTCACGGAAAAATTAGTATCAAGCTCTTGTTAGTTAACAAATAGCTAATATGCAGATCACTAGCCAGAGTCTGTAGTTCATAGGTCTAGTGATAAAATTGTACAGCACAGAAAGAGGCCATTCAGCCTATTATGTGTGTCAGCACTTTGAAACAATTATCCAATTAGTTTCAGTTATCCAGCTCAAGATCTACAGCCCTACAATGTTTCTTTTTCAACTATGTAACACCCCTTTTGGAAGGTAATTCAGGTCATAAGACATTAGTTTTATTTGCCACCACTTCCTTTGTGTGGCATGGCTGCATTGACCAATTTTTACCATCTCCTGCTGAGTGCTCTTTATCATTGTCACATAAGAATACCCTATTGTGAAACAGGGCAATCTTACTTTGCCCCCTTTCATGCAGCAGCAAATCTATGAACCAACAATGTTTTAATTGTAAATTTGTACATTGCGAATACAATTCTGGCCTGAGAAAATACCTCAGTCCATTAAACAACATTGTATTCCCTTGTCCCACTTCCTCACCTGCAGAACTCTGCCTGTTACTGCCAAATTATGTGCTGGGAGTTTACACGGAATATGCTTTTATGACTTGCTCGCACAGAATTTGCGAGAAACGATTGTGTTCTGCTCATATGGAATGCAGAATTACCTAGGCTTTCAATACATATTCTATTGATATAAATGTAGACCCTACCCGATATGTTAGAGAATGATTCAGCCTCATCTCACTAGGATTACTTGTTGGTTTCTTGTTCCTCCTTTGTTAATTGACACAATATAAACAAGTTTATAGATTGAACTGTTTTTACATTTTTTTTCTTATTACAGGAATCAATTTTTTTTGTGCGGAAAACAGTGAAAGAGGTAATCGCCTCAGTGGACAGTAATCTCACCTGCAGTCTCCTCAAACTGATGGATTGCTTCTTTAAGCCTTTGATTCTAAGAGAGGTCAGATTATAATAGATCAATTATTCAGAACTTTATATTTCATTTTTACAAACAGACGAAAAGATATACTGTCAGTTATGTGCTTGCAACCTACCATTATGTCTATTCATCTAACCAAGCAGAAGCATAACCACCTGCAAAAGGCAGAAATACCAAGAAAAGGTGTTTAAATCAATCTAGGAAAGAAATTCTATGAAATCTTTACAAATCCTGAGGATAATCAAATCAGATTTAGGTCATTAGGATGGCTGGGCTCAATACCCATCTACCTTCTAAATGCAGAAATGTTCCAAGTCAGAAAATTTTTGGTTCCCTTTTCAATGCTTGAAGCAAATCCAGACTTACTATGTGCTAACAACTTGTTCTTAAGATCAAAAATAACCTACAAACAGAGAATCTCCTAACTTCTAACTACATTTTATGCCAAATTTTGGAAGTATTTTGAGATGTTAGAAGTTGATATAGAAGTAGAGGTAGAAGTAGTTATAAGGATGTATGATTTTCCAGAATTAGTGGTTGAAGAAGAAATTATGGTCTCAATTTTATTTCCCGTCACTTAGTGTTAACTAGGTTGGGAAGGGGAAGTCAGGGAGATGGCGCTGGTACCAGTTAAAACGGTATGCAGAAACATATTCCTTTCGCACCTGACTTGGTGCTTTGCATTTGTCACTTTATCCAGGACTTCATTCCATGTAAGGATCTCTGAAAGAAGAAAATATTTGTGATATCAGTTCTAAGTTTACATTTTACTAGTTTAATGCTGTCGTCCCTTGCCTTAATCGTCTGAACGCACCTGGAATAAAATCTAAGTGATGGTGACTGTGAAACTAACAGGTTCTCATAAAAAATGCACCTGGTTTCCCATTGTCCATTAGAGAATGTAATCTACCATTATCCACTCTTGGCTACATGTGACCCCAGCCCCACAGCAATAAGGTTGACTTTTAATCATCTCAACAGAGCATAGCAGAAATTAGATTGGTTGGATCACTCTGCTTCAAATAGGCAATAGATCTGGATAAGTTGAAGCACACTCAACACAGTTGATCCTGTAAAGTCCACCTTACTACTATTTAAGGATTTGTGCCAAAATTGGGAGAACTGTCCCGCAAAATGGTCAAGCCATAGCCAGAAATAATCATATTCACACGAACTCGTAGTCTACCGATGTCTCAGTCTCACTATCCCTGGGTATGTCATGTCCCATTGGTCGGACAGATTCAACAGAAGTACAAGAGTGGAAAACCTACTTGCTCACATCTTAACAAATCTACCTGTTGCAGATCCATCTGTCCCTGACAATATCACTGGAGTGACCACTGCATTGTCCATGTGGAGATGAAATCCCATCTTCACACTGGGGGTGTCCTCCAGCATGTTATACCACCATGCTAAATGGGATTAACCCTGATTCAATGAAGAATGCAGGAGAACATCCCACGAGTAGCACCACATGTATTTTAAAATGAGGTGCCAACCTGCTAAAGCTATAACACATCACTACTTGCATGCTAAATAGAAGCAGCTTGTGATAGACAGAGCTGTGATCCTACACCCAACAAACTAAACGTCTGCAGATTTACCACATCTAGTCATAAATAATAGTGGACAATTAAACAATTAATTGAAGGAGGACTCTGCAATTATCTCAGTTCAAAATTGTGGGGGAGCCCAGCATACGAGCTGGAAGGATTTACAGCCATCTTCAGCCTGAGGTGCTGAGTGGATGATACATCCTGGCCTCCTCGTGACATCAAGAATAAAGCTGAAGGCACTGTCATCTGCAAGGCCATGAGCCCAATCAACGTAAAGGTAATATTGCTGAAGTCTTGCACTCCAGGACTAGCTGCACTCCCAAGCTATATATTCCAGTACAGCTACCACACTGGCATCTACTTGGCATTGTTGAAAATTGCCCCCAGGTGCACCCCCCTGGCCCTCCACAAAAGACAGGTGCAAACTAAGCTGGCTAATCACCACCCAGACAGTTGACTCTTGATCATCAGCAGAGTGATGGAAGGTGAGGTCAACTGTTCTGTCAAGCAGGAGATGCTTGGCAATAACTTGCTTGCTGATGATCAATTCAAGTTTCACCAGGGACTAATTAACTCTTGATGTCATGGCTGAACTCAAAAGATGAGAGTGACTAGCCTTGACAGAAGGCAGGATTTGACAGAGTATGGCATCCGGAAACTAGCAAAACTGGCATCAATCGGAATCAGGGAGAAAACTCTTCACTCATTGGAGTCATACCTAGTACAAAGGAAGATAATTATAGTCATTGGAGACCAATCATCTCAGTCTCAGGACATCCCTGCAGGAATTCCTCCAAGCAGTGTCCTAGGCACAATCATCTTTAGCTGCTCCATCAATGACCTTCCCTCCATCACAAGGTCAGAAGTGGGGATGTCTACTAACTTTTACACAATTTTTAGTATGAGTACTGTCTCCTCAACTGCTGAGGCAGCACATTCAGGCTCCAGGTAATAACCAGCAAGTAAAATATATGCCACACGAGTGCCAGGAAATTTCCAGCAAGGAAGAATTTAACCATCTCCCTATGACATCCAATGGTATTAATGTTGCAGGATCCCCACCATCATCCTAGGACTTAACATTGACCAGAAACTGAACTGATAGCTGTACAGATACTGAGGCTATAAGAACAGGTCAGAGTCTAGGAATTCTGCAATAAGTGGCTCAACATCTGACTTTTCAAATCCAGTTCACTGTTCACAAGGCAAATTCAGGGGTGTAATGGAATATCCTCCACTTACTTTGATGACTGCAACTTCAAAAATGCTCAAGAAACTTGACACTTTTCAGGAAAAAGCAGCCCGCTTTGCAGCATTCCATCCACCAACTTAAACACTCACTTTCGCCATCACTGGCAATAGTAGCGGCATTGCACACTATCATTAAAGACTGGAGCCACCTCATCCAATCAGTTGTTTAATTGTCCACCAGCATTCACAACTAAATATGGCAAGAGTGCAGACCCTACATCTGATTCATTGATTGTGAGATCGTTTAGCTCTGTTGTTACTGCTTATGTTGTCTGTCATGCAAGTAGATCTGTGTTGTAGCTTTTCCAGGTTGGCACTTCATTTTTAGGTATGCCTGGTGCTGCACCTGTCATGCTGTCCTGCTGTCTTCATTGAACCAGTGTTGATCCCTTAACTTGATGTTAAGGGTGGACTGGGGCAAATGAGGTTGCAGATTGTGTTTGAGCACAATTCTCATAGATGCCCAGTCTTGAGTTGATCAATTTGTTCAATATCTATCCCATTTAGTTAGCACAATGTTAGTGCTACGCTGCACAAAGGAATTCTTCCTCAATGTAAAAATGGTATTTCATCTCCACAAGGTCTATACAATGACCACTCCTGCGTTAACTGTTATGGGTGCAAAGAATGGTGCATGTATGGAACGAGCTGCCAGAGGAAGCGGTGATATGGGTACAATTACAACATTTAAAAGGTATTTAGATGGGTATATGACTAGGAAGGCATAAAGGGATGTGGGCCAAATGCACTCAAATGGGACGAGGTCAGATTGGGATGTCTGGTCAGCGCAACAAGTCAAGACCAAAGGTTCTGTTTCCATGGTATATGACTCTGACAGATTTGTCAGTAGCAGGCAGATTGGTGAGGATCAGGGCAAGTATATTGTTTTCTCTTGATGGTTCCCTCACAACTTGCTGCAGATCCAATCCAGCAGCCACATCCTGTAGCATTAGACTCACTGGACGATAGTGGTACTGTCAAGTCGCTATTGGGGATGGACATTGATGCCCCTCTCAAAGTACGTTGTGCTTGTTTAACATGGAGCAGTACTGATTTATCAGCTGAAAGGGACTGTCTGTAGGTGGTATCAACAGGAAGTTTCTTGTCCGTATTTGACCTGATGCATCAGACTTCATGGGGTTTAGAGTTAATGTTGAAGATTCCCAGAGTGACTCCCTCTTGACTGTAAGTTGCTGTGCCACCACCTCTGGTAGGTCTGTCCTGCCAGTGAAATGGTGATAGTGATGTCTGGAGACGTTATAAGGTATGATTCCATAACTATGTCTATGTCAGGCTGTTGCATGACTCAGCTCTGAGACAGTTCTCACAATTTTGGCACCAGCTCCATGATGCTAGTGAAGAGGAATGTTGAGGATTGATTTTGCTGTTGTCACTGCTAGGTGTCAGTCTTTTGTTTTGACATTATAGCAGTTTCATATAACTGTGTGTCTTGTTTGACCATGTCAGAGGACAGTTAAGTGTCAACTATATTCCTGTGGGTCTGGAGTCACATGTAGCCTTGAGCAGATAAGAACAACAGATCTCCTTCTCCAAAGGGACATCAGTGAACCAAATGGATTTTTACGGCAATCAATAATGGTTTCGTGGTTATCTTTGACTTCTAATTCCAGTTTTTTTTTAAAATTCAAATTCTACCAACTGCTGGATTGAATTTGAACCCAGCTCCTCAGTGTATTTCTTGAGTGTCTGGATTACTGTACCTGCGATCATAAACCAACAAATTACTTCCCCCTCAGTACCATTGTCCGTCTTCCATGGTATTGACTCTGATTGAACAATACCACAATTTACAAATTATCATCCTTGCTTTCAAATTCCTATCCCAATAGGCTGTGGAAATTCAGCCCTTAAAAATGTTTAGAGTAGAGTTTGATAGATTTCTGATTACCAATGGCGGAAAGATTTCTGGGGATAGTGGATAAAAGTGCTTGATCAGCAACAATTATAGCATCATAGAATCCCTACAGTGTGGAAACAGGCCATTTAGCCCAACAAATCCATACCCACGTTCTGAAGAGCATCCCACCCATACTTACCCCACTACCCTATCCCTGCAGTTCCCAGGGCCAATCCACCTAACCTGCACATCTTTGGACTGTGAGAGGAAATCTACACAGAAACAGGGAGAATATGCAAACTCCCCACAGTCACCTGCGGCTGGAATTGAGACAAGGTCCCTGGCGTTGTGAGGCAGCAATGCTAACCACTGAGCCACCATTGGGAGAATGCTCAATAGGCTGAATGGCTTGCTCCTGTTCAGGTGGTCCTCTGCTCCTATCTCTGTAGCTCCCTCCAGACTACAACTGTTCAATCATATCTGAGTTCAATCAGAGAAGGTAATTGTTCCACCATTGGCAAATAAGTCTTCAACTGCAGAGACCTTCGTTTCTGGAATTTGTTCATACACCTGCCAGTCTGTTTATCCTCATTTAAGATACTTCTTAACCTAATATCTCCGTATGTAGCTCCATGTCAAGATTGTTTGAAAATGTTCCTGTGAAGTATATTGAACTACTTTTCCCATACTTGAAAATGTTAGAGTTCTTTACTGTCTATCTTTTGTTCTGGCCTCCTCCTAAAAGCTTAGCATCACCTAATCATTAGTCATGGATTCATTCTATATTCCCTATGACTCTTCAAATCTGGTTGTTTCTTGCACTATGCAATTTAGCATTTGAACAGTGTTTCTTAATTTTAACAAAAAAACTTGTCTTTCTTTGAACAGGGAGAGAAAGGCCCTCCACGTGAGAAACTGAAGCTTCTACCTGACTTAATAGAACCCTGGTTTATTTTCTCCTTGATCTGGAGTGTAGGTTGCACTGGTGATGCTGCAAGTTACGCTGCTTTCAGCGACTGGATGAGACAGAAGATGGCAAGGGAAGAGGTATGTTTGTTTTAATTGAATTGGCTTATTGAGGTTATGAGCCCTAGCATTGGAAAGTCAATAATTTCCATTTCACCCCTTTCAACGCACTAATGTAGTTTAATACTTTTCCTTAGCTAGATGGATAGGGAACTGGCTGGGCAACAGGAGACAGAGAGTTGTAGTGGAAGGGAGTTTCTCAAAATGGAGAACTGTGACCTGTGGTGTTCCACAGGGATCTGTGTTGAGACCACTGTTGTTTGTGATATACATAAATGATCTGGAGGAAAGTATAGATGGTCTGATTAGCAAGTTTGCAGACGACACTAAGATTGGTGGAGTAGCAGGTAGTGAAGGGGACTGTCGGAGAATGCAGCAGAATATAGATAGATTGGAGAGTTGGGCGGAGAAATGGCAGATGGAGTTCAATCCAGGCAAATGCGAGGTGATGCATTTTGGAAGATCCAATTCAAGAGTGAACTATACAGTAAATGGAAAAGCCCTGGGGAAAATTGATACACAGAAAGATCCGGGTGTTCAGGTCCATTGTACCCTGAAGTTGGCAACGCAGGTCGATAGAGTGGTCAAGAAGGCATACGGCATGCTTTCGTTCATCAGACGGGGTATTGAGTACAAGAGTTAGCAGGTCATGTTACAGGAAAATTAACCCAACACTTTGTTCTGCTCGGCAATCTCATTCCTTCAGTTAAGTACACTTCTGGGTTTGGTTATATGTCAGGGACTGGGAGAATGTGACGGCTAGGCAAGTAATGTATCCAGAATATAATAGTGGAGGAGTCTTGGCCATTGACTTTAACCAACAGGTACAAGGTGCCTGCTTCTTGTGTGGATGAAAACCAGGACTGCGGGATGAATGGGCAAATTGACCGTTGTGCAATAACTCATCCAAGTGAGGGGAATGAAAAGAAACAGCGTAGTCATGAGAATAGATGCTTACATTTTTATTTCTTTTAATGTGATTTGGATCATGCATTGCCCATTCACTAATTACCCTTGATTTAGCCATTCAGAGGGCACTTAAGACTCAATCACATTGCTGTGGGTGTGGTCTCACATGTAGGCCAGACTAGGTAAAGATGGCAAATTCCCTTACCTAAAGGACATTAGTGAACCAGATAAGATTTTCCTGCAAACTGCACAGCTACGGACACGTAGCTATTCCAAGATTCCACGCATGGTGATTGACATCAGCACGCCAGTTGTAGCAATGACTTCTGGCTCCAGACGTCGCTGCCGTGGACAGAACTTAGGAGCCCCACGCAGCTCGACAGAAAATTAGAAAGAACGCAGAATCAGATAATTTGTTTTATTTAAAATTCTTGATGATCATCACTGGGACCGCTTTATGTTCCAGATTTATGAGCTCAATTCAAATTCCACTAGCTGCCAAGGATGGGATTTGAATCCATATCCACAGAGCATTAACCTAGGCCTCTGGATTACTAGGCTGGTGATGTTACTACTGTACCACCATCTCTAAGCTCTTTATGGCTTAGATTGGAAGTTCCAAAGGTTGTGTAGCCTGACTACTTTCAAACTGAAGAACTCCAGTTGATGGGACAAATGTCCAATTATTGTGGTTCCCACACAAGCTAACACTGCAAGTTCAGTTAGGAATGATGTTCTGATGTGAACCCATGAGGAGTTAGGGTCCAAAATAAAATTCAGAACCTCAAAGAAAGTAATCTGAACAAATCAAAATATAAGGTTAATCGTGTGGCTTGAGGTGGTGTATAAGGCCCACTGTTTGATATAATGGCCCATTGGCACCTGCACTGAGGAAAGAAGGAAATGACCCATTGGCACAGAACCAGTGTCCTAGTGAATAAAATAATCAGGGCAGTAAACTGGGCTTTAAACTAATAAAGGAATGGGAGCATTCAGAAAAAGGTAATTTTTTAAAAAATAGAAATGATATGCAAAATGGAATCATTTTCTTGATAATTCCAGGAATTTCAAGCCAGCTTGAGAGAAGGCCTAGATCTAGATTTTTCCAGACCTTTACCATGGCTAACAGACCATACAAAAGAGGCAGAGTCCAAACAAACTTTCAGCAGAGAACATCATTCCTGATGTTTAGAGAAGTCTGGGAATTTAAGCCAGGCTATCTTCAATCTAGTATAGTGTAAAGAGAAAGGATTAATGAATAATCTTATAGTAAAGAAGTCTATGGGGAAGAGTGGCCAGAGTACAACAGATTTCTGTTTTGAGTTTGAAAGTGATTTTGTTAAATTCACAACTAGGATCTTAAATCTAAACAACGCAGGCATGAGAAGTGAGTTGTCCGACGTTGATTGGGAAAATAGATCAAAAGATATGATTGTAGAAAAGCAATAGTTATTTTCAAAAATTACTAATGATTTCCAGTAAATTCCTTGGAGGCACAAAATCCCACTGGAACGGTGGTCCAACCATGAGTGACAGTTAAATTATGTTAAATCTAAAGAAGCAGTTTATTATGTTGCCAATTAAGTATTAAGTCTCAGGATGCTGTGGATTTTAGAATTCAGTAAAGGAGGACAAAGTGATAAGACCAGAAGAAATAGGAACAGGAATAGATTTCTCAGCCCCTCTAGCCTCCTGTGCCATTCAATAGGATCATGGCTGATCAGATATTTGTTATGTCCACTTTTCTGCATTTTCCCCATGACCCTTGATGTCCCTACTGATCAACAATCTATATATCTCAGCCTTAAATATTCACAAGGACTCTGTCCCAACAGTTTTCTGTGGCAAGGATTTCCAAAGACTCCCAACTGTCTGAGAGAATCCCTCCTTGTCCTGGTTTTAAATTGGCACTCCTTAATTCTGAGATTATGCCCTCCGGTCCTAGGCTGTTCCATGAGAAGAAACATCCTGTCAAATAATCTGATAAACACCTTAAGAATCCCAAATGTTTCAATGAGGTGACCTCTCATTCTTCTAAATTTCAATGAGTAGAGTCCCAGCCTGTTTAACCTTTGCTCATAGGACAAATCACCCATATATCAGGAATCCCATCCTAGTGAATTTTCTCTGAGCTGCCTCCAATGAATTAATAAACTTTCTTAGATAAGGGAAATAAAACTACTCAAAATACTCCAAATGTGGTCTCATCAGCACCTTGTAAAGTTGCAGTAAACTTCCCTTGATATAAGGGCCATCATTCCATTAGTCCTCCTGATTACCTGCTGCACCTTAGTGCTAGCTTTCTGTATTGCATGCACAAGAACCCCCAAATCCTTTTGCGTTGTAGCTTCCTGCGCTTTTTCTTCATTTAAATCAAATTCTGGCCTTTTGTTCTCCATTCCAAAATGGACAACTTCACATTTTTCCCATACTGTACTCCATTTGCCAACCTTTTGGCTAACTTAATCTATTACTATGTCTATGTAAACTGTATCCATCTTGCAACTTGCCTTTTTACTTTTTTTTGTCACCTGCAAATTTGGCTATAGTACTTTTGCTTCCTTCCTCCAAATCATTAATATAAATTGTAAACAGCTGTGGTCCCAATACTGAATCCCTGTGAAACATCACTGGTCACAGGTCGCCAACCTGAAAAACAACCCCTTATCCCCACTCACTGTCTCATGCCCATTAGTCAATTCTCTATCCATGTCAACACAATAGGCTCTTACCTTATGACTTAACCTTTTGTGAGCTACCTTGCCGAATGCCTCTGGATGCCCCAAATATAACACAACTGCTGGTTCTCCTCTATCCACTCTGGTTGAGGACTTCCTTGAAAATCTCAAATAATCTTGTCAGACATGATTTGTCTTTCATGAAGGCATGATTAGATGACCATTTTCCAAATGTTCTGCTCTTTTTCCCCAATAATCGATTCCAATACTTTTCCCACTACAAATGTTAGTTACCTATAGATACCTGATTTTTGCCTCCCTTCCGTTTTGAATGGGGGTGTCACAGGGCATCAAGCAATTGATAAGCAAAGGGAAAAGAAAGTATGGGAGTAAACCAGAAACAAGACATAAGAAAAACTTGTAAAAGTCTCTATGGGTATGTAAATAGGAAGAGATCACTGGATGTAAAAGTGGATCCATTAGAGACACAGAGAGATGACATTATAATGCAGAACAAGGAAAAGGGAGTGATATCAAACAAATACCATTTACCTGTTTTGGCAATGGAAGACACAAAAGATGTTTTGCTAAAAACAAGGAACCATTAGCCTAACAAGAATGAGGAGTTTAAAGAAATCAGTGTAATAAATAGTACTGGAGAAATTAATGGAAATAAGTGGCTGCAAACACTGCGGTAACCTACTCCCGAGAGTTTCAAAAGTGGTAGCTGTGGAGTTAGTAGCTGCATTGATTTTGATTATACAGTTCTCCCTAGTTACGAGTGTAATTCATCCAGATTGGAAATAAGCACATATAGTTCTGCTATGTAAGAAAGGCAGAAGAGAGAAACTGTGGTTTTCAATGTTTCTACAGAGACTGTACTTCAAAGGTGCTTTGTTGATTATATAACACGTCAAGAAACCTATTAGTCATGAAAGGTACCAGATAATTATTTAAAAGGCTGATTCATTTTACAGGAATCATTAAAATCCTTGAATAAATTATTAGGAAATCTTAGCCAGTCATAATTTAGTTAGGCAGAGTGAACAGGGATTTCTAAAAGGGCATAGCATTTGACAAATCCTGTCATTTTTTTGGACGATGTATTGAGCAGGATGGATAAGGGAGAATCAGTGAATGTCAAGCAATTGGATTTCAACAAACATTTGCTGATGGGTCACTCAAAATGCTTTTACATAAAATTAGGGCTCGTGCATTTAGGATAATATATTTTTGTGGTTTCGGAATTACTTAGTGGACAGAAAACAGAATTGGAACATACTAAACATTTTTGATTGCAGATTGTAATTACTGAGTTACAAGGTAAAGTCAATTACTTAAACCACAATGATTTACTATCAATATTAATGATTAGATATGTGCTGAGTTTAACATAGCTAAGTTTGCTGTTAGTATAAAGTTAGGTTAACAATTAAGTGGTGAGAAGAACACAGAAAGTATGCAAAGGGATACAGACAGATTAGATGAGTGGGAAGGATCATAGCAAGAAACTGGGAGAGCATAACGTTAGAAACTAGGAGCGGAAGTTGATAATTCGTCCCTTCAAGCTTGCTTCACCATTCAGTAGAATCATGGCTGATACTCTATCACAATGCTATATTCCCACATTCTCCCCATATCCCTTACATTTATCTGTGTATTCCTTGAATATATTCAGTGAATTGGCTTTCTCAGCTTTCTGTGGTAGAGCATCGCACAGGATGTGAAGTTATTTTTCCTCAACTCAGTCCTAAATAGTCTACCCTGTATCCTGAGACCCTGTTCCTTGGTTGTAGACACCCCAACCACAGAAGATATTCTCCCTGCATCTAGTCTGTCCAGACTGGTAAAATTTTATACACTTCAATCAGGTTCCTCTCTTCCTACTAAACTGTGTTGAATACAGACCCAGTCAAACCAATCTCTCCTCATAGGATAATCCTGCCATTGCTGCTATTAACCTAATGAATCTCCGCTACATTCCATCTATGGCAAATAGATCCTTTCTTAGGTAGGGAGATCAAAACTGCACATAGTACTCCAGGTGTGGTCTCACTGTGGTCCTGTATAACTGCAATAAAACATTCCCTATTTGTGAACTCAAATCTTCTTGCAATGAAGACCAATATACTATTTGCCTTCTGAATTGCTTGTTGCATCTGCCTGTCTACTTTCCTTGACTGTTGCACAAGAACGCCTAGATCCCTTTGTACAACCATGTGTGCCAATACGTCATCATTTAAGTAATACTCATCCATTCTGTCTTTCACACTGAAGTGTATAATTTCATATTTAGTCACATCGTAATGCATCTGCCATTTGTTTGCTCACTGACTCAACTTGTCTAAATAAACTTGACGCCTCCTTGCCATCCTCTGCACTATTCAATTTTATCATCAGGAAACTTGGAAATGTTGCATTTGGTTCTGTTATCCAGGTCATTTGTATATAAAATGTGAATAGCTGGGGCCCAAGTATTGATCCTTGTGGTACCCTATGCCTGCCTCTAAGAAAAGACCTATTTATTCCCACTTTCTGCATCCTGTCAACCAATTTATCAAACCATGCCAATATTCCTTACTTTCTGTCCCATGTTCTATAATTTTGCCCACTAACCTTTCATGAGGGACCTTATCAAACATCTTCTGAAAATCTAAGTGCACTATATGCTCTGGTTCTCCCATATCTATTCTACTAGTTACATCCTCAAAAAAACTCCAGTAGATTTGTAAGCATATTTGCCTTTCATAAACCCATGCTGGCTTTGTTGAATCTCATTAATGCTTTCCACATGCTGTGTTATCATTATCCTTTATAATAGACTCTTAACAGTTTTCCCACTAATGATATTAGGTTAATAGATATGCAATTCTCTGTTTTCTCCTCTCCCTCTGTTTTGAAATGGGGTTACATTTGCCACCCTTCAATCTGTAGGAACAACTCCAGATTCTATAGAATTTTGCAAGATGAGCACCAATGCAATATCTAATATTTTCAGATCTATTTCCTTTAGTACTCTGGGATGTAGATTATCAGGCTAAAGAGAGTGTCAGCCTTTAACTCCAGCACCATTTTCTCACTAATACTGATTTCCTTCCATTGTACCTTTTCCCTAACATTTTGGGAGGTGATTTGTGCCGTCCTTTCCAAAGACAGAACAAAAATGGCTGAAATTCCTCGGCCATTTCTTTGTTCCCTATTATACTTTCACCGGTTTCTGTCTGTAAAGGAGCTACGTTTGTCTTTACAAACCTTTTTCTCTTCACATATTTATTGAAATTTTTATAGTCAGTTTCTATCTTTCCCGCCATTTTATTCTCAAAGTTATCTACTTTGGTAAGAAAAATAAAGTAGGATATCCTGTGAATAATGAGAGACTGAAAAAGATTTGTATTCTGAGGGATTTGAGTGTACTGGCAGATGAATTACAGAAAGTTAACATCTCTCTGAATGGAAGTAATTTGGAAGATAAATGCTATTTTAGCTTTTGAAGCAAAAGGATTGGAGTATATCAAAGAGCCAAATAGCCTACTCATGAACATATTTCTTAGGTTAGGTTCTTGTTTTCACAACTGCACACATTCATTCTCTAATGCACCCTTTCTTTCTCATAAAAATAGACAATTTACAAGGTCAAGGGTAAAGAAGCACTTGGCCAATTTTTTACTTTTGAAGGAAAGGGTGGGTTTGTGGGATTGGTTGAATGCCTTTGGGATTGAAAAACATTCCATTTCTGGCCCCACAAAGAAAGGTTTTAGACTTGCTTGAAAGACCTCTTGATCAGCAGCAATATCCCTGCTCAGACTGCAGTTCAAACAGCTTTGGGTTGCTATTGACATAAAAGGACTCCATTTTGAATAATTATGAGGCACAAAGCTGCTATAATTCAGCAACTCATCTGCTTGCAGATTAAAGTAGAAAATCTTGAAAGTTTATCATGTTCTTAAACTGTCCTGCTTCACTGTTTCTGCTGTGCAGTAGAGTCAAAGAGCTGTACAGCATGGAAATAGATCCTTCAGTCCAACTCGTCCATGCGAGCAGATATCCTAAATTAATCTAGTCCCAGGTGCCAGAATTGGGCCCATATCCCTCTAACCCCTTCCTATTTATATGCACATCCAGATGCCTTGTAATTGTACCAGCCTGCAAAACTTCCTCTGGCAGCTCATTGCATATATGCACAATCCTCTGCGTGCAAATGTTGCCCCATAGGTCCCTTTTATCTCATTTCCCTCTCACCCTAATCTTATGCCGTCTAGTTTTTGACCCTCCTACCTTGGGGAAAAGATGCTACCTATTCACCCTATCCATGCCTCTCATGATTTTATAAACTTTTCTAAGGTCATCCCTCAGCCTCCAATGCTCTAGGGAAAATAGCCCCAGCTTATTCATCCTCTCCCTATAGCTTAAGTCCTCCAACTCTGGCAACATCCTTGGAAATCTTTTCTGAACCTGTTCAAGTTTCACAACATCCTTCCTATAGCAGAGAGACCAGAACTGAACACAGTATTCCAAAAGTAGCCTAAGCAATCTCCTGTACAGCTGCAATATGACCTCCAACTCTGATACGCAATACTGTGATGAATAAAGGCAAGCATACCAACCGCCTTCTTCACTAACCTGTCTACATGCAACTCCACTTTCAAGGAACAATGAACTTGCAGACCAAGGTCTTTTTGTCCAGCAACACTCCCCAAGACCTTAAGTGTATAAGTCCTGCCCTGATTTGCCTTTCCAAAATGCAGCAGTGTGAACATTGACCATCATTTCACCATCAGTGTGAACCATTGTACTGTTCAATGTTCTATGTTCTATGAGCTCCTGTACTGCACTGAAGATTAACACAAATATTTGCTAATTATACTTTGTGATTTATCTTTTGTGTTGCATAAAATAAAATGTTGAAATTAATTATCTATAACCACACTTTGTATACTAGGTTGCTCTTTCTTTCCCCGAAAACGGGCTGGTGTATGATTACCAATTGGATGATGCTGGTTTCAGTAGCACCAGTCATGAAGATGAGGATGTCGAGAGAGAAGTAAGTAAATTGCTGGGATTGTGGTATCGGGAAATTCAATGCTTGAACTGATCTCCTTGGATAACTTTATATTTTTCTTCTAATATTTTGTTAAATCTGTTACGAGGTGGGTTGGATAGATATAAAAGCAAAAAGCTCAAAGAACTTGTCACACATCAGTGCATATTTTTGTTAAAAAGAATTTGCTTTGATGGCAGCAAGCAACATGCTCCTACGTTACCAGAATGCTATGCAAAAACTTGTGAATCCATTCATAACTTCTGGATATCTGACATAATAGATTTAAATATTTTCAGGTTCCCATTCTTCTGTATATAATGCACCTGCTATAACATGGTCGGTAGTGTCATTTTTTTTTTGCTAATCATTACTCTACATATAAACAGCCCGAGCCATGTAATCAAACAACAGCCAATCTGAAAATTAGAACAACCACAATATATAGTACGTAACTGTTTTGAGAAGGAATTCTTATGTTATTGTGGAATTCAAGACACAGACAGATCGACCGTGATCTAATTGAATGGTAGAGCAACTTAAGCGGCTGAATCACCTCCTTCTGTTTCTAATTCATAAGTTTGTATGATCTGAGGATCTGTTGTTAACATCACCAGTTAGGCAACCTTCTTCTTCCTTTGGTTCGCAACAACAGATTTAAGTAAGTACAAGACACTTGATGGTGGAGAATATGCAGCACTGACTTTACTGGTACCAGAAGATTTTCCCAACTAGGCAAAAAAGTACCTTTGGAAGGAAGGTAGGTCTACTGTCAGTGGTAGGCACTGCAGGCTCGGAAAATTCTACTTATGATATTTTAATATACCCTCCATTTTCTAAGTGAAATTTCATGTAAATTTTTTTGTTGAGTATTTTATTTCTGGTACTTAATCCATCCAGTTTATACAAACAGAAAACTGAGCACATCATAAGGACAAGGAGCTATACAAAAATAAAACTAATTATCACTTTCACTAAGCACTCATATGTTATTTCTACATTATCTCTTTTTACTGTAAGCTTTCTTCCCAGAAGTGCTGCCTGTTATTAAAGTGACTTGCAAATGCAGCACAGTGATTGAAATCTGAGCGCTCCAAGATTTACATCACTGACTTGGCATAGATTCCCTCCTATCCCCTCAGTTAAGGAAATGGCAGAGAAAGGCTTAAAGCAAAAGAAATGACATAAAAGAGACCTGTAACAGGTTGTCTTCTCTATTTTAATCTTTTAATATTAAATCTCATTAAGCTATGTGAATGCTTGTAGATATTTCGTATAAAATAAAGAACTGCCAATGCTGGAAATCTGAAACAAAATCAGAAATCGCTGGAGAAACTCAGCAGGACTGGCAGCATCTATCGAGAGAAAGCGTACTCAACATTTCATTTCCAGTGACCCTTCTTTAGAAGTTCTGATGAAATTCACTGGACCCAAATGTTGACTCTGCTTTCTCTCGATAAATGTTGCCAGACCTGCTGAGTTTTTCCATTAACTTAGATTTTTTTGTGTGTATTTTACTAGATGGATACCGATGTATTATAGGTAATTTGCTTTGTTACTGAGTTACTAACAGCGATGTATGATCAGGCCTGTCTATGGAAACTAGGTGATTAATGTACTTCTACTGTCCGATTATTCTGGTGTATATTACAGATCCAATGGGTCAGCTGGACGGCATCTGCTCCAGAAGTAGAAATTGCACCGGATACCAATTATTCTGACATCATCATTCCAACCCAGGACACCATACGCATGTCATATTTGTTGTCATTGCTTCTAATCAGTAAGAAACCAGTAAGTTGTTCCATGCAGGTTATTTGAAGAACTATGACAGCAAATTTGGACACACAAAAACTCCTACCTATGTAATGTGACAATGTTCAGGTAATCTGTATGATCAAGGATTGATATTGGTGAACATACTGGCAACAGCTCGTCCAATCATCTTCAAAGTTTTTTTTGATGTTTTATATGAACAAGTTTTTTCATCATTCACAGGATGTAGGCACATTGCTGGTGCTTGATGGTGAAGGGAGTGAATGGTTGAAATTGTCACATGTGTTGTCCTAGAAGGTGTCAAGTATTGCTTGAGCTACACTCATCCAATCAGCTCTGACTTGACTTGAGCCTTGTAGATTTTGGACAGGCTTTGAGGAGCAAAAAGATGAGTTCCAAACTTCAGAATCGCCAGCCTATGACCTGCTTTTGTAGCCTCAGCATTTGTATGGCTCGTTCAGTTCAGTGTCTGGTCAATGGTAACCTGTAGGATGATGAGAGGTGGCAATTCACCGTTAGAAATGCCGTTGAATTTCTCGGCAGAATTCGATTCCCCCTTGCAGGAGGTTGTCATTGTTGGCACCTGTGTCGCAGGAGCAGTACTTTTGATCTATCAGCCTAAATTTGATTGTTCTCCAGGTCTAGCTGCATATGGATATGAACAGCTTCAGTATCGGAGGAGTCACAATTGATGCTGAGCATTGTGCAATCATCAGTAAAAGTTTGTACTGATGACTGCGTGGAAGGAAGGTCCTGTTTTAGTAGTGGTAGATGGTTGGACCCAGGACACTGTTCTGCGTAACTCCTGCAGAGATATCCACGGACTGTGATGATTAACTTACTAACAACAACAAAAGGACTATTCCCTTGGATAAGTGACGCATCATTCCCAGAATGCAGAAAAAATGATGTCACTGACAAATGGATGGATTAGACTCTTTGATAATGCAAGCTGATCGTAAGGAGTTAGTGATGTCAAATTTGGCCTGGTGCACAGTTGTGAAGTTTAGCTCTACCCTGGTTTGTTTTTTATTAAGGCATATAGAAATGGTGAGTTAATGAGATATACCCAGACTTTCTGAAGAATGATGGATCACAGGAATGTAGATCACTAGCATAGCTGTTTACCAGCATCAACAGGAGAGGCGCTATTCTAGACATCTAACATCAATCCAAGATAGTAACCATTGCCAATCCAGGGGAACCATTTAGTGACCCATGCAGCTATCATCCCAATTCCCTGTTCCAAAGAAAATGTAAGGTCCTGCAACATTTCCTGATAAACAGACTGAGTTCCTACCAGGAAGTAGTAATACCAGTCTCAACAGGCAGGTTTTTGCGCAGGCTGCAACTGTTCCAAGTAGATCCTGACTGATCTCACATATTGAGGCAAGTTTTCAGAAAGGCCTGAAAGTCTTTTACTGGTAAGTCTTTCTTGACTTATCATGTGCCTACAACACTGCATGGGGCATATGTGTGCAGCTGAAACTCTCAAAAATTATTTTATTTGTGAAAACCCTACAACTAATCAACTCCTTGGTCAGCAATCAAAGGTTTTGCATGCCCCCTGGAGGTTAAACAGCTGCTCACATATAATCAAAAGCAGTCTCTCATAGATATCAGTTATTGCATCAGCTCTCTTTGACATATATAGTAATAACTCCCTGTCCTGCTGGGGTGAAGAACTTCAGAACATTGAGAAAACATTCTCCGAATATTAATATTTCCATTAGCCTTCTTCAGAAAATGGAGATTATTCTCTACTGGACAGTTAATAGGTTTCAGTCAAAACTAAAAAAGCATTCAAATTCATTATTTGCTGAAACCTAACAGGGACATTTATTCCATAGTGTGCACTCTGTAAAAGCTCACTACAAATCTGAACAAGCCTGTGAACCTGGCACAAAAACAAAGTTGCTAGAAAAGCTCAGCAGGTCTGACAGCATCTGTGAAGTAAAAATCAGAGTTAATGTTTCGGGCCCGGTGACCCTTCCTGCGAACCGGTCTGATGACTCACCAGTGTGACTCATCAGTGTTGACATAACTCACCTCTTAAAGGGACAACATACACCAAATATAATACATGACAGAAACTTTGACCAAACACTGCCAAGACTGTTGTTTCATCCTCCCACCTAAATCACTTAAAGTCTATGGAAGCTCTTCAAATCTAGTTCTGTGACTGACTGCTTACACATGACCTTGTGCCAAAATACCTAGTCATCACGCTTGACTATACACTGACTAATGGGCAACATAATGAGAACAAAGGAGCCACGGTCAAGATGAGAGTGAATCTCAAGCAGAATGCGGTGAGTTGGAGGGCAGGAGACCCAACACAGTCTACCTTGTTCAGCCCACCCAGTTCTACCCAACAAAATACTGTTGCTGACGGAGGTTCAGAAGGGGCCAGACAAATGATGTAGATAACCACCTCCAGGAAGTCATGAAGATTATTTCTGGGACATTAAGATCCAACACAGCTTGAGCAGCTTTGTTGCTAGCATACATTGAATTTTCTGATGTCCACAGGGAAAATATCCTTCTCAAGGAACACCTCTGGACAACAGCTAATTAAGTACTCATATTGACACATGACCTCAAAAAAAATCCACACATTTGTCTGAAATCCTGTAATGCCTAGTGGCACACACACCATCCTCTAAAAATTGACACCAGCACCACCACTCAGTAGTGCAACTCACAGTTGACTGTAAACATCACCAACAGCCAGTCTGGAATAAAACAGAAAATGCTGGAGAAACCCAGGACGTCTGGCATATTTGTGGAGAAAGTAATAATGTTTCAAGTCCAATACGACTTTTTCAGAACGGATAGAGCATGTAAAATTATGGTTTTTGATTTGATTTTATTTGATTGATTGATTTGATTTGATTTTATTGTCATGTGTACCAAAATACAGTGAAAAGATTTGTTTAGGAGAGGTGCAGGCAGATCATAGCTAGCAAAGAATGTACAGAACAAAATGACTTAGAGGCATACTGGTTACATTGCAGTTTACATTATTTTAGGCTACAGTCCATTCAACAGTCTGATAATGGTAGAAAGAAGCTGTTCCTGGACCTGTGCGTGCATGTGTTCGGGCTTCTGTACCTTCTGCCTGATGGAAGAGGTTATAGGAGGTCATTACCAGGGTGCGATGGGCCTTTGATGATGTTGGCCGCCTTTCCATGGCAGCGAGCCATGTTAATAGAGTCCATGAATGGAGTCTGTTATGGTCTGGGCTGTGCACACCACCTTCTGTAGTTTCTTACGGCCCTGGACAGAGAAGTTGCCATACCAGGCCTTTATGCACCTGGACAGTATGCTTTCAATGGTGCATCTGTAGAAGTTGGTGAGGGACCTTACGGATATGCCAAATTTCCTGAGCCGTATGAGGAAGACGAGGCGTTGTCGTGCCTTCTTGACTGTCGCATTTATGTGGGAAGTCCAGGACAGGTCGTCAGTTATTGTCACTCCTAGGAACTTGATGCTATTTACTCTCTCAACCTCAGTTCCGTTGATGTAGATGGGGGTGTGCTCTCCTCCTTGCTTTCTGAAGTTGATGATCAGATCTTTAGTTTTGCCGTGTTGAGAGAGATTGTTTTAATTGAACCACATCACCAAACCCTTATCTCCGGTCTGTATTTTGACTCATCGTTAATTATCCGTTCCACGCAGTGGTGTCATCAGTGAACTTGGTATTCATTTAGAATTTGGCAGCAGTCATAGATGTTCAAAGAGTACAGTAGGGAGCTGAGGGCATTCCAGTGTTGAGTGTTATTGTGGAGGAAGTGCAGTTACCTATCCTCACTGATTGCAGCCTGTGGGTCAGAATTTTTATGCTGTTGACAGAGAGGGAAGAGGAGTGAGTAGAACAGATCATAAAGGTATTGAGAGCAAAAACAGAAGGAGTGCTAATGGTGATAATACAGGTGTAGAGTGGTAAAATAAGTGTAAATAATGGGTGTGAAAAGGAGAAAATGGATTCACTATGTTGAGAGAAAAGCCAACAAGACACATAAGTTTATAGCCAGAGACAGAGAGTTGTAATCAAAATGGAAGACAGAGGTTATGTTCTGAAGATGTTGAAATTGGTGTTGAGTCTCAGAGGCTATAAAGTGCAAAATGAATTATTTATTGTTTCTCCAGACTGTGTTGAGCTTCTTTGAAACACTGTAGCAGATCCAGGATGAAAATGTCAACATAGGCTAATATTGCTTGGTTAATGCCCAGTAGAAAGTTGCAGTGGCTGTTACAGGAGGACAGGAGGTCATTTAGCAGTTCAAGCAATATTCCATGATTTAATCAAGTCACATCTGACCTGAAACTTAGTTCCATCCTCCTGCTTTGGTTTTGTGATTTTTAATATCCTCGCATAATAGAAACGTATGAAGATCGGTTTGAGCACCAACAATTGGAATAGTAGAATCCCTTTGGTGTGGAAGAGGACTATTCAGCCCACTCTGACCCTCCGAAGAGCATCCCATCCAGACCCACCCCCTTGACCCTATAACCTTACATTTACTGTAGCTAATCCAGCTAACCTGCATATCTTTGGACTATGTTAGGAAACCCACACTGACACAGGGAGAATGTGAAAACTCCACACAGACAATCACCCAAGGCTGGAATCAAACCCAGGTCCCTGGTGCTGTGAGACAGCAGTGCTAACCGCTGAGCTGCGATACTGGCCCGTGAATGGCATTAAGCAGTGAATTCACAAAATTAGTCACTAGGTCTGCTTTTTTATAAAAGATGTTTATTCAGATCTTAGTGTGTTGCTGGTTACTGTGCTGTTTTCTTTAAAAGAATGAAGCCTAGAAACTATCTTTATGAGATTATGGTCTGGGTTCCTATCTTGTTAAATACATTAAATATTCCCATGTTAATATCACACAAAGTAATTTCTGGCATATATTATCAGTCTTCCTCATCAACAGACTTGAATACTGAGCTATTTTCTCTTGTTCATAAGGTGCTGTGTATTGGACCAACTGGAACTGGAAAGACTCTTACCATCTCCGACAAGCTCCTTAAAAAGATGCATCCCGATTATATCTCTCATTTTCTGATATTTTCAGCTCGTACATCTGCTAATCAAACACAAGACTTCATTGACAGTAAACTTGATAAGAGGTGAGTTAGTAGCTAACCAACTATCAGTACTGTAGATGTCACCAGCTTCTGATTGCCCAATAATAGACCAGACAAGTGGCAGTTTCTTAAAATCTCAGATAGTAGGCCTTCTAATAGTTTTTGACTTCATCATCTTCAGCATATCAGTAGTGAATGCATTGTTTTTCATTGTTTTATAAGTTTTCTAATGTTGAAGTACATATTAGTTGAACAATTTAAATCCAACTCATGAAACTATTACCTTTCTTTTAAATAAATGTGATTTATTTCTCTTCTTGCCTCCTAACCATATGAAGCACATTCTTGCTTATAAGAGGGTGCAGAAGTGACCAGTTAAGGTAATCTCAAGTATCAGAAACATGATATTGACCTTGAACTCCTGGCTGGTGCAGTTGACATCAGATTACTTAAAATAGGCAGGCTACAAAATACATTTCTACATCACTGCTGCCAGTCTTGGTGAAGTCAGTGAATGCATTTCTCTGGTCGTACCAACTTAATGGCTGGCAGTGCTATCTTAATGCAATCAGGTCGATATTACTTGTAGATATATGACACCAATACTTTGCCAATACATTGGCCAGATAATCTCAACTGGTCTATACCTTGAAGCCACTAGAAAATCACTGGCTGTCCCAGAACAAATAAGCCTGATGTAAGCTACTGACAATTACTGGTTAACCCTTCTTCATTCTACAGATTTAGATTGGTGGGAACTTAATTGTTATTATCCTTTTCATAACCTTAGTGATATAGTAGGAAGTCTAACAAGATAAGACTAATAATTCAATTCTAGGCATTAATTGTAAGAGTAAGAGATGTTAAGAGAAGCCAGCTGAGTGGAATGTGCAGCTTGTCACATATGGGAACCCCTAGATGCTGCCAGTGTCCTTGATGGCCACATGTGCAGGAAGTGCTCCCAGCTGCAGAAGCTGGAGCTCTGGGTGTCTGAGCTAGAGCAGCAGTTGGAGCCACTTAGGCTGAAAGTTATGTGAATAGCATGTTTTGGAATGGTGATCACACTCAGCTCAAGGGACTAGAGGGAAGAAGGGAATAGGTGACTACCAGTCCAGAAAGAACACTCAGGTAGTGCAGGAGTCTCCTGGGGTCCCAAACACTAACCGGTTTCCCATTTGGGAAGCTGATGATGGTACTGGTACCTTGGAGCCAGCCTTCTGCCACCACTAGCAGCTTGACTATTACAAGGGGGGAAGAAGAAGAAGAAGAAGAAGAAAAGAAGAGCAATAGTGAAAGGGGATTCTTTAGTCAGAGGAACAAACAGGTGCTTCTGTGGCAGAAGATGTGACTTCAGGATGGTGTGATGCCAGGGTCAGACACGTCACTGTATGGCTGCAGGCCATCCTGAAAGGGGTGGGGGGTGTGATGAATTAGAGATCATAGTACATGTTGGTACCGATGATATTGGCAAAATGAGGAATGAAGTTTTGCATTAAGGAGCTAGGCGGTAGATTAAAAAGTAGGACCTCAATGGTTGTAATCTCTGGATTACTCACAGTGCCATGTGCTAGTGAATTTAGAAATAGGACAATAGGACAGATGAATACATGGCTCAAGAGTCGGTGCAAGAGGGAGAGTTTTAGAATCCTAGATCACTTGGACTATTTTGGGGAAGGTGGTTTATGTACAAACAGAATGGTCTGCATCTGAACCACATTGGGACTAACATCCTTGCAAATAGGTTTGGTAGTGCTGTTGGGAGAAGTTTAAACTAATCTGCTGGGGGAGGGGACACAGAATATCGATGAAACAGAGACACATCATGCTACAGTAAAGGAAGCAAGTCACAGTGAATTTAGCTACGTTGAGTGTCAAGAGAGTAAGGCAAGAGTGGATGGCCTTTAATGCTACAAGTATAATAGATAAGACTGATGAGTTATTAACGTGGATTGACACATGGAAGTATGATATTGCTGCCATCACAGAAACATGATAGAGGAAAGGGCAGGACTGGGAACTCAACATTCTGAGGTGTAGGATCTTCAGGTGAGACAGAGGAGGGTGTGAACAGGGCGATGGTGTAGTACTATTAATTAAAGTGTCAATTACTGCAATAAGAAGAGATGATATCTTGGAAGGGTCCTCAAATGAGGCTTTGTGGGTAAAACTTAGGAACGTTAAGAGGCCAGGTACTTTACTGGGAGTGTACTTTAGCCCCCCAAAGAGTCAGCGGGAAATAGAAGAGTGAATATGTAAGCAGGTCACAGAGGTGTGTAAGAGTAATAATCAGGTAATTATACTAGAGGATTTCAACTTTCCCAACATAAATTGGAATAGTCATAGTGTTAAGGGTTTAGAGGGAAAGTTTTCTTGAAATGTGTCTGGGGAGTTTTTTTTTGTATCAATACGTAGAAAGCCCAACAAGGGATGGCACAATGCTGGATCTGGTTCTGGGGAGAAAACAGACAAGTGTTCAACCTGGCAGTGGAGAAACATCTATGCAATTGTGGCCACAACATGGTATGATTCAGATATTTTATGGACAAGGAGAAAGGTGGCCTGCAAAAGACAGCTTTGGATTAGAGGAAGGCAAATTTATTAAAATAAATCAGGATCTGGCCACAGTAAACTGAGAACAGCACCTTGTGGTTGATTCTACAGCAGAGCAATGGGGGGGCATTCGAAATGGTGCTGGGGAGAGTACAGGTCCAACATGTACCCTTTAGAGGGAAATGTGGGAGCAATAAGTTCAGAGAACCATGGATGTCTTGGACAATTCAGGACTGGATAAAGGAGAAGAGTGGGGCTTTTAGCAAGTCGAAAGGGAGCAGTTCAGCTGCGGCCCTAGAGGAATGCAGGAAGTGCAAGAAGAAACCCAAGAAAGCAATTAGAAGAACAAAAAGGGGGCATGAGAAAGGACTTTTGAACAGGATTAGGGGAAACCTAAGATATTTTATAAATTCATTAAAAGGAAGAATTAGGGCCCCTGGGAATGAGTAGGGCCCATTAGGGACCAAGAGGACAACCTGTGTATGAAGTAACAGGATTTTGAAAGAATGTTGAATGAATACTTCTCTTTGGTCTTCACTCTGGAAAAGGAGAACATAGATGCAGAATTCAGGAAAAGGAACTGTAAGGAGTCTGCACATAGGAAATGTGGAGGTATTGGACTCTTTGTCGTGCTTAAAAACAAAGACCTTGGCCCTTTGAATTACATCCCAGGCTGCAGTGGGAGGCAAGGCAGGATATTGCAGGGGCTCTGGCACAAATTTGTAATTCCTCTCTGGCCACAAGTGGGGTGGTAGATATAAACTAGGAAATTACAGACAGGTGTCTCTCATGTCAGTGGTAGGGAAATGGTTGGAGAAACTTTAAAGGAGCAAATTAATACCCACTTGGAAAGGCATGGGTTAATTAAGGATAGTCAGCATGGCTTTGTCAGAGGGCGGTCATGCCTGACAAGTTCGTTAAAATTTTTTGAAAATGCGCTCAAGTGTGTGGATAAGGGAAGGTCAGTTTGTATGGATTTTATCAAAGCTTTTGACAAGGTCCCACATGGCAGATTGAGAAGGTTAAAGCCAGTGGAATTCAGGGAAACTTGACAAAGTGGATCAGAAACTGGCTTAGTAATAAGACACAAAGGATAGTGGTAGAAGGCTGTTTGAGTGACTGGAGGCTGGAGTCCAGTGGTGTACCAATGGATCAGTACTGGGACCCTTATTGTTTGTTATGATATAGATGAAAATGTGGGGGAGTTTTAAGCAAATTTACAGATGACACCAAGATTGGTAAAGTGATTAATAGCGAAGAAGAGGTTACAGGATGATATAGATGTGTTGATCAGTTGGGCAGATCAGTGGCAGATGGTATTTAACCCTGATAAGTGCAAGGACATAGATTTTGGAAGAAGAAACAAGATGAGGGAGTATTTAATGAATGGCAGGACACTGGGCTACTTAGAGGAACAGAGGGACCTTGGCGTAAGTATTCACAGATCCCTCAAGTCAGCAGAGCATGTGAACACTATAGTTAAGACGGCATAAGGGGCACTTGCTTTCATCAGTCATGGCATAGAATATAAAAGCGAGGAGGTAATGTTGGAGTTGTACAGAGCATTGGTCAGGCCACAACTGGAGTACTGCATGTAGTTCTGATCACCTCAATACAGAAAGGATGTGATAGCACTAGAGGGGGTACAGAGAAGGTTCACCAGGATGTTGCTTGGATTGGAGGGAAGGTCTTACTAGGAAAGGTTGAGAGAGCTAGGGCTTTTCTATTTAGAACAACGAAGGATGAGAGGTGACTTGATAGAGGTGTACAAAATGATCAGAGGTATAGGTAGACTAGACAGCCAGAGACTTTTTCCTAGGGTGGAGGTAGCTATTATGAGGGGGCATAGTTTTAAAGTGAGTGGAGGTAGATACAGGAGAGATGTCAGAGGTAGGTTCTTTACTCAGTGAGTCGTAGGGGCGTGGAATGCATTGCCGGAGAGGGTAGTGAAGTTGGCCTCATTAGGGACATTTAAGCGGCTATTAGATAGGCATATGAATGACATTGTAAGGTGGGGCTGGAGGTTAGATAGACCTTAGGTTTAGAGTAAAGTTCGGCACAACATCGTGGGCCGAAGGGCCGGTGCTGTGCTATACTGATCTATGTTCTATGTTCTATGTGATGTGAAGCCAGGAGGAGCACTCTAACTTCTCAGCTCCATGTTAAGTTAAGTGACTTTCTTAAATTTACCTCTTTGGAAGCCTGCAGTGGCCTTTTTAAGGCTTGTCAGTTAGGCCATATATAGACCTTGTTTTCCAGAACATTGCCCAATTTACAAAGGGGTCCTCAAACAGGCATATAATGCAAGGTGTTGTATTTTGGTAAGGCAAATCAGGGCGGGACTTACACAGTTAATGGTAAGGCCCTGGGAAGTGTTGTTGAACTGAGAAACCTAGGGCTGCAGGTTCATAGTTCCTTGAAAATGGCATCCAGGTAGGGAGGGTAGTGAAAAAGGCGTTTGGCAAGCTTGCCTTCATTGGTCAGAACATTGAGTATAGGAGTTGAGACATGATATTGCAGACTACTGTGTACAATTCTAATTGCCTGCTACAGGAAGGATGTTGTCGAACTAGAAAGGGTGCAGAAAAAATTTACGAGGATGTTGCCAGGAACTAGAAGGTTTGAGTTATCAGGATAGGTTGGGACTATTTTGCCTGGAGTGTTGGAGGCTGAGGGGTGACCTTGTAGATGTTTATAAAATCTTGAAGTGAATGGATAAGGTGAATAGCTAAAGTCTTTTTCCAAGGGTTGGGAGTCCAAAGTACAGGGCATAGGTTTAAGGTGAGAAGGGAAAGATTTAAAAGGGGCCTGAGGGGCACCTTTTTCACAAGAAGGTGATGTGTGTATAGAATGAGCTGCTAGATGAAGTGGTAGAGGCAGGTACAATTACATCATTTAAAAGACATTTGGACAGGTATAGAGGGATATAGACTAAATGCAGGCAAATGGAACTACTTAAGTTTGTGATACCTGGTCGACATGGACATGTTGGACTGAAGGGTCTGTTTCTGTGCTTTATTACTCTGACTCTATACCTAACATCTTCTTTAGTCAGGGACTATTTTGATGCCTCTACCATTAAGGCAGGCTGTGCATTTCCAGGACAGAGGTGTAAGTGCACATACCAACTGATGGTACTACGTAACAAGACAGTTCCCAGAATTAAAGATGGCTTGATAGATTAATTTTTTTTTTATTTAGTTGGTTAGTTAATGTGGTGGTTATCACTGAGACATACGCAAAACTGCAGGTTTTCTTTAACAACAAAACAGAAGTTCCGGAAAGACCCTTTGACCTATATTTTAAAGAAAACTCTTCACAAAGCTAACCAACACCCACATGCCACATTTTGAAATACAAACTCCAGAAGTTATATGTGTAATTTCATTACACCACTACGTTAAACAACATTGCATTGATACCATGCCTGTAAAAGGGTTCAGCATCGTTAAATTTCAAGCCTATCCTTTCTATAATATGGAGATATTGGCTGAGTTATAAAACTAACCAGACGTTTGCTGAATGTTAGGATATTTTGCTTGAAGTTGTTCTTTAATGATAGTGCAAAACAGGTGATAATGAATTGGGACCTTGCTTCTTTTCCTTTGACTTTAGGCTTATTTCACAATATGGATTTTTTTTTTAACCTGTTCTGAAGTATTTCTGTTCCTGATTGCAAATGATTTCTGTTATCAGACGCAAAGGTGTGTATGGGCCACCACTTGGAAAGTATTTTATATTTTTCATTGATGACCTGAATATGCCAGCTCTTGAGACATACGGAGCCCAACCTCCCATTGAAATTTTGCGACAATGGATGGATCATCGTGGCTGGTATGACAGGAAAATGATAGGTATGCCTGTGCATTTTAAGATATGGTTCTTAAAAGTAATTGTTTGTCTATCTATTGTATACCGTATAAAATTTCACTGACCAAGACTTTTCAAATCCTCACTTGTGACCATAGAATCATACTGTACTGAAGAGCCCTTCGGCCCACCAAGTCTGCACCATCAAACATTGTTTCTAAATTTACACTGTACCCACTTCCCAGCACTTGGAACATTGCCTTGAATGTTATGACATTTCAAATGCTCGTCTGAGTAGTTTTTAAGGGTTGTGAGGTTTTCTGCCTCAACCATACTCCCAGGCAGTGCATTTCAGATTCTTACCATTGTCTGGGTTAAAACATTTGCCTCAAATCCCCTCTAAACATCTTGCCTTTCACTTAAAATGATGCCCCTTTGTTATTGACCCTTCAGGCAAAGAGAAAAGCTGCTTTCTATATACCCTGTCCATGCTTCTCAATCAGGTCCCACTTCAGCCTTCTCTGCTCTAAAGAAAACAACCCAAGCTTATCCAACCTCTATTCACAGCTAAACTGCTCTATCTCAGGCACATCCTGGTGAATATAGTCTGCATGCCTATACTGTGGTGACCAGAACTGCACAGAGTACCCTGCTATGGCCTAACCAAAGTTTTGTGCAGCTCCAATATACTTTCCCTGTTGTAATAATCTATGCAATGACTGATAAAGCCAGGTGTCCCATGTGCCTTCTTAACAATCCTATTAACCTGTCCTGCTGCATTCAGGGATCTGTCAACAAGCACCCAAAAATCCCTCTGTTCCTCTGAGCTTCCTAGTGTCCTGCCTTGCATTGAGTACTCCCTTGTCTTGGTGCTTCTTCCAAAGTGCATCACCTCACACTTATCAGGGTTAAATTTCATCTGCTATTGATCTGCCCATCTGACCAATCCGTCTATATCCTCATGTAACCTAAGACCTTCTTCCTCACTGTCAATCACCCAACCAATCTTTGTATCTTTCGCAAATGTACCTATCACCTCCTACACATTTTCTTTGTTATTGTTTATATATATATATCACAAATAATAGGGGACCCAGTACTGATCCAGTACCTTGCTGGATACTGGCCTGCAGTTGCACAAACAGTCTCTGTGTCCCACCATTATTTTTGGATCCGACTTGTCAAGTCACCCTGAATCCCATGAGCTTTTACCTTCTTTATCAGTCTCCCATATGGTTTTGCTGAAATCCATTAACTCCATCAAAAGCACTAGCCTTATCTACATACCTGGTCACCACCTCAAAAAATTCAATCAAATTTGTTAGGCATGACCTTCCTCTGACAAAGCCATGCTGATTGTCCCTGATCAAACCTTACCTCTCCAAGTGGAAATTAATTCTCTCCTTCAGAATTTTCTCCAACAGTTTCCCTACCACTGATGTGAGACTCGCTGATCTGTAATTCCCTGGCTTATCTCTGCTACCCTCTTGAAAAGTGGAACAACATTAGTTGTTCTCCTCTCCTTTGACACCTCCCCTATGGCTGGAGAGGAATTAAAAATTTAGGTCCAAGCCTCTGTAAATTCCCGTCTTGGCTCCGTTGGCAGCCTGGGATATAACACATCCAGATTTGGGATTTACCATTTCTAAACTGCCAAAAGCCCCAGTATCTCCTCACTCCCTATGTTAATATGCTCAAAACCTTGCAACCCTTCTTTCTGAATTGTCTACCTATATCCTCCTCATCCTAAGTGAAAACAGGTTGTGGAGTACTCAAATACAATAAAACAAAGAACTATGGATGCTGGAGACCTGAAACAAAGCCAGAAAATTGATTGATTTGATTTGTTGAGTACCTATGTACAGTGAAAAGCTTTGTTTGCAAGCAATACAGGCAGATCATAGTAAACAAGGACATACAGATCATAGGGTGAAAAGAAAAACTTGGACAGAGTTTACACCACACAGGACGTGAGCTGGGCATGATTAACATTTACAAGATCAGCATTATTTGAAGTTAGAGACTCCATTCACCAGTCTAATAATGGCAAGAAAGAAGCTGATTTTGAACCAGCTGGTGCATGTGTTCAAGCTTCTGTGTCTTCTACCTGATGGAAGAGGTGATAGGAAACCATTATCAGGGTGGCATGGATCTTTGATGATGTTAGCAGCCTTTCCACAGCAATGAGACGTGTAAATGGAGTCCATGGACGGAAGATTGGCTTCCATGACAGTCTGGGGTGTGCACACAGCCTTCTGTAGTTTGTTACAGTCCTGGGCAGAGCAGTTTCTGTACGAGGCTGTTATGCACCCAGACAGTGTGCTTTCTGTGGTGCATCTGTAAAAGTTCAGAAGTCACAAGACAATAGGTTATAGTCCAATAGATTTATTTAAAACCACAAGCTTTCTGAACACTGCTCCTTCATCAGGTGAAGTGGAGGGAAGCACACAGGCACAGAATTTATTGGTGGAGAGATCAAAAGATAGTACAAATGGTATGACTGGAGTGTTGACAGACTGAATAACAAGTCTTTGCAGGCGATCAAAAGTGTCAGATGGCGTGACTAAATGTCTGTAAAAGTTGGTGAGGATCCTTATGGATGTGCTAAATTTGCTGAGCAGCCTGACAAAGAAGAGATGTTGTTGTGCCTCCTTGACTATCACATCTACGTGGGAATGCCAAGAAAGGTTGTTGGTTATCATCACTCCTAGGGACTTGACTCAACCTCTGCTCTGTTGATGCAGAAGGGGGTGTATTCTCCTCTTTTCTTTCTAAAGTCACTGACCAGTGCTTTAGTATTGCCACATTGAGAGAGGAGTTGTTATCATTGCACCATGCTACCAAGCCCTCCATCTCCTTTCTGTATTCTGACTCTTTATTGTTTGATATCTGTCCTACCACAGTGGTGTTGTCAGCAAACTTGTAGATGTCATTCATTTGGAATTTGGCAACACAGTCATGGGTGTACAAGGAGTATAATAGGGGGCTAAGAAAGCATCTTTAGGGTGCTGCAGTGTTGAGTGTTATCATGGAGGAGGTGCAGTTGTCTGTCTTCACTGATTGTGGTCTGTGGGTCAGAAAGCTGAAGATCCAGTTGCAGAGAGCAGAACCAATACCTAGGTCTTGGGATTTTGAGATCACGCTGGAGGAGATAATAGTGTTGAAGGCAGAGCTGTAGTCAATGAGCAGGAGTCTGACAAAGGTGTCCTTGTTGTCCAGATGTTCCAGGAATGAGTGCAGGGCTAGGGAAATGCATCCGCTGTGGACCTGTTACACTGGTAGGGAAATTCTAGGGGATCGAGGCAGGCTGGGAGATTAGAGTTAATAATGTGGGCCGTGACCAAACTCTTGAAGCACTTCATGATTATAGAGTTCAGAGTGACTGGGCAGTAGTCATTAAGGCACGTTGCAGCGCTTTCTTAGGTACTGGGATGATGGTGGCCTTCTTGAAGGAGGTGGAGACTTCAGCGTGTAGGAGGGAGCAGCTGAAGATGTCAATGAATACCTCCGCCAGCTGGTCTGCACATGATCTAAGTGCACGACCGGGGACTCCATTTGGGCCCATCACTTTCCTTGGGTTGACTTTCAGAAAGACTGACCTGATGTCTACAGCGGGACAGAGGGAACAGGTGTGTCTGGGGCTGTTTGGGCAGGTGTCACAGCACTGCTGGCATTCTGCTCGAACCGAGCATAGAAAGCATTGAGTGCATCAGGGAGGGATGTGTCTTTGTCTACTATCTTGCTCTCTGCTTCATTTTGTATCCCATTATGTTGTTTAGGCCTTGTCACAGGTGGCAGGTGTCCATATGGTTGGTTTGGGCATCTAACGTAGTCCAGTACTGACTCTGATGGCTTTGCGGAGGTCATTTCTGGATTTTCTGTGTAGGTCTGGGTCATCCGGCTTGAAAGCTGCACACTGGAGAAACCCAGCAGGTCTTGCACGATCTATGGGAAGAAAGTAGAGTTAACATTTCAAGTCTGGTGACTCTTCATCAGAGCTGTTAGCAGTTAGGAAAAAATGTTATTTTTGCTAAAACCAAAGTTGGGGAAGTGGGTGAAGGGGAGAGGTAGGCAGATATGTGGACATGGAGCCCAGAGAGAGAGATATGACAGGGTAGGTAAACAAAGAGATTATGGATAACAGGCCAGGACAAAAGAACAGCTTAATAAGTAATAACAAGAGCGAAGAGTAGGAGAAAATGGGAAAGCTGAACTGAATGCAATCCATATAATGTGATTATTGGCCTAGAAGTGCGTGAAAACGGGTGACTGTGCTAAAAGCAACCTAGGTCAATAAGAGGACTGGGTGTAGGGTGGGTAAAAAACATGGAAGGACGGAATCCGGCTCTAAGGTTATTGAACTCAATTTTGAGTCCTAGAGGCTGCTGGATCCCCAAGCAGAAAATGAGATGCTGTTCTTCAAGCTTCCACTGAGGCTCACTGGAACACTGCAGCGGGCCTGTGATAGAAATGTTGGGCCAGGGAATATGTTAGCATGTTGAAGTGACAGACATCTGGAAGCTCAGACAGAACATAGATGTTCTTCAATGCGGTCACCCAGTCTTCATTTCATTCCCCCCACTGTAGAGGAGACCATATTGTGAACAGCAAATACAGTAGAAACAAACACAGAAATTGCTGGAAAAACTCAGCAGGTCTGGCAGCATCCGTGAAGAGAAATCAGAGTTAATGTTTTGGGTCCGGTGACCCTTCATCAGAACTGTTGGTAGCTAGGAAAATGTCGGTTTTTATACAGATGATAGTGTTGGTAGAGGGGGTAAGGAGTAATCGATAAGTGATTGGAGATAGAGCCCAAAGAGAGAGAACAGTCGGACAAAAGAGTGGATAACGATCTGGCTTTGAAGGATGAATAGCTGTTAATGGAGACTGTTATTGGCTGGCAGTGGGTTGTATGTCATAGCAGACTGTGTGATAACAGGGCCTGGTATGTGGACTTCTGGACTCAATATCGAGTTCAATGACTTTAGGGCTTGAAACCTCCTATGTCCTCGTCCCCTCCCCCACACACCTGTTGTTAGCCACTAACAGTCTCCATGAACAACTATACACCCTCCTAGCTAGATTGTTATCTGCTCCTTGGTTTGCCCAATTGTTCTTCTCTCTCTTTGATCTTTATCCCCAGTCACCCTTGTTTACTCCTTACCCCCTCCCTCCACCCTACCTTCTGCATAAATATTGACATTTTTCTAGCTACCATCAGTTTTGAGGAAGGGTCACCCAATCTGAAATGTTAACTCTGATTTCTCTTCACAAATTCTGCCAGAAGCTGAGCTTTTCCAGCAATTTGTGTTCATTTCTGATTTTCAGCATCCACAGTTCTTTTGGTTTTTATTTAGCAAATACAGTAGACTGGATTGAATGAAATACTGGTTAATTGCTACTTCACCTTGAAAGTATATCTGGTACCTGGGATGGTGAGGAGGGAGGAGGTAAATAGGCAGATATGAAATACTCTTTCAATACCCTACCAATATCCTCCAGGTCCATGCACAGATTGCCCCTTTGTCCCTAATGGCCCTACATTTTCCCTGGTTATCCTCTTCCCCTTGATACACTTATAGAATACCGTGAGATTCTCTCTAATCTTACCCACCAGTATTTTTTGCAAATTAAAATTCAAATGTCATAAATTGCACACAAAGAGCATGGAGGAGGAAATCTTGGCACTATGTCTGTATGCAACATTCGGGAATTAGTTTCTTGATAGTAGAGAACTTGAGAATGTTGCTGACAAAAGTGTGTTGGTGTCAAAGCTTTTTGTCTTGCACTCACCAGGGCAGACGCAAGAATGCCAAATTTCAAAGGGAACAAGATTTTCCTGTACATAAGAAATTGATGTAGATTAATTGACAAGTTAACTTTGATTGGTTGAAGTGTTTCCGTCGAGAATGCATCTGGAAACCAAATCTTCCCCAGGATTTTGTTTAGTTATAAAAATTATAATGCTTGGGCATGTTCATGTTTCCTGCAGAGGACAGATCCCTGCAAATGAAGATATTTCATCCCTCGCAAGAAAAAGTGAGCCACGTTGTGAGCCCTGCTGATATTCTTAAACGTTGCTAGTTTAGTTCTTAGCATAGTTGGGATTTTCAGCAACCGCTGTACAAATTAAATAAGTAGAATTTTGATCAAATAGTAGTTTTGCAAGCTTCAAACCGGTTTGAATCCATTTGGATGTGATTTTGGATCTAGTTTTTGTTTACACTGTGCACATGATCTCTTGTTGCAGGAGCCTTCAGGCACCTATTGGATATCAACTTTGTTTGTGCCATGGGGCCACCAGGTGGTGGAAGAAACCCAATCACTGCTCGATACACACGACATTTCAATTATCTGTCCTTTATTGAAATGGATGACAAAAGCAAACTGAAGATATTTTCTACCATCTTGGATAGTTGGCTGTGTGAGTTCCTTAGATACAAATGATTTCACTTGCACCATTCACCACATATATGCTAATAAAAAAGGGGTTGGTTAGCTCAGTCAGCTGAATGGCTGGTACTTGATGCAGAGTGATGCCAACAGCATGGGTTCAGTTCCTCCACCAGCTGAGGTTTCCATGAAGGATTCTCTTTTTCAACCCCTCCCCTTGCCTGAAGCATGATAACCCTCAGGTTAAACCACCGCCAGTTGTCTTTGTCTAATAAGAGAGCAGGCTTATCGTCAGGTCGCACTATGGTGACTTTGCTGATAGAACATTTAATCTAATTTTTGGATTCAAGAATAGTGATGGGAGGGTAGACATATGAGAGAACGGAAATACAATTAATTTTATCGCACTATTCGAGGCCATTTATTCCATTGTGGCTTTGCCAGTCCCTTGTAAGAGGGCCACTAGCCTGCTGTTTTTGCAGGGAGATCTAGTACAGGTGAATAAATTATTAAAATCCAATTTCTAAAGCAATTAGAAATGCTACTAAATGACTGAGATTTATTTTTAGGATATTGGATTCAAAAGTATTTGTGTTATTTTAAACTCGTAGGACTATGGTCAGTCTGCAATCAGGGTATTGATATAGTTCTGGTCTCTATATCATATAAACAGCTTAAGAAATGCTGAAAAAGGTATGAAAAATAACAAGAATTGGACAAGAGCTAATAGATCACAGCCAGTGGAAAAGATTGAACAGTTTGGGTTATGAACGTTTTGAACAGGCTAGATGTTTCTCCATCAGCATCACAACCAGGAATTCCTGGTTTGGAAGTCCCTATCACTTACTCTTCTGCCAGCCATCATTTTCCTTAAGAGGGAGACAGCGGTTCCCAGCCTTGCTATTGTTTAAACAATTTTCAATGTAGGTTTAAATTTGGTGTGGAATTTTATTAAAGTATAGCTGATTTACTTTTCATAGATGATGCTGAAGAGGTGAAACTTATGAAAGAACCACTCGTTGCTGCAACAATCAAAGTATACTCTACCATAACATCACAGTTGCTCCCAACTCCTGCCAAGTCACACTACACCTTCAATCTGCGTGATCTATCAAAGGTCTTCCAGGGTATACTCATGGCTGAATCTAATAATACCCAGGTATGTTTGAGCTATGGCTCTGCCTAAAAATCAACTGTTTCTCACCTGCTGCACTTGACTGACTCAGGTGTTTCAAATAACTGTTTTATGAACAGCTAATGTCTTTTTTATCATTCTTTCTTGGAATGTGGGCCTTATTAGCAAAGCCAACGTTTATTGTCCAAGTTGCTTGAGAAGGTGATACTGATGTTCCTTCTTCAACCGCTGCAATCCCTTTAAAACAATTCATGCCTTGCTAGGTCATTTCGAAATACAGTTCAGATTAAAACTTAATCGTGTGGAATTGGAGTTATCTGTAGGGCAATTTTGATATGACAGCTGTTTACCATGTCTAGAGGATATTTGTGAACCCTGTTAGATATTTACAAAATCCAATTGCTTTGCCATCACTTTCACAGACTTTCTAAACTCTAATTTTTCCTTTGGTAAAACCATTTGACGTTGTTTGATCATATTATGTACATTTCTAAATGCATTGTCACAACTTCAACATTTTTCCGTCCACTGATGTTGGGCTAAGTGCTCTATGTTACCCCGTTTTTTCCTATCTTTCCTTCCTAAACAACAGCGATACATTTTCTTAATTCTAATCCACTGAGATGGTTCCAGAATCTAGGGAATTTGGGAAAATCATTACCAGTCTCCATGATCTCTGCACTTACTTCTTTTGGAACCATAGGATGTAGCCCATCAGTTGCTGATCTACCTGATTACTGTTAAAGAATGGACTCAAAGGTCTACTCCAATTAATTCAATTCAAGTAGTAGACAGTTTAAGTATCCAGTGTTCTATCATGCACCATTTGCAAATTGCTCAATGATCCAGTCATCTCACGAAAATTAGCAGGTATTGCTGGTGGAGGCATCAATGATAAGGCTGGAGTCTTCATTCACAGGCGAGCCAAAATAACTTCTCTTACTAGATTTTTAACTTCTTCAGGCAACGGTATGTAATCCAAAAGGATTTTATACCGTCCACTAACACAGAATCATACACCTTCAAAGCCTCCTTCCCTGATAGCTGTCATGATGCATTCCCTCCTGTGCCATTTTATTTGAATGACAATATAGAGTAGAGCAGATGTATAGTGCAAGTGCAATGAAGCTCATGCTACCACTAAAATTGTTCTTGAGTATACAATTGAGATTTTAGAAACAGCACTTCATGTATCACACAATGCAAATCTATTCCCTACCTTCAGAATAATTGTTGAAACTTTCATCCTTCCTAAGCATGGCCTCTGACTCTAGAAGAAGTGTCACCAGGAAAGGGAGTTGCTTCAACCGAGAATTTTCTGGAAGGTTACCTGGGTTAATGCCAAATAGCCAGTACATGGTTGGGAGGTGAGGTTAGGTAGTCGAAGTAATGCACCAGTGTCTTGCCTGATATAAGTGAGAACCACTTTGGAAATCAGGCCTATCAAAGGCAAACAACCTGGCAAGAGCCTGAGATGCGCTCATCATGACAGGGATGCTCACCAGTATTATTTAAATTAAATTTAAACAGTTGCAGAGAAGTAGAGGAGCGGATTGGGAGGCAGATACTGGAAAGGTGCAGAAGTCACAGGGTTGTAGTAATGGGTGACTTCAACTTTCCAAATATTGATTGGAAACATTTTAGTTATAATAGTTTAGATGGAGCGGATTTTGTCCAGTGCGTTCAGGAAGGATTCCTGACACAGTATGTAGATAGACCAACATGAGGAGAGGCCACTTTGGATTTGGTGCTTGGCAATGAATTGGGCCAAGTGTTGGACCTGTTGGTAGGAGAGCATTTTTGCGGTAGTGATCATAACTCTGTTACTTTTACAATAGTCATGGAAAAGGATAGGTACAGACAGGAAGATAAGGTTTATAATTGGGGGAAGGGTAATTACAATTCTGTTAGGCATGAACTGGGTAACATAAATTGGGAACAGGTGCTGTCAGGGAAGAGCACTATTGAAATGTGGAGATTATTTATGGAATGCATACTGTTTGTCCCTAGCAGGCAGGGAAGATGCGGTCGAGTGAGGGAGCCTTGGTTCTCAAGAGAGGTCGAACGACTGGTTAAGAGGAAGAAGGATGCTTATGTAAGGTTTAGGAAACAAGGAACGGAAAAGGCTCTAGGGGGATACAAGTTATCCAGGAAGGACCTGAAGAAAGGGCTTAGAAGAGCTATAAGGGGGCATGAGAAAACCTTGGCAGATAGGATCAAGGAAAACTTCAAGGCTTTTTACACGTACATGAGGAATAAGAGAATGACCAGAGAAAGGGTAGGGCTGATCAAGGATTATGAAGGAAATTTGTGCACGGAGCCTAAAGAGATAGGAGAGGTCCTTAATGAATACTTTTCTTCGGTATTCACAACTGAGAGGGACCTTGCTGTAGAGGAGGACAGTGTGAAACAGGCTGGTAGGCTGGAGAAGGTTGATGTTAGTAAGGAAAATGTGCTAGGACTTTCGAGAAAGTTGAAGATAGCTAAGTCCCCCGGGCCTGATGAGATTTATCCAAGCATTCTATGGGAAGCGAGGGAAGAGATCGCAGGGCCTTTGGCGATGATTTTTTCATCCTCACTGTCCATGGGAATAGTGCTGGAAGACTGGAAAGAGGCAAATGTCATTCCCTTGTTCAAAAAAGGGAATAAGGGAACCCCGGAAATTACAGGCCAGTTAGTCTTACATCAGTGGTGGGCAAATTATTGGAAAGGGATCTAAGAGATAGGATTTATGATCACTTGGAAAGGCACAGTTTGATTCGTGATAGTCAGAATGGATTTGTGAGGGGTAGATCATGCCTCACAAACCTTACTGAATTCTTTGAAGAGGTGACCAAACACGTGGATGAAGGTAGAGCAGTGGATTTGGTATACATGGATTTAAGTAAGACGTTTGATCAGGTTCCCCATGGTAGGCTCATGCAGAAGGTAAGGAGGCATGGGATAGGGGGAAATGTGGCAGACTGGATTCAGAATTGGCTGACCCTTAGAAGACAAAGGGTGGTAGTGGACGGAAAACATTCAACGTGGCGCTCAGTTACGAGTGGTGTACCACAAGGATCTGTCCTGGGTCCTCTTCTATTTGTGATTTTTGTAAATGATTTGGATGAAGGAGTGGAAAGGTGGATTAGCAAGTTCGCGGATGATACAAAGGTGGGTCGCGTTGTGGATAGTGCAGATGACTGTTCTAGGTTACAAAGGGACATTGACAGGATGCAGAGCTGGGCTGAGAAGTGGCAGATGGAGTTTAGCCCTGAAAAGTGTGAGGTGATTCATTTTGGAAGGACAAACTTGAAAGCAGAATACAGGGTTAACGGAAAGATTCTTGGCAGTGTGGAGGAGCAGAGGGATCTCGGGGTTCATGTTCACAGTTCCCTGAAAGCTGCCACCCAGGTGGATAGAGTTGTTAAGAAGGCGTATGGTGTGTTAGGTTTCATTAATAGAGGGATCGAGTTCAAGAGCTGTGAAGTTATGCTCCAGCTATACAAAAAGCCTGGTTCGGCCGCTGGAGCATTGGCATCCAGTTCTGGTCGCCTCATTACAGGAAAGATGTGGAGGCGTTGGAAAAGGTGCAGAGGAGATTAGCCAGGATGTTGCCTGGAATGGAGGGAAGGTCTTACGAGGAAAGGTTGAGAGAGCTAGGGTTTTTTCTTTAGAACAACGAAGGATGAGAGGTGACTTGATAGAGGTGTACAAAATGATCAGAAGTATAGATAGAGTGGACAGCCAGAGACTTTTTCCTAGGGTGGAGGTAGCTATTACGAGGGGGCATAGTTTTAAAGTGAGTGGAGGTAGATACAGGAGAGATGTCAGAGGTAGGTTCTTTACTCAGTGAGTCGTAGGGGCGTGGAATGCATTGCCGGAGAGGGTAGTGAAGTTGGCCTCATTAGGGGCATTCAAGCGGCTATTAGATAGGCATATGGATGATAGTATAAGGTTAGGAGGTTAGATAAGGTGGAGGTTAGATAGACCTTAGGATTAGAGTAAAAGTTTGGCACAACATCGTGGGCCGAAGGGCCTGTACTGTGCTGTACTGTTCTATGTTCTGTGTTCTAAATAATCTTTCAGTCTGTGTGATCAAATTAGGCTCGCACTTAAAGATGGGCTTGACATCAGGAGATAGATAGATCTACTATGATTGGATTTCATAAAATGCTTGATACTTCATGACTGAGTGAACCCCTAAACTCAAGTTTTTAAATGTGTCTTACATGTGCAAAACACATTACATGACCTAACTCCATTTACCAATGATCACAGCACATGAAGTACACAAACTGAAAAGGCCCTCATTAATCTTCCTAAGGAGATCATTAATTCCTTGAAGCTCACTGTGTGACTGGGACACATGATCTGTGTTTTGTACTGTCTTCTTATTCATTCATTTTTTGTTTTAGACAAAAGTTCTGTTGCTGAGACTGTGGTACCATGAGAGCTGCCGTGTGTTCAAAGACAGACTGGTGAATGACACTGACCGCAACTGGTTCGAATATCTGACACACAGTATGCTTTCAGAATTGGGCACAAGTTTTGAAGAAGTTGCTCCACAACTGCCTGTTCTTTATGGGGACTTTATGGCAATTGGATCAGAAGCCAGGATCTACCAATTTATTGACAACATGGAGAAGGTGAGTTTGTACTCTGCGCTTAAACTATTGCTATAGTTAATACTTCGTTGTCAGTTGGTAGAACACAAATGAACTCTGCCTAGGAACAAGAAGCGAAGTTCTGCATTATCCGATCAAATAAGATATGTGCCATAAGATTAGGACTGCTATTTAGCTGCATGAGGAAAATTAGACTCAAGCTCCAATTTTGCCAGTTCTAAATTGTGGTGATTTTCTTACAAACCAACTTCATAACTGTTGTCTTTTAGATTGGCCTTTTCAGGCATAGTTCTGATAATACCACTCATAAACTGAATCTTCCAGTGAGGAACAGAGCCCAACAAAACATGATCCCAAGCCCAGATTGTGTTGCTTTAGTTGATGTCAGCAAAATGATAGTGCGCCATGAGAAATAGCCAACACTGTTCATCTAAGAAGGAGCAAGAGGAGTTCTGAATTCATAAATCTATCCAGTCAGTTCGACTAAAAAGAGTTCCAGTGGGTGAGATTATGATTGAACATTTACAGAGTCTATTATCTTGTCATTTCTCACTGTTTGGACCCATAAATATAGTTGATCTGCTGGATTACATGCTGAGATCACTGAGGCACCCAAAGGCATTAATTCCACATAGATCAGTTGTATTTACGTGGGCATAGATGAGTGCTGACTATCCGATACAATATTCCTAGTTCAATCATGTCCTTCTAACACTGTACATGCACTAAATATTACTGGAAAGCAGCCATGAGAGGTGGTAGATTTAGCTAAAAGGCAAGATGTCAGATTCTGTTAATGATACCAAGAGTAATTACCTCAGCAGAATGCATCAGTTACAGCACAGCTAATCATTCATAACAAAATACATAGCCCTGATATTTGTTTCATGTGTTTGGTTCGCTCACCGAGCTGGTTTGTTAGTTCACGGACGTTTCATTGCCCCGCTGGGTAACATCATCGGTGCAGCCTCCAGTGATGTGCTGTTGTGTTTTCTCACCCTGGTATTTAAACTCTGGTGTCCGTTAGAGTTGATTACCTCATTTACGGTTTTTCTTCCCAGTGGTGCATACATAGGGTCTACTTCGACGTGTTTATTGATGGCCTTCTTGGTGGAGAACCAGGCCTCTAGAAATTCCCATGCTGGTCTCTGTTTGACCTGTCCTAGGACCTTGATGTTGTCCCAATCGAACTGGAGGTTCTCGTTATCCATGTGAATAGAGACGAGCGATTATTGGTTGGTGTTCATATATTCTTCTGGCCAGCATAATCCTACCAGCAGACAAAGGGCACATGACAGTAATACTAACCAAATGGGATTACCTCACTAAAGCACAGATGCTACTAGCAGACACGAATACATACTGGAAAGTGCAAATAGACCCAACACTGCAACTGGGTATTAAAATAATCAACACACTAACGAGACCAGACAAATCAACAAAGCAGATTTCCTAAAAATGAAACCTGAAGAGACAAACAGCCGCCAATTCTACGGGTTCCAAAGATGCACAACCTGGAAGAACCCCTCAAATCCATAGTTTCTTTCCTAGGCACACCAACACACACGTTAGCCAAAGAATTACAACGAAGACTAAAGCACCTCGTCAGCAAGTCACCCCACTCAATCCACTCAGCCCAGGAGTTCCTCAAAGACTTAAGAATAGACGAGGATGAGACCATGGTGTCCTTTGACATTACCACCCGATTCACTTCGATTGACATACCACTGGCAAGAGAAACACTAGCAACACTACTAAAAGAATGAGACCCGAGTGACACCATCTCCACAGCCAACATACTGAAATTACTGGACCTATGTCTCACAACCCACTTTACCTTTAATGGCCAAATCTATGAACAAATCAACAGGACGTCCATGGGATCACCTATCACCAGACTAAAAGCAGAAGCGGTGATGCAGAGACTTGAAAGCATGGCCCTTCCACAGATCCAACCTAAACTATGGATCCGATGTGTGGATGACACTTTCATCATCATCAAACGGACTAAACTAAAGGAGACACACCAACAAAATAAACAACACTCTCACTGGCATCAAATTCACCAGGGAGGAAGAAAAGAGTGAACAGCTCCCATTCCTGGATGACATGGTAGAACGTAGGGCCAACGGGGAATTTCTGATGAAGGTACATAGAAAGGCCACACACACAACAGTAACCACGCCAACACCCACAAACAAAGCTGCGTGAAAACACTATTTAAATGAGCGACAATACACTGCAATAACCCGGAACTATGCCAAACAAAGAAGCATACCTCTACCAAGTATTTAAGGACAACAGATATCCAAACAGCTGGGTCTGACGATGCCTGTCACACAAACAACAGCAGGAAGATACAATGCGCCCTGACACACTCGTCACATTACCGTACATCAAGAACATAACCGAACTGACCACAAGACTCCTAAGACCATTGGGAATCAGAGTGGCACACAGACCTATGTCAACCCTACGCCAACTGCTAACTCAAACCAAAGACCCCTTACCCACTGTGGACAGAACCAACATAATATACAAGATTCCATGCAAGGACCGTGACAAGCATTACATTGGACAGACAGGAGGGAAACTGGCCACAAGAATACCTGAACACCAAGTAGCATCAAAAAGGCACAACCAGTGCTCCATTCACACAGACAAGGAGAACCACCAGTTCGATTGGGACAACATCAAGATCCTAGGACAGGCCAAACAGAGACAAGCACGGGAATTTCTAGAGGCCTGGTTCTCCACCAAGAAGGCCATCAGTAAATGTGTCAAGTTAGACCCGATATATACACCACTGCAAAGAAAAAACGGAAATGAGGTAATCAACTCTAATGGACCCCAGAGTTTAATTACCAGGCAGGAAAACACAACAGTGCTTCATCGGAGGCTACACTGACGATGTTACCAAACAGGGTAACGAAACATCTGCGAACTAACAAGCTAGCTCGGTGAGCGAACCAACCACAGCATCCACAACCCAAGCTACAAATCTACTCAAGAACCGTAGATTTGTTTCTTACCAGCGCTGAGGTATATGTGGCATGCAGCACATCCAAAGTGTACGCTGCCCAATCAAAGCCTCCTGTGATGTGCACATTTAGGTTACTACTGGGGACCAACCCCTGCCAGAGATTTAAGCCTGAAGAGAATAGCTACTGCAGCAGACATTCTGGCAGTTGTCCAAAACAGCATCTGAAATGTCTCCAGACCTGAGGACCCAATGAGCCTCTGAAGAAAAGAATACCAGTTACCTTTTATGGACCTATTTGACCTTGACATCTTCAGACTGATACATGATCATCTGTGGGATTACCTAACAGGGTCTTTGGATCGAAGTTGCAGTTGGGTCCTATTCACATCATTTCAAGGCTATTACAATACTTGCACCAGTTATGGGTCCAGGTGCTGAGCCCCTCTATCTAATTTGAAAATTCTATGACAGAATGAAGGAGGGCCACTAATCTGACATTATGTGCCTTTGTCTCTTTCTCTCTAGGCACATGGGAACAGGACATTCTCAAGCAGCATAAGAAATGAATCTTTGGGCCTATATCTTCTGCTCATGTCGATTAAGTTTTTTTTTAGTAGTATCACCTCTGTCCCCCAGCCTCCACACCCTCCAAAATTACATGGCTCATAGGACACAGAAAAGACCTGCCTAATTCAGTCAGTTCAATTAGCAAATCACGCAACAAGGTTGATATGTTCAATGGCAAGAGCAATTTAAGCAATAGTGCTGAAGTTAGCCACATGAAGACAATTTTGACAATTGTATAATTGCTATATGTCTCTTATCTAGTTCATAAACTAAAGAAGAAACAGTGTAATCAAAGTTTCTCTTTGGTCCTTGCAGTTGGTGCATGTTATTGAGGAATACATGGATGACTTCAATCAGACAAGCACTAGCAAGCTGAAGATTGTTCTCTTCATGGATGCCATCCAACATATTTGTAGAATCAGCAGGATTCTTCGGCAACCAATGGGCAATGCTCTGCTACTGGGAGTTGGGGGTAGTGGCAGACAGTCCCTGACAAGATTAGCATCACATATGTAAGTAGGAATATGTTATATCTACCCACTAGCAATAAACTATATTCTTTTATGTAATTTCTTTAAAGAGGTGAAGTTATACTTTTGGACTGTTCATTATTTTACACGAACTGAACAGTGGCATTCTATGAAACTACAAATTTGAGATGGTTTCTAGTTGTGGCTCAGTTATTAATTCAGTTAACTGTAGCCTCAAGACAGTAGATTCATGTCCCATTCAGAATCCCTATAGTGCAAGGAGAGGCCATTTGACCCATCAAATCTGCACTGACCCTCCTAAGAGCATCCAACCCAGGCCTACCCACTCCACTCTATCCCCCATAATCCCACATTTACCACAACCATCCCACCTAGCCTGCACTTCCCCGGACACTATGGGCAATTTAGCATGGCCACCCCACCTAACCCGCACATTTTTGGACTGTGGGAGGAAACCGGAGCACCTGGTGGAAATCCACACAGTCATCAGGAGAACATGCAAACTCCACACAGACAGTCGCCCAAGGCTAGAATCAAACCCGGGTCCCTGGTGCTGTGAGGCAGGAGTGCTAAGCACTGTGCTGCTCCAGAGATTTGAACACAGAATCCAGGCTGATACTGCCATGTTGTTGCTCTGCTGGAGAGCCTGACTTCCAGATGAATCATTAAATCAAAGCCTGTTTGTTTGCAAAGTCTCTTATGGCACAGTGGAAGTGTCCCTGCTCTGAGCCAGGAAGCCTGGGTTCAAGTCACAGTTGCTCCAGTGGTATGTAGTGACATCTCTAAACAGGTTGATTATAAATGTTAGATATATTTTTAACCTGAGAATCTTAAGTAAAGGAGCGACTAGTAGGGTGGAATTTAATACAGAGTACCAGAGATAAGTTTGGAGGTGCACGAGCCATGTTATCAATTATAAAGGTTTGGGGTAGAGACTCCACAGTCCGCTGATTAAATCCAGGGAGGGAAGTCTTTGGGAGGCTTCTTGTTTTGAAGCCAACTGAAGCCCCAACTTTTCCTCAAAAGTCTAAAATCTACAAGTTATGACTTGTATATCCTACTAATTAAAATTAAATCCATTCTGAAGAGAGCTACATTTTACAATCTGGAGATGCCCCGATGGACCATGATATACAAACTACAACTTACCCTTGATTTCTTCCCTTCTAAAAGTGTTTGGAGGCAGGATTTCTGCAAGTGGGGCTTTGCCACAATTTGGCTAAGCTAGAGATCTTTTCTGTACCCTTAAATTCCACAGCAAAATTGACATTTCAGACCTTTTGTCAAAATTGGAGTAAGTTATAAATGTAGCTTTTAAGCTAGCATTGAGACTGGGAAAGGAGCAAGATAGGAACAGAGAAAAAGGGAATGTCAATGATGGGATGGAAGGCAGGAGAGATTAAATAACTAAAAGGGAATGATGAGTCAAGAGGAGTTGTAAAAGGGAATAGCAGAACCATTACCAAAAACTGCCATTTGAGAAAATGAGGACACTGATTCCAATCTGAAATTTTTGAACCTTGTACTGAGTCCAGAAGTGTGTGAAGTGCCAAGTGATAGAGTCATAGAGTAATAGAGTCATGCAGCATGGAAACAGACCCTTTGGTTCGAGTTGTCCACTCCGACCAGATATCCCAATCTGACCTAGTCCCATTTGCTGGCATTTGGCCCATATCCCTCTAACCTCTTGCTATTCATATACCCATCCAGATGCCTCTTAAATGTGATAATTGTTCCTGCCTCCACCACTTCCTCTGGTAGCTTGTTCCATACATGCACCATCCTCTGCATGAAAAAGTTACCCCTCAGGTCCTTTTTAAATTTTTACACTCTCACCTTAAACCTATGCCCTCTAATTTTGGACTCTTCCGCCCTAGGTAAAAGACCTTGGCTATTCACCCTACCCCTGTCCCTCTTGATTTTATAAATCTCTATCAAAGCACCGCTCAGCCTCCGACACCCAGGGAAAAAAGCCCCAGCCTATTCAGTCTATAACTCAAACCCTCCAGTCTCAGCAATATCCTTATAAAGAGATAACAAGCATGGGGCTGGATGAACACAGCAGGTCAAGCAGCATCATAGGAGCAGGAAAACTTGACGTTTCGGGCCTAAACCCTTCATCAGAAAATTTCTGATGAAGGGT